>JAZKJV010004247.1:0-459951 GCA_037367405.1 Ottelia alismoides | reverse complement strand
TGAATATAATTGGAGGAGGTTGTAACACTCTAACCCCAAACATAGTACCATACCTAAAACTCACGAAGTGTGGGTCTGGTTTATAAGTGGTGGGGATTACTACTTGACAACTTGGGCTTAAGCATTTTGGGTGGTTGTCAACGGGTCCATTTGGGCCATACCCAACAAGTTGTCAGGACCAGTTTTCCTCGATAACGGACTGGGGACCTAAGCTCGGGACGTTACATCCTCCCTCTCCCTCCCTCCCAGGATCGTGAGCTGAAAAAATAGCCAACTTCTGTGGGATTCATGGACCGGTCCGATCCAAGCCTGATCCATCATGAGTCGGACTGGGCTCGAGCTTGGGCCCAAATGCTGATAAATTAGTGGGCCTGGACCCGACCTGTGGGTCCGATTTCATAAATGAGCCCGGGCTGAGCTAGGTTGGGTCCGGCCCATGCTCAATGGACTGGGGAGATGATTTTATCTCATTGCCAATCAGCTTCTAGAAGCGTTTATAAAAAAAGAACCAGTACTCTATAGACATCAAAATTACGTAACTGGCGCAGTAAATGAAGGGGGAAAATGGCCCTGCACCTAATCAAATTTACCCCTCGGACATGCATTCTATATTTTAAAAAAATATGAAATACAAGGAAGAATCCGATCAGACAGAGCAAGAATATTCAGGCATGATGTAAGTTCTCTGCCTCACTAACTCATGCAGATCATGGACGATTTTGACAACGGAATCGGGTCGTGCCATCTTGAGGGCATTCTGGGACATGGCTTGGAGCTCGTCGGCTTTCGGACCAAACCATTGTGCAACGATCTCTGCGATCTCCCTGGGCAGTTTTGTAAACTTGCCGCATCCGTTTTCGACCACGTATGGAACATTGCCAGCTTCCTGTAAGAATAAAACAGTCAGATAAAATTACTCACACATTGTCGAATTATAGCTATTTTCTTCATATATTGTTGGTTTATTGGAAAAAAACATACTACAGACCTGCCCTGCAATGAAACCATTGAGAATTATAGGGAGCCCCCGAATCATAGCTTCCGCTATCGTCCCAGGTCCTGCCTGCAAACATTGATTACTATTATGCTCGCCAAATAAAGACAGTAAACGGCATTTCCTCTCATGAAACTCTGCTAGAAAGTTCTACCTTTGTAATAATGCAGTCACAGGCACCCATGCATTCTTCCATCTTCGTTATGAAACCCTTGATCTGAAAATGACGCGAGTCAAAACTGCATAAGGACTCATGCAACTTTATTTATAAGATGTAATACATTAATGAATCTACTCCTTCAGGATCAGGTAAACAAACTTATTATTGTGGAGAATGCCAAACAAGCAAAAAGAATGGTAAGATGTTTTGTAAACTGGCTAGAGTGCATGAACTGGGAGCGAAAGACAACGGGAAATTAGGTTTAGATGAGAAGTGTGCCCAGGATGGAACCAAGTCGGTTCCTCAAGAAACTTTATAAACTCAAACCGTATGGCTTGGGCATTTTCAGGGTTGTATTATCAGAGAAAGTGCATGTGCATGGACACATTGGTCATCCAAGTAATTTCATGTTCTGTAATCATGTCCACCACTACTGAACTATTACACACAGCATCTACGTGTCCAGAGCATAAGAACTGAGCATCTCATTCCAGTTTATCTGGGTTCATATCTTACTATCTGATAAAGTTGTTCATCAGCAATATCACACATTTTATCTATATAAGCATTTAACTAAAGTTCAATACACTAGAATTTAGAGAACCATGTAACACATCCCAGATCCCAGGGCTCTTCACAGCTTATGCAGGGTTCTGGGCTACAAGTAGCCAACTAAGAACTAAAGAAGGGAGCCGAACCACAAAATGTAGTAATATAGCCTGCAATGCTGTGAATGGTGTGGTGGTGGCATAAGCAAAAGCCGCAAATGAGATTATGAGTAGTGGCGGAGGTCACAGTAGTTACTTAGTCATCAACAAAAAAGCTACAGATATCTCCCATCAAAACTCTTTATTTTAACAACAACAACAAACATCTTTATATAGCATTAGTATGCCCTTAAGTGATTAAGGATGAACAATGCAACAAGAATCTGAAAATTGGTCAAAGAGGAAACCTAACAAAAAAGGGTTGCACAAAACTGTCCAAATGCTCATGTGCTGACAGAATCGTATGCAAAAAATTGTGCCAAAAATAAAATTTTGACATTCTGAGCTAATAGGGATTGCCATGCAGCTATGATTTGGGGTTTTCAAGCTGTTATTATAAAAAAGATTGCAAGAAAAACCTGAAACTGTCTAATCTGCTTTAATAATTTATAACTATGTCATAACAATTTAATATTGATTGCTTGAACAAAACAACTAAATATTGCCATATTTGGGAAAGAATGATACAAGTGTTTCACTGTATTACACAAAATAACAGGTGTACCACAATGGACTAATACAGGGATATGGTTATAATGGAGAAGCAGTGAATCAGACAAACAAAATAGCCAAGATAGAACAAAGAGCAGCTGATTATACCTGAACTGGAACTTTCCATTCCGTTGATTGTAGTTTGTTGACAAGGTTTTTGTTTCTACCACAAACTATAAGAATTTGACCAATGGGCTCTTTGAGATTTTCATCGTAGAGTGCATCTGCAAGTGCTTTTGCTGTAGCCTCAATAGGACCCATACCCTCTCCACCTCCCATAAGTAACACAGCAGGTAGATCTTCATCCATTCCCAAGTGCTTCCTTAATTCAACCTATCAAAAATGGAGACTAATTTGATTAGAAGTGATCCACAAAGCAAATATTCAAAAGTACAGAAGAAAAATGGGAACTCTGGAAATACTGACAAATAGAAATCTTACTTTTGGTTGAATTGTTCGTACAAAGGAAGGTCGCACAGGAAGGCCATAGATCTTAATTTGGTCATGCTTTAATCCAGCCTTTAGTGCCCTCTTTGCTACAGCTTCAGAAGGGCAATAACATCGTGTTACCAGCTTATGAAACCTGAAGGAAAATAGAAATACATTGTAGCTATGATGCATCTCAGTGGCATGAGCCCAAGTATATAATGCATTTGTTCTGTTTATGCAATTACAATATTGGCACAAGTGTGATCAAACTAAATGTCATTGGGATATGTTAATCCATCCAAGTGGTAAAATATCTCCTACTATTTGTTTCTTTTCACTTTGTACCTAAATTATGATAACTGAAAGTTGCATTTGGCCCTCCAAAAAAAAGAAGAAAGAAAGGTACTGTGCTGTTGGAGAAGAGGCAAAATACCATGTTGGATGACAGGTGCTTAAATCAGTGATGACAGTTGTGAATACTATCTTCTTCAGAAGGCCTTTTGCTCTCAATATACGAATAGGAACATGGTTGCATGAGTGGGTGGACGCTGATAATAATATCTGGCTGATATTTCATCAACCCTTTTGCAACCTCTCTGTACACAGAGATGATAAATATCAAAATCTTACAGGACTGAGGAATGTAAAATACGATAATACATGGAAGCGATCTAATAAACAGATACGAATGCGATGCGCCTCAACAAATAAAAAAACATGCACATTTGTTGAATGACTAGAAAATCCACAAATTTCATAAAGCCGCTCTACTCATTTTACTAACAAATAATTGCTGATCAAGTTCATGCAAAGCATCACAATTTCTATTTATGTCCTAGAGAGAAATCTCTCAGTGCACAATCAATTAAGAACTCCGTTGGACATAGACCCTCAACGAAACCGTTGCCCAAGACCATACATCTTTCACAAGTGGAGATATTCTATACAATGAACTCCTTGGATAGGATTCTTTGCAAGGAAACCCTGGCTTGAAAATGAGAACCTCTAAGAAGAAAAAACCATATCTTACGGTTATACTTCTGATTAATAAGATCGTCAATAATTCTCTTCAGACTTCCTTAGATCAAAAAACATAGCAGAAAATCCATCTTCTGCAAGCTAGAATAAAATTGGCAATCATTCGTTGATTATGATGGTAAAAGTTACTGTCCCTCTGAGATAAACAATAATCAAGCAAACTAAATGTTTCTTTCCAGTTTCCAGTTCCAGTTGCAGAAACCTGTCAACAAGACAACAACTAAGGTCTTAGAATACAAATAAACTATCGACCGAATTAGCAACTTTTGTTTGATCTTTTTTTTTTGAAAAAGAACTTTTGTTTGATCTTGGAAGTTATGCTCCACCGAGAATAAAGTCCGGCTAATCCCAATACCAATGTTCCTCTCCTCGTCATTGTAGATCCTATATATTAAAGTGAATAAACCATGTTAGAATGGACCAACTGACATACCCCCTTCCATCATCATGAAGGGAGAATTTGCAAAAACCAACCTAAACTTTTTTATCCAGCATACTAGGGTAGGCTAAAAGGACTCACTACCACCATGCTAGTCCATCATCAAGCATAGATTCATTGCTGAACTTAAATCCAAGCATGGCAAATATTTTCTAGCAATCCTCTTCTAGCAGTTCTTTTGCATTTCTCAGCTTTTCCTGTTGGTGCTAGGAAGAGGTTTGAGGCGTTGATGAGAAGATTCTTTTAGGGTTCATCCGGCCTCTGGGTAGACACAAGGATAGACCCTGGTTTGGTGGAAGACCTTGTGCTTACAGCAGAAGATGAAGAGCTGGGCTCATCAACCATCTTCTTGCACCTTCATACCGAGTCATTAATCCGACTTTTTAGGACACCTCCGAGACAATTAAAATGAGAACCCATTATCTTATATTAAAACGGCACCAGCTTTCCACTGATAATCTCATAATTAAGCAGCCCAATTTTGAACAGCCCCTTTTACACCTTAACATCGTCATCTTTGCATCCGATATCCTCAAATATGTTGGTATATGTCTCAATATTGGTCTGCATTACTTGCCTTCTAATTTAATTGTACCTTCCTACACCTTAGCACATTAGAGATCATCCGCATTTTAGCCAACCTCAATTGGCATTACATCAATCACTCCATTATCTCAAAACATTGGTCTCGAGACCTTAAAAACATTTTTCTTTGGGAATAAAACGTGTTCAATCACAACCTTCTCATCTCCACCTCATGTAGTACTGAGCTTACTTTTCCATGTTTATCCCATCCACCAAAATGGTCATCTTCAAACACATACCAGGGATTCTCGTCAGAAATGTGACATGTTAATTCATCTATAACCCTAACATGAAAAGGTAAGAACTCAAAGCTGGTCCTGATAGAATCAAAATCCTCTGACAACTCAATCGTACTCACACAAGATGTATCAAAATCGTCTATCAACTTAGTAGTCCTTGCACAAGATACCACTGCACTAGACATATCTTCTATAATGGCAATACCTAATATATATAACACAAATGCTTCTCGTCCAAAATATCTCCATGTGATGTTTCTTAAAAGAGAAATGATGCATTTCAAAATAATTTCCTGTAAAATCCAATCTCTATCCTCGAATGAAATGATAAAGTAAAACAGAGAGGCAAAAACCAACTTCAAAATATCAGAATAATTTCAAAGAAAACTTGGATATATTAAATCTTTAAACATTTCAACATAGGTGTGCACGAAAGTGAGTAGAGTTCTCATGTCACAAAGACTGGAGCATTTTAACAGCGGAAGTCTTCACAAGTAGAAATTTGTGGACTCGTCATAAAAAATAATTACCACACTCCATTGTTCTGGCATGATGGAGGAGGTACATCATAGAATCTACTTATCTAGTATTGGCTTCCCAAGGCTCACACTGGAAGAAGAAAACAGCCACAACAACAGGTTCTCTGAAAAGCACCACCTTGAATATTTCAACGACAGGATAATACTTGAACCTATGAATAATGATAACTGGTATAGCATCTGAATTTTGGATAAAAAATTTAAAATACAATATCCTCATTATACCTCTATAATTTTTATCGACCATTTTCCTCAAAAATAAGGATAGTGAATCTATTCATTGTACTTAAATGTTTTGTATGATTTACTGCACTGTTGAAATTAAATGAGAAGAGAATAAAGACACAATTTTGCTTTGTTTAACCTTCACAAATATGCAAAACGCTTCATTTTCAATCTGGTTCTCTTTTTGTTTTCTTTCCAGAAGGGGCCGTATCTCAGTATCCAGTGCTGATGCTTAACTTTCCTAATAATTTGAGAATGGAGTAGAACATAAATGCAAGAGATGTCGGAATTTTGTGATAGGGCACTTTCGACACACCCAAGTGTAATGTAAGAATTCACCAAAGAGAACAAACAGATGCCAAGCTCCCAAAAGCACGGAAAAGTACCACTTCAACCAAACATCTGCTTAATCTAAAGGGAGGGAGACTATATCCATAGTGACTATTTTTCTATTAAGCTTTCGAAAGTTGTAAGACAACTCATTTTCCATTCTAGTCCCTTCTGTGTTTCTTTCCAAAAGAAATTATATATCAGAACGCTTCACCAGTGCCTCTCTTTCCTAAAAGGACTCGAGAATGGACCAAAACATAAATTCAATAATCATTAGAATCATGGTATAAAGTTATAAACTCTATAGAGACACTTCCAAATACCCACCTAACCGTAAGCTAACTACAAATCACGCAAAGAGATCAAACAAATGCCAAGCTCCAACACTAAAGCAAAGCTACCGCTGCCCCAAAACTGTCTGAGAAGAAAGGCAAGCAAACATATTACCTTGCAATGAAAGCAGACGTTGCAGCAAAGTGTGGTTGATGAATCATCCGTGGCGCCGACCCGTAATAAGTCATTCTCCACAGAGGCCCATGCTTAACCAAGAAGCTATAGCTCCTCGGCAACTGATTGAACGGCCATGGAGTGTGGTCCGTCCACAGATCTGTAATGAACACCTTGATACACAGAAAAACCCACGTACCGTATTAAAATCCAAACACTAAAAACAACAAAAGCAACGTTGTAAACAAATCACCCAACTCTCGAACCTGATAATCCTCCCCAAACTCCTGCTTGAAGGCAGCCCTTATAGCCTCCGCAGAAGCCCGATGTCCACCCCCGGTATCACTCATCAAGATCAACACCTTCTTGGGCTTCTCCCCCTCCAGAGCATTACAAGGCAACCCATTATCCTCGATAACGCCAGGGAGCTCGGCTTCTACGGGCGCGCCACCATCCCCGTTCGAGAGCCCAATGGAACCGAACCCAATTGAGATCTTGTACGTGTCCATCCGCACAAAGCGATTGAACCCATTCCAGAGCTTCCCGAGAGGCGAAGGTCCCACCTTTAGCCTGCAAGAAAAGGTGGGTTTCCCTCCCCTGCGCACCGCCCGGACGTGGGACACGTCGGCGTGGTGGGAGGCGAGGGGAAGCAAGGGCGACCCATTGGAGAGGGAGGGGAGGAGGCCTCCGGGATCAAGCGGGAGGAGCTGGGGGTGCCGGAATCGGTCGAAAAGGGAGGTGGGTTCTCGGGAGATGGAGGAGGAAGCGGCCATTTTTGGTAGCGAAGGGGAGAAGGAGGTGAGATGGGTTTATAGGGGAGGGCGGGGAGGTGATTGGGTGGGAATGCGAGTGGGCGATTGGACGGCTGCGATTCGGAGGCTGGTGGGGGAGCCCTCTTCGTTTTCTAGAGAGAGAGAGAGAGAGAGTGTGTGTGTGTGTGTGAAGACATTTGGAATGGAAAACGAGGACGGAGAGGAGCAATGGAGAATGTGGTTGACTTAAAAGAAGGAAAAATATAAATTTTAGGGATCAAAATACAGTCAAGATATGAGGAATTCATAATAAAAACTATTAACGAAAACCTAATACTTAGTGCCTACTAGAAGGCTGCATTGACCGTTTTTTATTTAAATGTGTGTGCTTTTTCTAAGGATAAGATTACGATCTTAAATTTACAGGTGAAAGGTCTTTTTTTATTGCACTTTTAGGACATGTTTGGCTACTGGGTTGGGCTAGATTAGCTGGTTAGAGAGTCGGAAGGGTTGGAATGATAATTGTGATATGATATGACATTGATTATGTGTTGTATTAACTTTTTTGATGGTTATATATATTTTTTATGTTAATAAGTTTATTTGAACATGATTAAAAAATATTATACCAAAGAAATTGTAAGGTCAATACAAGCAATCCCAACTTAAAAATGCAGAGTTGGAACTAGAGATATGTCAGGGTATCCCCGTATGCCCTGGCAACCAAACGGGCCCTTAGTATGAGAGAATGGGTGCAATAGGAGCGTGCGATGGAAGGGATGCTTTCCCAAGACATGAGAAATTTGTTTGCGTTAAATGTATGCGGATTACAATTGACCTTCCATCTTCTCCATGCTTTCTCATTTCCACTGCATAGGAATTGTGAGAGACAAGAAATGGCACTTTGAGGAGATTGTTTTCAAACCATCTCAAATCACGCGCCAAGAGCAAACGATGATGCAACCGTAAGATTGAGAAGGGCATCATAACAAGATGCGATGTGCAGTGCCCACGTTTGTAAAGTTTTGGACATTGATCGATTGATTTGTGTTTGCAAAATTAAAGGTTTAATACAAGAGGGTATGAAGTTTCAAAACTTTATTCTGTGGGCCCACGGAGTTAGAGATCTTCACATGTCAATTACACAAATCGAGCAGACATTGGATATATTCGTATTCTCATGATATCCATCTTCCATGTGGGATTCCCTGTCCATGGCTTTCATTGGACGTCCACTTATCCTGTTGATGAGCTGGCACAATGTTTAGAAGCTAATGTGACCCACCATCACTGGCCCCACCATGTAGAAAAAAAACAGAGATTGCACACTATATATTTATGCCTAGAATCTTGGTATTGATCTTTTTATTTCGGATTTTTATCAGTTGTATCCCTTCGAGATATTACAATATCAAGTATGCCCCTCCTTTTTTGAGAATGTTCGTTGTATCCCTGACTTCTTGTCTTTCTATCACTTGTGTCCCTCGAGTTAGTTGATGCCCATCCTCAACAGAAACAGACGTTAACTTTGGAGACACAAGCGAGAATAAATTAGAAAAAATGGAGTGAATAGTCTTTGTTGACCCTCCTCACCCTCACCTTCATCCCCCCCTTCTCCTCCCCAGGCCGACCTCCTCCTAGGTTGACCCTCCTCCTCTCCTTTCTGACGTCCTCCTCCCTCCCCTCCTCCTCCTCCCCTGGCCAACACCCTCCTCCCTCCCCTCCTCCTCCCCAAGTCGACCCCGTCCTCCCCTCCTCCTCCCCAAGTCAACCCCATCCTCCCTCCCCTCCTCCTCCCTAGGTTGACCCCCTCCTCCTCCTCCTCCCCTTGCTGACGCCCTCCTCCCTCCCCTTCCCCTCCTCTCGTGGTTGACGCCCTCCTCCCTCCCCTCCTCCTCCCATGGCCAATGCCCTCCTCCATCCCTCCACTCCCCCCAGGTCGTCCCCATCCTCCTCCCCACATCGACCTCCTTGCCCTCCTCTCCTCTCTCCCATCATCATCATTCTCCTCAGCCCCCAACCTCCACCATCCTCTGCCTCTCCCTCTCCTCCACCTCCAGCCTCCCTCTCCTCTGCATGCAGCCTCCCCCTCCGCCTATACCTATCACAAGAGTGCTTGCCTCGAAAAGCAGAAGAAGAACTTCTCTGTCGACATCCGTATTGCCTTCCTCACCGCCATTGTTGTGATCCCATTCCCCCAACAGTGGAAGAAGCAGGAAATCTCATCATCAAATGCCCACACATAGAAGGCGTCTAGGTTAAAGGAGTCGAACGAGCGAGGGGGGGAGTTCTTCCAGATATGCCCCTCTTAACTACACCATGATTTGATTAAACAATGGTTAAGTTCAACTTATTGACCTCCAAATTCCAAAGTAACGGAAGGGCACAAGTGATAGAAGACAAGAAGTTAGGGACACAACGGATATTCTCAAAAAGGGAGGGTCGTAACTGATATTGTAATATCTCGAAAGGGCACAACTAATAAAACCCTTTTATTTGCACCATGACCATTATAATCTTACTCTATTTAACACATGCCCTTGTCAAAAGGTTGTGTTGCAAGAGTTGGTAATTACATGGGTTGCAATGTAAATGAAAAGAATTTTAGGGGTCATGGTACAAAAATCCCTATATATATTATCTTTTCTTTTGGTGATGTTTTAGACTTTTAGCAGACATTATTCCATTAGAAGACAAGCAAGAGAACTATGAACAGGAAGGAAATTCATAACAAGGTCCGAGAAAATAATAACAGATCAGAAGACAAGAAATATGCAAGTCTAGATCTGATAGGAACCATTATTATCACATATGTCCCACCTCCAGGTGGCTGGATCACCAGTTGGGTGATCACTGGCTCAAAATCCTCACCTCTTTATTACCTGTAAAAAATACATGATCCTAATTGAACGGTTTTGACACAGAGCAGTAACATAGACAACCTGCCGCTGGCGCCCCCACATTCCCAATTACTTCAATGCCCACCAAAACCTGTGTATCAAAGATGTTCTCCATACACGTCAACGGTCACCGTTGAACAGTATGCTTAGCATCCAAAGGACTAGGATTCAATCCTAACAGTGACCATTTACATGAAACAAAATCATGTTTGAAAGATGTAATATCATCACAATCTGTACAAAAAACAAGAAGAGAAAATTGCAGCAAGAAACTTCACAAGAAGAGCATTCTCTCTTTTTCCCATCTTCCCTCCACAACCCTCCCTCCCACCACCACCATTGTTCCCTTTTCTTCATCGCTAGTGCAAGTCTATATCAACGGGGTTCACTCTACATTACTAGGGGGTTTAGCCCATGGAATTCGTGTGATTCTCTGTTTTGCATTTAGAACGTGCTGTTGATTGATCTCCGCTAGCAGAAATTACACAACTGTATGCTCCTTGCTTTCATGATGCAAGGTGTGTAAGCATGCCCTTCAAAAACAGTGGCCCAAAAAAACTCATGCAGAGCAGGCACATTCATATGGATATCGCACTTGACCAAAAGTGCCTACTGCAATATCCGCCTACTGTCATATGTCGTTAATTTGTCCTTTCGAGATGAAACAGATGAGGCAAATTGCCTCAGTGATACCACATACAAATCGTTCTTTCCGTTTATGCTTGATACTTGTCCAAATCAATCTGATTCAGAATTCTGTTTTATAATTTATGGTTGATAGATGAGGTTGTCTAACCTAAACCTCTGCTTAGCTTACTCCAAGATCATGAGGAGTCCCATTAAGTCAGCAAACTCAAACGTGAACAAAATGGATGTTACAGTATAACAAAATCACCTATCAGAATTGAAGAAAAATAAAAAAAATATGCAAACATGTTTCTAACATGATTAGTGGCACATCATATATGCCTTGAAACTGTGTGGCTCTTTGCCACTTGAAGACTGTCATCAACCTACTTTCAATACATCGAAGCTTCAAGATAAAATTTATTAGCTTCGATGTTTTTATATATTTTCCCCAATCTACAGGCATTTTCCTGTTCTAAACTCAGAAGAAAGCGTTTTGTTTTCCTTTCACTCTTAAGATCAAAGAAACCACCATTTTCCGTCCATGATCCCAATTTTCCCAAGTTCAGAAATTGTTAATTAATTACAGACAGCTCATTCTTGCAAAAAAATGGCAATACTATCAATGGAAACAGCATAACTAGGTTGGAGTCGGAGAAGACATACCAAGCAAATGATCATACAACATTTTCCTCCTGACAATGAGGAAGAGCAGCAGAGTGAAATAAATTAGATGAAACTAGACTTGTCAAATTTCAACACCGTGATGGCTTCCTGCCATGATCAACCACATAATATCCCAAGGAGATTTAGCTGGTTTCATTTCAAATCTACGACATCAATATGCTGCTAAAGATTCTCTTGATCTTGTTAAGATTAATACACTTTCCCACTCAAGACCACAGACCACATCCTGTAAAACAGTAAGCATCAAATACAAGAACGTGATCAGACACTAAAAGGTTACTAAATGGACAAATTTGGACAAGTTTTGCAAGTCATTGCATACTTACACTTGGATTCTGTTGGTCAATGTCAAAACTGTTGATCGCACAATTCTCAGCTAGCAGCTCAATGGGCTCCTCATCTACAACAGCAGTACAAAAGGAGTGTGCCTCCGTGATTTCAAGATGAGAAAAGCAAAGGTTCCAGCACAGCTTTTGTGATTAATATAAATAAAGCAGAATATGGAAATACCCACTCATACCAAACACATTAATTGTACTGGACAAACAATATCCAGAATTTCAAGCAAGCAGTGTCCCAGAATTTCAATCAAGGTTATGAAGACACTGCACAGTAGGAACATGGTGTCGTGTAGGACAAGCAAATATAGAAGAACCAACCATATAAGAGAAGATGAAGGGAAAAAATATACATGGGGTGGGACATTGGATTCCCAACATGATTAAGAGGAGAAAGTAAACAGTTGCAAATGCAAGCCTGCCGAAAACGACCAAAACAAACAGAAAAGAAATCGCAAGATTTGCAACTAAGCTCAAACGAGGAAAGAGTTAGGTCAATATGTTGGACTGGTCCATACAAAATGCAACCGAATTCCGTTAACAGGAAATCAAGAACCATACCTTGACGAAGAACAGTCAGTATACCATCTTCAGAGCATGCCATGACAGGCAAAACCTTTGCTGAAGGAGCAGAGCTGAAAGCTGGCTGAATATAACTGTCACATCGGACTTCCCAAACCTCACTCTCACAAGGAGGCTGTGAATTTCCAGTAAGACCAAGTCCAGCTAATAAGATTGGCTGCTGCTGCCATCGAAGATCCCAAGCAAATACAGTACCTGAGGAACCTCCAACCTGAAATGAAGTTAAACTTAGATCGTAGAAGAAACTAACTTAGACAGTCCCCCAGTTTCTTATTTTTCTTCTTCTTGAAGAATACGTATATATGTAGAATGTGCTACTATCAAGTACTTGGCATGAATATGCAATATCTAAAACACCCTATAAACAATAAGGGCAAATTATTCACAAGAGCAGTTGTGAATTTAGGGTGCAAATCTGAGGGGAATATATAAACAATGACACCTCAAATTTAGGGCTTCTTGTCAAGCAAATAGCATTGGCTTTGACTGCATGATAATTAGATGCATATGGTGTTTTTTTCTCATTAGACTGTTCCCATGTATATTTTCCTTTGACAACACAACTTTGATTCTGTATCTTCCAACACAACATTCTACACATGATTAGAATATAAAAACTTGATTTTTCTAATAGCATAAAATCTGCTGGCATATTGAGATATTTATCTTCTCATAAAACAAACAGAACAAACAATGTGGTAACTATTTCATAATCAAACTGAATCAGAATGCCTCAAAGTAACTGCAAGGTGAATTGCATGAAAATGGGCATTCAATCTCCCAACATCCAGAAAGAATAGAGGATTTTTTTGTCATTTGAAACTATAATATGTTCGTTCATAGAAACAGAGCCAGAGAATCAATGAATGCATCTTTAACGCACTGCTAGGAGACACAATCTGACCGTTCTTAATATGCCAGCTACAGCCAATTCCAGTGCTATTCAGGAAAAAATTCCAGGATCTACACCATCATGTGATGACAGTGATTCTCAAATACATCAGATTATCAGTAATGCAAAAGAAATAAAAGGCATATAACTAGTTACATATTCCTAATCCTGATTATTGGGGTGAACCCTTTCGTTATTTTAAATTTTCATTATCCATTACAATTTAGAGATTAATTAAATCTCCAAGAGAATTTAGAAAATACATCCAATTAGTTCGACAAATGACAGCTTAAGTTTTCAATAGACCTCCAACACTTTGGCCCCAATATCCTTAATTTGATAACATGATTGCCAACAAAAATATAAATGGAAAAAACTAATTTATATTACCACACAAATGTGCTGCCTTGACGGATGGATATCAATGGAGTGCACGATACCAGATTTCACCCCTTGAGCCCTGTGTGCCAACATGCGACAAGGTGATGGTTAAGTAATCATCTTCAAATAAGAGAAAAAAGTCGCATTTTATTTAGTTTGTCCCAACGAGAATGGTTTTATAAAAAGGAATCTAAGGAATCAGGCATCACGGTTACATGAAAAAAATATTCATTGAACTACCAGGCACTTAGAGAAAAAGAATCAACAACAGGTTAATTACAAAAATGAATGGAAATAGACTAATGATACAATTAGCTCGAACATCATGTTTTTTAGAGTAAAAAATGATGCAATGCCGTGAAGACATGCACACAACGCTTGAATATCATGTTCCTAGAACTTAAAAAGAAAAAAGACATCTTCAATACTCCTCGCATGTACTCCACCTTCGTCACTTAGTGGTGCAATGCGCAGGTCCAGCGGCTGCATGTAGAGAGAACCACTCTGTTTTAATATTAAGTGAGACCTTCGTTCAAGAGAAATACAGAAGGATAAAGGGTGTATTTGTTTGGAGAGTTGGGCTGCAATTTTGGTAGTTTGTTGCATTAGGGTATCATCACTATAAAATTCCTAACTTAAGTTATACTTGGGTGTGTTCTTAGCGAAAAAAAGACCATTAACTGTTGGGCCATGGCAAAATCCCGCAGAAACAATGTGCAAGACATGACAAAATGCTCAATATCTAACCATGCAAGCAAATCCAGCGTCCGTACAGCCTCACAGAACAGTACGACAAGGTTAGATGATTCTCAATAACCATCTCCATCTGGAATATATTTCGATGATTTTCTTCCAGAACATAAGATTCATGTGATCAAATCATAGCATATAGCAGTTCATATGTGACAATAGGACTGTCAGGAAAGCTCGAACTCGATGAGCTCAGCTCGGGTTCAGCTCGTTAAGAGCTCGTGAACCCGACTCGAAAACCTAAAGAGCATGATCTCGAGTTGGATTTGTGCCTCATTAGGTTTATCGAATCGAGCTCGAATTAGGTCGTGCTCAACTCGATAACTTGATAACTCGGTATAATTTTAAGACATTTTCCATTCCCCTCTCTTCCCAAATTCCCCCCTCTTCAAGACTCCACCCATGCACGAATATGATTTTGATCCCTAACCCTTTGATCTTCTATGGTCCTCTCTCCAGTCTCCATTGCCGCAGCCATAACCCTTCGAGTCCTCTCCAGTTTCCACTGTCGCAATCCAGCAGGCACCGCCGCACCGACCCACCGCTTCTTCGAGCCTTAGGGTTTTCGATGGGGGTGGATATGGATTCTTGAGTCCGTGTCAGAGGCCACATCCAGATCGATAGGGACACTAGTAAGCACTAGGGTGGAGCATGGACTAGGGTCGGCCCAACCCAACCCGCTGCTCGGCCCGCTCAAGCCCGATCCAAGCCCACAGTCTAAACGGGTAGGCCTGGGCAGCCATTTTGGCTCATTTACCAAATCGGGCCGGGCTCGGGTTTGCATGGACCCGAACATGAAGCCCGTGGGTCGGCCCGATTTATGGCCTGAGTCCAGGCCCGACCCATCAGCCTGGCCAGATCCACGCCCCCTCTTCATTTTGAAACCCTAGTCTATTATGCCCTAACCCACCCGAGTGACCCTGAGGTCCCCGACCCCGAGTCCTCCCTGTCGAGTGTCGCTGCCCCTCCCTGAGCTCCCTCTCCTTCCTAGCAAAGGCCGCTGCCACGCACCGCATGCGGCTCTCCGCCCTCCCCAGGTTCCCCTGCACCCCCTTCCACCTTGTGCAGTCGTGCCTCGGGTCGCCTCTCCTCTCCCTCCCTCCCTTCCCACCTAGCATTGCCCACAGCCACCTCGTCCTCCCTCTCCCTCCATCCTTCACCACCTAACGCCACCACACCACCTCGTGCTCCCTCTCCCTCTCTTCCTTCCCTACCCCCATCTGCCCAAAGTCAACGCGTAACCTCCTCCCTCTCCCCCTCCCTCCCCAACCCAGCCGCCCACCGCCACCACGCCGCCTCCTCCCTCTTCCTCCCTCCCTCCCCACGAGCCCCACCCATTGCCAGCAACCACCATAACTCCACCTCCTCCATGTCCCTCCCTCCATGAGGCCCTTCCCAAGAAACGCACTCCCGGCCCAACTACTGTGAGATTCATGGGCAGGCCCGACCCACCGTGAGTCGAGCTGGGCTCGAGCTTGGGCCCAGCTGCTGAAAAATGAGCGGGTCTGGGCTTGACTCATGGGCCCGATTTTCTAAATGGACCTGGGTTGGGCTAGGTTGGGCCCGGTCCAGCCCGGCGATTCAGCACCACAATCTTACTCGCTCGACACCTGCAAGATCGAGTACCAAGCCAAGGTCCGTTCCTACGGCCAGCACAAATATAGGTAACTGTCCATCTCGTCTTTCTTCATTCCCGTGATATGTAGATGTAGTTTTGATATGACTATTGGGTTTGTGCTTGGATCCCTGATAAGTTCGAGTCCGAGACAATGATGGCTTGTTAAGAGGCTTGTGAGCCAACTCAAACTCAACGAGTTCGAGTCCACGCCAGCATTCAAGTGCTCGAAGCTTATTGAACCCGAACTCGAGCCCAAGTTTTCTTATCGAGTTCAAGTTAGGGTCGACTGGAGTTATTGAACTTGATCGACGCCCCTAAGTGACAATGTCAAATTCTGAATTGCAATCACCAAAGCGGATCCAACACAAGTACAGAGCCAATACAAACAGGCAACAATGTAGACTAAGAAAGAACCGACTGAGACTAAAGCATTGCTACTCGTATACTCCACCAAAACTATTGCAGATGGAGTGGCAACTGGCAATATCTAGTCAAGTTCCACTCCAAACACGCAACATAGATTACATATATAACCCCGGTCATAGCCATGCCAATCCAAGGAGAACAGACTATAAACATAATAGGTAGAGCCACAAACAATTCATGTTGCATCAACCGCACAGCAAACATCGTGAAAATAAAGCCGTAAATTTGGATGCTTAAAGCTAGAACAATGAATCTAAACCACTCACCAGCTGCCCTTGAGCTGCGCCACCATCCCCTCGGGCTTCCTCTGGTCCCACAACTGCACGCCAAACCCATACCCACCAGTTGCGAACTCTCGCGGCGACGCCCACCTCACGGCAGTGTGCGACACAAGCCCTCGTGCGTCATGCACCCTGCGGAGAGTCAGCCTCCCGTCTCCGACAGCCACGACGTGCACCCGCCCATCCTCCCCGACGGTGACGCAGTCCCGGCCGCCGTGTTCGAGATCAACGGCGGAGATCGGGCCGCGGTGGAAGGCTTGGGCGTCGGCGGGGACGGATGAGTGGGAGAGGACAGAGGCGGAGAAGGGGTCGAGGGAGAGGATGTGGAGGGAGCCGGAGAGGGTGGAGAGAGCGAGGGGGGAGGAGGGGCGGGGGGAGGAGAGGGAGGAGATGCGGGATGGGGAGGGCCACGAGGAGAGGATGGGATGGGAGGGGGTGGAGGGGGAGAGGATGTCGAGGGCGGAGGATGAGGAGGAGGAGTCGTGCACGGCGGCGGCTATCAGGCGGTCGAAGGCGGAGGGGGCGGGGATCCAGCGGACGAGGTCGACGGATTTCGAGAGGGGAATGCGTTGGAGGGGTGGTGCTGCCATGTTTTGCTGTTGGCCGGAAGAGGGTGCGAATTCCAGGGTTTATGGGTTAGAAGAATTAGCTCTATCTAAAGAGAGAAAGATAAAGAAGAATTCCAAACTTCCAATGTCTTGTTTCATATCTTCCACAGTGGACACATTTCCAACACATTTCCAAGATCTTGTTGAATATTATATGAAACTTCACGTAACACTTCATCTCTTGGGAGCCAATTCCTAAGTAGTACCTGGGTATTACTTAAATACTCAGATTCTAGGAATTGTTTTTTTTATTCAACCCTTAAGTTTTTTTTATCCAGAAAATACATATGTGTCGCATTTTGGATATGCGCTATAGATAACGCATATTCAATATGCGATATTGAGCCTAAATAAGGCACGCGTCCAGCGGCCTTGCCATTTCCCAGCCCTTTCGTTCTCCTGCACCCGTGCCGCCCCCAACGCCCACTTCGCCACCCGCGTCTTGTGATCTCCTCCTCTCTCAAAAACGCCTGTTTTGGTCATTCCTAGCCTCACGGAACACTCCTTTTCCGTGGTTTCACTGATTGGCACCGTCCTAGCCGCCCCCGCGTCTCAACAGGGCTAATCCCTTGTTGCGAACAATTGGACTTGGTAAAACATTTTCTTTAGTTATTGTTTGTATCATATGCATATTATTTTCATTTCTCGAATGTATGACGTTTGCTTGTACGTTGTGTCACGTATTAGGTTAGAATGGAGCAGTTGTATTGTATGTGTTATTTGAGTAGTACACTCATGTGCGGATCGTCAACCAATGTAAGGGGGTTTGTATTGAATGCTAATATGACGTTCGATGAGATGTTGAACTTGGTTTACCGTAAGTTCAACTTGGATGTTGACAGTCAAAAATCCGATTATTACATCGCATCCCTCGAGACCCAGGGGAGGAACCGTCATTTTCATCTATTGTCGATGATGATGATGTGCAGGCAGTTCTTGTGTACGCTCGGATCATTGGAAAATCAATGCCTATCGATATTTATGTTGAAGATGTATCTGTGAGCGAAGTCCCCACTGTTATGACTAACAAGGGACCGTCTGGAGTCTCGAGCACACAAGCAGCGGTTGTCCGCAGCACGCAACCAAGAAATATCCCAACCATGGGACCCTACTTTGATACGGATGCGCATGTAACGCAGCCAAGCACGGTTCAGGATTTGGGCTTGAGTGAGCCGTTGCTGCGAGAGGTTAACCGGATGGATCAGGATTCATCCCTTGGGGGACCGATGATGACCTGGAAGAAGGTAGCGAAGATGTCGAAGATGATCTTATGGACGAGGAGATCTCAACTGATGAACAAAGCACGCATACTATTACACCCCGTATACCCTTTTTTGGGGTTAGAGGGTCAAATACTCGTTCAACATATGAAGATGACATTCGAAGCAAGTCTAGACTTGATGGTGTTGCTGACGAAATCTGCAGGGGTAGGACGTTCAAATGTAGGGGGGATTTGGTTTACGATGTGAAGAAGTTCTACATTCTATCACATTATGACTTCATTGTCAAGGAATCCACCAGCTTGATATTGTCGGTTTTTTATACGCAGAGATCAAATGGTTGTGTTTGGTATTTACGAGGACATTTCAGAAAATTTGATTGACTGTGGGTGATCTCCAAGGTTGTTGGAGCACACACTTGTATAAACCCAACAGTTAGTCAGGATCACCCTCAGTTGGACTACAAATTCATGTCTAGATCATTGCTAACTCTTGTTAGGGATGACTCTAATGTTCGTGTATCAAGTTGTAGAGCTCACATCCACGAGATGTACAACTACTGGGTTATAAAGAAAAGAGCTTGGGATGCTCGAAGGAAGGCCATCGGAATCGTATTTGGTGACTGGAAGAAGTCATACGTTGAAATACCTTTTCTTTTGCATGTAATGAAGGCTGCTATTCCAGGAACTGAAATTGATATTGAATACAGCGACCATCCTGATCCTCGAAAATCTCTCTGCCGCAGATTTGAACGATGCTTTTGGGCATTTGATCCTTCGATTGAAGCATTCAAATATTGTCGGCCTCTGATTAGTGTTGACGGGACACATTTGTACGGGAAGTACAAACAAAAACTGCTCATTCCTTGCGGTGTTGATGAGGATAAACATATTGTTCCCCTTGCATTCGGGATCGTCGACGAGGAATCCGCTCCGTCATGAAAGTGGTTTCTTTCGTTGGTACGTGTAAGGGTAATCGGCATGCGAGCTGGACCAATATGTATCATCTCTGACAGGCATTCTGGTATAAAAGCCGCTATGAAAGATGCTGACGTGGATTTATTAGAACCCTTTGCATATTGGCGGTTTTATACGAGGCACGTCGCGAGCAACTTCAATAGCTTCTTTAAAAATGGCTCCATTAAAGCTCTGGTGCAAGCCGTAGTATTACAGACGACACTTAGGAAGTTCGCGTACTTCATGAGGAAATTGCAAGAGTGGAATAATGGAGCAGGTAGATGATTTTCGACTCATGATTGTCGTCGTGAGCAATGGACCTTGGCCTATGACGGTGGGTATAGGTTTGGTCAGATGACTACAAATCTGAGCGAAAGCTACAATACAGTTCTTAAAGATGCCCATTGCTTGTCAATCTCTGCGTTAATTGAGAAGACCTTTTATAATTGTGTGTCATACTTCATTCAACATGCTGAAGAAGCAAGCGCAGCCATTGCTGCTGGTCGAAAATTCACGCATTACGCATCCACAGAGTTGACCCGTTGAACTGCAGCTGTGAATGGACACACAGTAACTCAGGTACAAGTACAACCAGAAATATTATTCGAGGTGTCTACCAGGGCTCGACGGATGTCTACTGGTATTCGCGGGCGCAAACAGTACACGGTAAATTTGTTACAAAGGAAATGCACTTGAATAAGTGGCAAATATTTCGTATCCCATGTTCCCACGCCATTGCAATCATTTCAAAGCGTCGGGCTGAAGTGGATTCCTATGTTGGAGAGTGGTACACCTGAGAGAACCAGTTGAAGGTTTATGGAGGGCAATTTTTTCCCATCGATGATCGTGAAACATGGGCTCCCTTCGAATATCCTGAGTTACGTCCGGACCCAAAGCGTAAACGCGGTAAAGGTCGTCCACGTACAACAAGAATACATAATAAATGGATGTTAGAGATGTGATTCGGCAAAATACTTTTTCCTTTTGTGGGATATTGGATCACACACACCATGGATGTCCCAACAAAACCGCAAGGGATTCTCAAGCATCCACATCAAATGCACCGACGACGACCGAGAATAAGAATAAATGTAGAAATTGTGGTGGCATAGGTCACAACCGACGTAAATGTCCAAGTTCGAGTAAGTGTGCTTCCCTCGTATATTATTAATTTTCATTGTATGTGCTAGTTGTGGTAAATACTTGTTACTTTTGTCGGATATTGTTGTTTTTACATTGTATTGTCTAACATTGAATATTGTAATTTTCAGATGGATCCCGGCCCAATTGATCCTTCAGTTTTGCACCTTCAGGAGCGGCATCGTTCACATCGAGTTTGGGCTGACGATGTAAGTAATTTTAATTTCTTCCTTTTTTATTTTTTTTCCTAACAATTTTTTTGTAGGAATATTCGTGGTTGTGTTGCCGACGACGAGAGACCAATGTACGTCGGATCCCTTTGGATGATCGGCTACTGCCTTACGTAGTCGAAGCAGGATTTGGATACATTTCAGAGCTCGAGTTCATTACCCTGGATTGGCATCTGGTGACAGCGTTAGTTGAACAGTGGAGACCCGAGACGCACACCTTCCACATGCCTAGTGGGGAGATTACTATCACCTTGCAAGATGTTGCATTCATCATGGGGCTGCGAATTGATGGGCATGCGGTTATTGGGGAGACAACACCTGGAGCGACATGGGCAGATACATGCGAGGAATTGTTGGGCGTTAGGCCACTGCCCGCAGACATCGTTGGCAGCAGGGTGTCAGCAAGCTGGTTGTCCACCAATTTTGCAGAGTTGCCAAAAGATGCAGACGAGCTGGTAGTACAGAGACACGCTCGAGCTTACATTTTGTAGTTGCTTGGTGGAGTCCTATTCACGGACAAGTCAGGCTCGTTGGTATCACTTATCGCTCTACCACATCTGCATAATTTCGAGTACTCTGGGACACTGAGTTGGGGATCCGCAGTACTTGCATATCTATACAGACATTTGTGTTTAGCAGCAGATATGGTGACCGAAGAGATTGGAGGCTCGGTCATACTCCTTCAGCTATGGGCATGGGAGCATTTCCCCCACATTACGCCAGTTGTGAGCGACGGCAGAGAATGGTACGGGCGCCCGTGAGGAGTCCGCTGGACAACGATGTTTGCCCATCGTAGACAGCTTACACACGTGGTTAGACCTTACAGGGACGCTTTTGACATGCAATCACCAGAGCATGTAATTTTACATTGACAAATTTTTCCTATATCAACAAAAAAAATACTAATCGTAATACAATTTTCGCATTCAGGTATTTTGGACTCCCTATACCGATGAGATACGCGCCCATCTCCCAGCCAACTCTCTTGAAGGCGAACGCATTTGGAGAGCGAAAGTGCCGTTGATATACTTCCACATTGTGGAGTATTACTACCCAGATCGTTTCATGAGACAATTTGGGGGTCTTCAAGATATTCCAAGTCGTTGCTCCACCTTTCAAGAACTCCATGCAATCGATTTGAGGGGGAAAGTGCATGTAGATTGGAGGGCAAAACACAGCTTGCATATTGCCCGCTGGGATGAGCGAGAAGTTAGAATTGTTCGCATCGATCGGTCTAGAGGGATATTCGCGACGCCCGCATACGAGCAATGGTATCGGACCATAACTCAAAGATTTGTCGGACGTTTAGGTGCAACTCTGGCAAGCAACGTAAGTGCTCGAACTAGAAGTTTGTGGTAAATTAATTAAGAAAACTGATACAAATTTACATCTACGTTTTTTCCTTAGATGCAGCTCGCTTTGTGGAGTCGTGTGTACGACATTGGACACGAGGAATGCCGCGAGATTGCGGCACAAGCGAAGGCGGAAATGACGGAGTGGCTGTCATTACAATTTGCAGATGCAGTCACGTTACATGACGAGCGTGCTGATGTGGCTAGGGAGGAGACAAGGTGAGGAAGGGCAAGAGGACGGGGAAGAGGAAGAGGTCGAGGTAGGGCGCGTGAACAAGTGGCGGAACCCATGGACTATGAAGAAGCCGCTGCGGAAGATGATAACCTTGCGCAAGGAGACTTCTTCACACCTGCTACCGAGCGACCACGAGAGGACCTACCAACGCCTCAGGCACCGTTGAGGCGTGGATTGGATGCCAGCCAGACACGACCAACTTACTGCACACTAACGCCGCCGTCGATGCCAACCTTCGAGGAAGATATCCCAGGGCCCTCTCAAATCCACATGATAGATGAGGCGAACCGCCTGTTACCGTTTCATCCTCCTGATTCTACGATTACATACCAGCGGAGGAAAAAGCGTTGACTTGTAATCATTATAATTTTTAATATGACGCAAAAATGTAATGTATATTCGTGAACAAGTCTACTTATATTAAATGTTTGGAATGTCTTTTTTGGATCATACATCTTTGAATGCGTGAATGTGATGTCTATACATCTTTGAATGCGTGAATGTGATGTCTATTTACATTAGAAACATGCAATTGGCATGCTTTTTCAAGGGTTTTTAGAAATATGAAATTCCCTGGCCCAGACCTGGCCAGTCATTTTCAAGGAAAATTCCCTGGAAAGATGTCGCATATTGAAAATGTGTTATCTGTACTCTCTACGGGCTATCAGAACATTGGTCGAGACCAGTCCTTTTCGAGGGAAATTCCCTGGAAAGATGTCGCACATTCAATATGCGTTACCTGTACTCGGCCTCATTTTTTAGGGAAATTCCCTGGAAGGATCTTGCATATTCAACATGCGTTATCTGCTCAGAACATTTCGAGACCAGTCATTTTCGAGGGAAATTCCCTGGAAATATGTCGCATATTGAATATGCGTTATCTATAGCGCATATCCAAAATACGACACATACATAGTTCCTGGATAAAAAAAACTTAAGGGGTGTCGTATGTTCAACAAGCGACATCTCTGTAGTTTTTGAGTAAAAAAAATTATGTAGAACATGGGTATTTAAGTAATTCCCATGTACTACTTAGGAATTTGACTCCATCTCCTGGTATTGTAAAATGATGACGACGTAGTGTATCTTGATTTCCAACTTTAATAGTTTAAATACAAGAGATATTTACACGTATAATTTGGAGTAGTTTCGTAATTACACCACAAACTCTCAATAATTAATAATTACACCTAAAACTTAAAATAAGTACTCTGTCCTACACACATAACCATCAGCCAATTTAATCCATTAACTTAACCAAAATACTGAATTAATCTAACATATCCTCGATCCAACCGTTGAAATAAATAAAAAAGAAACAGAAAAAAAAACACCCCTCCCCCTTCTACCTCCACCCCCTTCTTCATCCGCCGACCAGTTCCCCACCTTCCTCCTCCAGCCCCCATCCCTTTCATATGTTGACCACCTCCCCCTTCCTCCTCCAACCCCTCCCCCTTTCTCTACCGACTCCCTCCCCTTCCTCCTCCAGCACCCCCTCCCCTTCCTCTGCTCACAACCCCCTCCCGCCCTCCACATTCCTCCTCCAGACCCCTCCCTCTTCCTCCGTTGTCCACCTACCCCACTTCCAGGCAGACGCACAACTGCTGGACTCGGGCATTGGCTCTCTTGGCCTCAGCTCTCCTGGAGAAAGGGCTTCGGAATTTCAGGCGGTGTGTGGTGTTTTTGGGTAGAGGCGCACGACAGTGGATTGAAATGAGGAACGTGGGATGTGCTCCTATTATTGTATAGAGATAGGTCCCTCGTGTGTAACTGTTGATCGCATACTGCGCAAGATGGTTGGTGTCGATGGCGAAGCTACTGCATGTTGGCTTCTTGCAAGTGACATGGCTCTTAAATGGTAAGCAAAACTTGTCACAGGATGACGACTGAAAGCTGTGTTAATCAGGTGTTCTTTGTTCTTGAAGAACTCTAAGCAGTTGTGATTTCAAAAGATGCTTCGCTGCTTCAGATGATGGCGATGGCTTGTCTTATGCGGTTAGATTTTGCTCAAACCAACACCTTCTCCAAATGGTAGATGAACAAGGTCAAATCAAATGGATTTCCAGGTGGATCATTCTGCAAGAGGAGGCTTGACTCGATTATTAAAGAACCAGTTTCAAATGTTAGTAGCAGTGGAAACACTACAACTATGATGATCGCTCGATGACCAGGCAGAAGTCAGAGCTATGTGTGACACGTGTTGTGATTCAAACCTTAGGACCTTGGAACCTTCTTGATAAAATCGTATTTCATGCACCTATGAATCTAAAATTGAACTAAATTCCCCAACAGATACTTTCATGCATGCGTCGATCTAAGTTTTTTCATATATTCAAGCATGTAAAATAAAATATATATTTTTATCATATAAAAACCACTAAAAATATGCAAAATAAAAATCCAAAATAAATAAGGAAATAGGCTACTAATATCAATATAAATACACACAAATATTCTCAAACTTCAAACAGTTGTGATTATTTTTATACAACTCTGATTCAATTGATTTCTTTGCATTATCAAGATATATAAATATATATATATATATATATATATATATATAGAGAGAGAGAGAGAGAGAGCAAGAAAGAAATATAAAAATATCACAAAAATATCATCGTAAATAATTGGTAAATGGATTATGTTCACTCTTTCCAATATGTATGCACTCCATATTTTATATCTAGAGCATATGAAACATACTCACTTTAAAGCTCATCATTTAAAATGCCTTAAATTCTAAAAATGCTTTTGAAAGTGATTATGGCTCAATGTGAAAAGTCATTTGTATGACCCATTTGCACAATAGTTTACGGCTTTTTCTTTCTTTTGTATGCTTTTAAATTATTTTCCTTTGATTTCGATTTTTGTTATTTTTGTATTATAATTATTATAATAAATTTAATTAACAAAATAAAATCAAAGCAACGAAAATAAGCCTTTTCTATATAAGTCAACTTGACTTTTATTATATCTTTGATAATTTTTTTATTTCACAAAATAAAAAATAAAAAAGTGGTTATGTAGATTGTGATATGTATTATTATTATAAATTATAATGTTGTGATATTATAGCAAGGAAACAACACTAAAAACCTTAAAACCCCCAAAAAATCGGTATTTTATACCAAAAAATAGTTTTTTATTTATATCTTTTTTTTAAATATTTACTGTAAATTCTTTCTTTTGCACTATTTTAGATAAAATTATTTAAGAAAGTTTTGGAGTTTTTGGATTAGAGGTTGTCTACTTTTTATTCCGTGCACATTTTCATTAGAAAAACCTCTCTTTTGTGATTGGTCCACGTGGACCGTGAGGTCACCCACTACGGTCCAAAATCCCACTAAAGCCCTCACATTAGTTTAAAACCCTCCACCTCACCTCTCATCCTCTTCGGTATGTTGACCCGAGGTCAAGTGTACCAATCTTCACCATTCCCCTTCCAAACACATGAAACCTTTACCTGCCACACTGCCATCTGCCACCTCGGGCTTCCCTCATCGATGCCCTCAATTGCACCACCACCACCTCCTCTTGCAGAACCCCCAAGATCATCCTCCTCGCTGAATCTCTCCATCAAATAAAAGAGACCCATACCCCAATTTTAAAAGATATCCACCATTGGGTAAACCTTATTCCAGCACCGCCTCCTCGGTCGTAACAGGGAAAGGGAGAGCGAGCAAGCCATGACGATTCAGGTGAGTCCTTTTGTGTGATCCATGGGTTACACTGCATACAATAAGCTACGAGCTCGTCGAAAGTCCGACCACCGATCATCGAAGCCACTATCACGTGCTCTCATGGGTACAACCCCTAGCATCTCGCTCCAGTTCTTCTTGCAGTAGAGTAGTTGTAGGTAACGCAACTCTGGTTCCTCCTTCTTCATTAGGTTTCATGTTCTATTTGGGGTTGAACCCAACACCAATAGCTTGATCCCCACCCCATCTTCTCATCACAGCTCACACATCTCACAACAACCATCATCCGCCTTTCTCTGCAGTCTCTCCTCACATGACCCCTCCAACTCTGGCCATGCACAGTAGCCGGAGACCATCTCCTTCTCCCTCAACATTAGGAGACACCATCCTCTTTCATCTTTTTTGTCGACCTGTAATATCTTGTTGAGTCTATACTCAAGCTCTTTTCCTTTTCACATGCCACTGACGGCTGCTCCCCCCTCGTGTTGATCCACCAGAGTCGTCCCTCGTCGTCGTCCCCCGCAGCCACGTCAGGGATTTGTGAGGAATCACCTTCGTGCAGACCAGCTTGCTATAGTTTCAATGAAGAAGAATGGAGGGAGCGGATAACAACTACCATCAGATTCAACCCCTCCCCTTCTAATCTCAGCAGTCTGCATCTCCATGTCTCTGGAGTTGCCATGGCAAGCGATGTCGACAAGACCTCATCTGGGGGCTTTTTATAGCCATACCTCTGAAGTTATTCGAATTTGCAAAGAGTTTTACAGCAATTTTATAACTTGCATTTTTTTTGTTTTTAGCATCTGTACTCCTGTATTGCTCTACATTCCATTCATTCATTTGGATTGTGTTTATGTAAATTTAATTTTATTATAAAGATGGCATCAAACTCTACATTATTTCCAAGTCTCACAATATTCTGGTGCATGAATTATTATAGGCAAAAATTGAAATCAGTGTATCATTTTGACTTATTTCGTGAATAACTATAATGTGATATCTCTCCCCATTTTTTAGTATGTTGTAGATCTATATTAGAGCGAATTATTCCAAAATTTCATTAATAGATAACTTGATTTATGGCCTATGGAATTTCTACAACTTTTGGAGTTATTGATCTATTCCAAGAGAATCTTTCATCTATTTGAAAATCTAAAAATGTATCCTTGTGTTCACGAGTTCGCTTTATATCATAGATTTTTGTTGTATTTTCCAATATAGTATTTAATTGTTTAAAAAATGGAAATTGCATTTCATCCTTCATGTAGTATTTTATTTTTACTTTATCCATTTAATCTCAAAAAAATACCAAAAAATATTGTACCTTGTGTTTATCTATATATACCCCATATGCAAAGGGCATTCAGTGTTATTTTGTTTAGAGTTCAGAAATCCAGAAACACTTAAAACTTAAAAAAATTCTTAAAAATTTATATAGTGTTTGTCGAAAACCCAAAATAAGTCATTTTTTCTTTTATATGTTCTTATTTATTTAGGAAAAATAGAGTCATAGTTTTAGGACTTCATTTTGAGCTATTTATAGCATTTTTTTTCAAATGACCTACTTCCCTTATTTTCAGTGATTTTTATCAGTTGTGTTCCTCCCTTTTTGGAATATTAGTTGTGCCCCTATCATTTTGAGCTATTTGTAGCATTTTTTTTCAAATGTCCTACTTCCCTTATTTTCAGTGTTTTTTTATCAGCTGTGCTCCTCTGAGATACTACAGTATTAGTTATGTCCCTTCCTTTTTGGAATATTAGTTGTGCCCCTAACTTCTTACTGTTATATCCCTTGTGCCCCTATGTTACTTTCACTGTCAATACGTTGAACTTAACCGTGATTTTTTCAAACCATGGCAAGGTTATGAGGGTAATAAATGTCCAAACACTCCCCCAACCCATCATCCTCTTGCCCATCTTCCTCCACCACACATGGCCTCTGTCATCCTCCTTTATCATCCTCGTTGATGCACTTCGCCAACTTCATTTGCATATGGGAGATTGAATTCTCATTGGTGGGTCGGCTGCGTGCGGCGGACTAGCGGGGAATCTTTGTGACTTCGATGTCAAAGAGGTGGCAATGTGGAGTGGTGGCTACAATGGACGAGCAGGGGGCAGAGGAGGAGGAGGAGTAGGGGGTGTGGAGGATTGGGTACTGGAGGAAGGGGTATATGAGGAGGTGGGAGCGTTGGAGGAGGGGGCAGAGGAGAGGAAGGGGGCACTGCAGGAGGGGGTAGAGGAGGAGGGGGTACTAGAGAAGGGGGTGGAGGAGGAGAAAGGGAGTGGATGAAGAGGGGGAGGGGAGGAAGGGAAGGATGAATGGGGGCATAGGAGGAGCAGGGGGCGGTGGAGGAGCAGGAAGATGGAGGAGGAGAAGGGGCGCTAGAGGAGGGGACAAAGGAGGAGGAGGAGGGGAAACTGGAGGAGTGGGGTGAAGGAGGAGAAGGTTCGGGGCATTGGAGGAGGGGGCAGAGGAGGGGGAAGGGAAGATGGAGGAGTGAGGTGAAGGAGGAGGAGGCTGGGGGCGGAGGAGGGGGAGGAGGATGAGGAGGTTGTGGAAAAAGGGAGGAGGAGGAAGAGGAGGAGGAGGTTGGGCTGAGGAGGAGGAAGAGGTTGGGCGGAGAAGAATGGGGGAAGGATGTGGAGGAGGATGGGTTCGGAGGAGGAGGAGGAGGGGGGGAGGGAGAGATTGAGGAGGGGGATGAAAGACCTTTTGTCCGTTTTTTAAATTTAATTCCCCTTCGTGTCCCCAAAGTTAATGTGTGTTTGTGTTGGGGATGGATGGCAACTAACTTGATGGGCGGAAGTGATAGAACGACAAGAAATTTGGGGAAAATCTGATATCCCAAAAAAAGGAGGGGCATAACTGATATTGCTATATCTCAGGGGACACAACTGATAAAAACTCTATTTTGTCTAAGTGTAGGATTGCTTGTTTTTTTATTACTTGTATTTTTATTTCTAAAAAATGCAAAAATATTCAAATAATCTTTAAAAATATAAAATTATATTTTCCGTGTTATTATTTATTTTCCCTTATTTTTCTTGAGTTGAGTACTTCAGTTTTATGTCTTTTATTCTCTTTCTCTCTCTCATGTATCTGTCTTGTCATATTGTGATGTGTGTGTATGGTTGCATGTCATTGTTTGTGTGTCCTCCGCATTATCCTTGTTTAGTGAATTAGATAACTGATATAAAAACTGACCAAAAAGAAAGCTTCTTAGTTAGTGCTCCTTATGTTCGAGCTTGGATTACTTTATCCTAGTTAGTCAAAAAGAAGTTGAAATAAATTGTTTGCTAACTATCTTGAGTGGGTACTATAATCAACCGTCAAATCGATGTCTGCAATGAGTGCAATCCCCTCTGATGTTTCCATCACTACACCTAGCACCTCTACATGATTGACTAGTGTTAGCACACTATTTACCGTCAAATCGATCACCTCTGGATCTCACGTTGTTTATGGACGTACACGTGCTTATTCACGATCCACTTACGATAGTTCAGGAGCCCACATGGCTCAGCCTACTGATTTAGCCAAAATTAGGTGGTCTTAAGTTCAACACAAAGCGTGAACTCAGTCGGTGTGTTGACCACACTAAATCTGGACTAAAGTCAACAATTAACCCACACTAAAGATCAATAATTAGAAATAAATGTGGAGTTAAAATTTATGTTTAACTCTGCACAAATGATGTAAAGGGCAAGTATGCAGAGAGTTCGAACACAGGGAGCAAGCAGGGTAATTTAAATAAATGTGCACAAGTGAATGTGTGGTGTCTACACTAAGCAAGCAACCAAAGATTTTTGTGGGTTTTTAATTTTTAATTTTTTTATATTTTTTTATTTAATTTTTAATTTTGTATTTTGGTTTTTAATTTTCTAATTTTTATACATTTATATTATATATATATATATTTAATTGTTTAATTTCTTTTTCAATTTTGGAAAATATAAATAAAGTAATAAAAGATAAGATAAAGTATTTATAAAAATGTGCAAAAATAACCAAAAATTCAGAAATAAAATGTTTTTGATATTTTTAGGATTTTTTACTATTTTTGTGATTTTTGGGTATTTTTCAAAGTGTTTTTTGGTATTTTTAAATACTGAAATAAGGGAAAACAGTGAAATATGTACTGGATGTGAGTAAAATAGGAATTAAAAATTAGCATACAGCCACCAAAATTTTTCACACTAATTTTCAAATAAAGATAATGAAATATAGAACAAACAGGAACTGAGTTTGTAATTTTTGGAGTTTTCTTTGATTTTACATATTTTTTTGAAGTTTTTGAGTATTTTTGAATTTTTAAGGGTTTTCTTTTGAGATTTTTAGTGATTTTTGGACTAACACTAAAATAGGTTAAAATACACACTAGGGATTTTTTTGGATTTTTTAGAGGTATTTTACTATTTTTTGGTATTTTCTAAGCTAGACAGTGAATAAAATGCATGTTTTTGATTTTTAATAAATATAAAAATGAAATAAAATTCAAAACTAAAAATAGGGCGTCAAAGTACAAGCGTACAAAAGCTTAACCCTAATTTTTGAGAATTTTTGGAGGCGTAATGATAATTTAAATAATTAAAACAAGCATCCAAACATTAATCAGGCCTGGCAATGGTATATATGCAATTTCTCAAACATCCAGGGACACACATGCAATTTTCCACAAAAGTTTGAACTGAATATTTAAATTACAGGACCAAACAACAATTGCAAAAGCCACAGGGGTGTCGGCGCAATTTACCCACCAGGGGCGCATGACTTGCACGCGCCTAGCGAGGACTGAAACGTAATTTTCAAAAACCCGGGGGCTAACTTGCAATTTTTCCAAAAATATAACACTTAATATTCAAGTTTTGGTACTGAAACAAAATAAAATAAAAACCGAGGGTCTCAATGCAAAATGCCCTCACCTCACGTGTACAGGTCACGTGAGGTGACGTGACAGAGGACCTAAATGCAAATAAAATAAGTTTGGGGGTGTTTTTGCAATTTTTACAAAACTTTTACACTACAGACGAAAGTTTTAGGATTAAAATATAAATACAAAATGCGCGGGGGTTTGGATGCAAAATACCCTCGACGCGCGGATTCAACGGTTGCAGATCATCACTTATACACGTGGCGTGAATCCAATGGCCGACGACGCTTCCTTGGACGACGGAGATTAGATCATCTGGCGACGATCGGACGGTGGAGACGTGGCGCGATCCAACGGCTGCTGCTCGACCTGGGGGAGCTCCTCGATTCGACGGTTGGGAGTCGATGAGGAAGAACAACGAAGAACGCCGCCGAGGCGAACTTCGCCGCTCCAGATCGTCGTCCTCCGGCGATGTCAAGGCTCCAAAATGGATGTGGAGCGTCCTCTGGTCCTCCTCTAGCGGCTGGCGGCGGCAAAAAGCCTCGGCGATGGCCGAGGGGCTCGCTGAAGGGCGGCGGAGCTACAGAGCTCCGTTAGCTCCGGCGAAGCTCCAGATTCGCCTCCAGGCTTCAATGATGGTGCGTGGACCTGCAAAAAGCATTAGAAGGTCCAGGGCAAAGTGCCTGGACCTCTGGGTGGACGTGAAGATGCGTGACTCGAGGTGGCGATGAACGGCCGGAGGTGCGCTCCGGCCAAGTGGGTGAATCGAGCGAATGACGCGATGAATCCCAAGATTTCTTTAGAGCTTTTGTTCCTCAGACTAAGGCGAACCTAATAAGCGAAAAATAAAGGGGTGAAGGGGCCCTCGATGGCCGGAGCCAGAGGGAGGAGTATACCTCGACCGCCGGTCTTGCGGGAGGTGGCGGAGGTACCCTCGACCTCGATCGCCTTGGCTGACGGCCTCGCGATGGAGCTGTCACCTCCAGGGAGCTCGGGAGCACGAAGGTGGCAACGAGGGGTGGACCAAGGGTTCTCAAAATTCAAATCGAAAATGGGGGGTCGTTATATCTGGTTTGACCCCTGACCAAAGTGCTCCAAAGATCAAGGCGCCTGGAGCACCACGTTGATCCATGGCCCGAGGTAATCACAGGGCGGGGTAGACCAATGATCGAGGTTTGATTTTGCAAAAGGAACCATCACGAAATAGTGCAAGGATCAGCCGCGAAAAAGCCAAGAAATTGGCTCAAAAATCGACTTCTGACAGGGGTAGGTAGGGGAAGACGACCAGTTGACCTAGGTCAACTGAGGCCGTCTCCTGATTGGTCCACGTGGACCAATCAGGAAAAATCCCTGATAAATTTTTTGTTAATTCATTTAAAAATAGAAATAGGCTGAATTAATTAATGATTATAAAATAAGAAATATTCGTTATTTTTTGTAGTATTTTATCATGATTTTTAATTTATTTTATGAGGTGTATTTTTATAAGTTCACTTTTTAGCCCTATATAGGTATATTACCTTTGTATTTTAGTATTTTATTTTTATTTTGTTTATTTTAATTTTATTATTTCTATTTATTATTTTCTAAAATTATAAAATACTTTTATCTACACAAATATATTTTTGTTTTATTTTTCTGATATGTTTTGTATATTAAATAAAATATAAGGGTATAATGTATAGGTATACATATAGGTATAATACATGTATACTCTATATATGTTTATTTTTATTTGGAGTTCTCTTTATGTTTTTATTCCTATTTTAATGTACATAACTATTATAAGTAATATTTACAAGATTATAAAAATATAAAAATACAAAAATAATGATTGAATAATAAATTGAATATTTTAATCTGTACAATTGTACAATGAGGGTCTAGAACTCAACTTTCAAACCGTAGCTCCGCCAAATGCGAAACCTCCGCCATTAAATAGATTATTTCATTCTATATACAATTAAAGGTGAGTTTGTTACATTTGGAGTTGTCAATTATGAGATACGGGTCTGGGAAGTTGACATTCTGGAATTTATTCAGACCAGAACTTTTTATCTGTACATTATTTTTCTGTGAAATCAATTTTGTATTTTTCTTTATTAAATTATCTACAACTTTCATGTACAAAGTTTCTTTATATAAAAAGTGGAACCAAAAATAGGTCCCAAAATAAATAAAGAATGAATTAATAAATATAGGTATTTGGCCCTTATCTCCCCCTACTTTATTCCTGATCGACCTATTCATCAAGATGCCTAGGTCTCGGGGTTTCGGGTCATAAAATATTTATAATATTTTATTCTTTTTCTTTTCTTTTATTTATTCTATAATTTTGGCTTTAATTACAGTATTTTATACACTATTTAGATGCACATGCATGAATGCTAAGATGATGGAATAAATGCTATTTACAGGCATTTGCTAGGGTTTTTGGTGCCAAGATGATAGAATAAAGATGATGAAATGTGGATTCATCACCTACCATGGGACCTAACATCTGCTTATGGGGCCTACAAAAGGTCATCATCCTGCTTATGGGGCCTACAAAAGGTCATCATCCAATAGAATGTCCCAATCCACATGTTGCAAGCACACACTTAGCTCACAACGAGCCAAACGATGAGGCCATCGCTACTGATAACATTGAACCTGAAATGATGGCTAGGATCACAAACTACAATGAAGAGGATGACGATATCGAAGTTGATGCTGACACTCGTAGACCTTTCCTCTTGATTGAAAATGATAAATTTGGAGGAGAAGATAATGCACCAACATTGGTCGCAACAACTCATGCTCGCACCTAAAGTTGAGAATGATGATGCTTGGATAAGGAGGAGCATCATTTACACCACATGTATTTTCAATGGTCATCATTGCTCTCTAATCATCAACTGACAAAGCATGAAAGAATTTATAGCATACGAAATGGTAGAGAAATTGGAGTTGCAAACACAACTTTTGGATCTACTTATAGTGTGGCATGGTTTAGTGAGGGAGTCAAATTCCAATTCAATGTCAATATCTTGTCAAAATTTTCATTGAACTGACCTATAAGGATGAGACATGTGGTTACACTGCACTTGTGAATGTATGCCACCGTTTTGTTTGGGCATCCTTCGCATTTTGATCAAGATACATGCAACAAGGAGACGAAGAATACATCCACCTTTATGATGGGCACCTTTGTCATCTTACTAATCTCGCATGCACACTCCCACGTACGCACGCACACCCTCCCCCACAGACATTTTGTTCCGCTTGTGAACTTCATCACAAAAACAACACCATCCGATGATGAAATTGAAATCGAACTTGTATGAACAAAATGTGCAAACCGACAACAAGGAGGGGAGATCCATACATCGTGAACGTGAAAAACGAGCTCTCCGCGACGCACTCTTTGCATCAACGTCCTCGGTTTCACGTTAGATACTCCAGTGACCTTTGGTGGTGTCTGGCGGTCTCCGACGAGCTCTAGAGTGAAGCTCCAGTGATTTGAGTTGGTAAAATGAGGTCTGATCGACTAGATTCACGCCCATACCCTATTTATACTCGGGTTCGGTTAAACAGATTTGTATTCATTTACCGACCCATGGACGTAAAATGATAATCTCTCTCTCGTTCTTGAAAAGGCTTCGATGAGTAATACATAATGGATAATTCATATTCTTCATTTGGATAATGCTAAGGTCTAAAATCTAAAAAGAAGTGAACAAAAGTAGTAAGGAATCAGACCGAAAGCCGTATTTCAAATGGTATCACAGCCGGTTTGTATGAGAACCCGGTACGCAACATGTATATTATATTTTAGCATGTATACAAATCTCAAAGTCTCATATTTACTGTTGGTCAAGTGATCAATCTCCAGCTTAAAAAAAAAGTGATCAATCTCCTTGGTCGATAATATCGATCTCTTCTATATTATTCTTTGCTTCTTATTTCTTCAATCTTCATGGTGAGCAGTGTCCGTCTCTTCTATATTATTATATATTATTCTTTACAATCGTACTAGTTCTTAAAATAGATAAGTTTCATTCGAAAAATAAAACAAGGTAAAACTCTTGAAAGCAAACACATTCATAACGCGGTGGCCGCACATCACCCGGGTCCCGGCGAGCACACCCGACCGGCCATCGTCATCAACCCGAGCGCTCCTCCGTCGAGAATGGGAGACGGCGGAGAGGAGGAGAGGGCGATCGAGCATCAGCTGGAGCTCCAGATCCACGAGCACAAGGAGACCCTGGCCGCCATCATCGAAGCCCTAGCCGCCGATTCCTCCAATCAGGAGCTTCTCTCGGTATCGATGCCATCATCTTAATCTCACATCGCGCATAGAGGAATCTAGTCTTCGAACAAAGCGAAACCCTAATTTATCTAAGACTCAAGCCTTTGACTGTCAGGGATGTCGGTGCTATCGAGGGTGCGTAGCTTTTGCTGAAAATGATCAGTGCCTCCATTTCGCTAAAATCTAATGACCGTTCTCTGTTCATCTAATCAGGATTTAATTTGACATGATACAAGGGATGAAGTGAGATGAGTTCGAGTTTCACTTTTATTTCTGATTAAAGTATTCGGCAAGAATTATTTCCTCCTTGATAATATAAAGAGGTGGTTGGGATGGAAGGAATCGAGGGAGTACCAAAGGCGAGGAGAAATGATTATGGCATGACTGGTATGATGGGACATCGGGTTTAGTGGTAGTGTATGGTGGAATGGCTGAGAAAATTACGGGAGAAGTTAGCTATCCCAGAGGAATATTTATCATACGTGAATGTTTACGAGATAGCCTTACCCTCTTCTATCCCCATATTCTATTGCACTACTCAGTCAATATGAACAGATCATTTGAGATAAAAAAGATCACTGTGTGATGTGAATATAAGCATTGCTGTTTATACATATTCTGCTTCAGTGGCCTTTCCAACTTGTCATTACTCAGAGTTCATAAAGTAATATGCAACATATTCTACATGGACAGCAATCACATTACTTAAGTAGAACATAAACGAAAATTGGATGCAACAAACGACAAGTTTCGGTGACTAAGAAATAAAACTATAATTATTACTGAATGTTTTTTTTTGCTTTTAATCACCAATCCATGTTCTTTCTTGAGATGTTTGGCTTCTGCTTCTTCAATGTCTTTATAACCTTCTAAATCTCTGCAACTTTCCGTTTCTCTGCCTTTGACCAATCCCCAGTCTGTTGGCATGCAGTTGCTTGCCAGACTCCAGAGTATGCAATTCCTTCTATTTGGTCTGTGCCTTTGCATTTAAGTTAATAAAAAAGATTCCTCATGAGTGATTTTGAGGTGGATTCGTACAAGTGAAACATCTCAAAGCTGATGACAGGGTTAATTTTAGACAACAAATGAGAAACTGATGTCTTTCTCTTCTTTTAGAATGATCTATGTTTTGAGCTAAGCAAAGAAGTAAATATAAATGAGCCAACCTCGTTCAATGTGATGCGGCCCATTTTGTTATCATTGTTGTTTATTTTTTAAGTTGTATTTTCTTTGTTTATTCAAAATGTAGTTGTCACCGAAGGATGTATTGGTTCATAGGGTTGCATCATTTTGCCATTCTATTACCATGTAAATTCTTTAAAAGGTAGTTGATCTCGATGTTTGGAATATAAAATGAAGAATACGAGATATTGATTAGCAATTGGCTTTTATCAACCATCATTGGTTTTCTTTCTCTTCTTCTACCTTCCATTTCCTGTCCGTAGCCTCATTTCTTCTCTGAATGCAGAATACAAAGTTAGGGTGGAGAAGAATTTTAAAGGAGTAGAGTTAGAACATGCCCGTTGCATGGGATTTTGGGGAAGAGAGCCGGAAGATGCGCGTGGGAGAAAGAGGAAAGGAGAGGGAGATATGGAGAAGCTCCAAAATTTTCTTATAACTTGAACTGCCTCAAAAATGACTGCTATCCCATTTATATAGGAGGGGTGATATTACAAATCAAAATAGAAAGCAAACTAAACCCTAATTTGACTCTCTAATTTACTCAATCAATTAGAGATCACATGCGATCTCTTTATTTAAATACAAATCAAAATTGCAACGGACTCAAATTAAACGAAAATAAAACTAACCCTAACTCTAATTAGTTAGCGATTCTATTTTTTTTGAGGTCAAAAAAGGGAGAAATACACTAATTTGTCCGCCCCAAATATACTAAATTATGGACAAATACCGTGGTTACCTTACAAAAACCAATCCTCGAGGAGATTGTTAGTATAAAACACTATATTCTCAACATAGAAACGATCTGTCGAAAAAAGGATGTCGTTAAGTGAACGCCAGACCACCCAAATTGCCGCAATAGGGAGGAATGGCTCTCTATTGGCCCTGAATCTTCCATTGAAGACCGAATCTCAGATAGCGATGAGATTCTTCGTGTTGACCCAATCAATCCCCAATTAGCGACTGTAATTGCAAAGTTTAAATTGACAACAAACCCTTAATTAATCAAATCCTAAATTTCTTCCTAATTCTCAATTTTGTGGTGTGTCCTTCTCCCTCATACAACTTGGTGTGTTCTTTACCTCCTCGCCTTGTGCTTTTTGAGAAGCCAAGGATGAATATCCAGCTCAGACTCCATCCATTTTTAATTCAAACAACATAATGATTACAACTCTTCATAGATTTAATGTCACCTAAGATGCATTTAGTGTCCTCACCTCAACATAAATCCTCTGCATTATTCCTCTCGTTATAACTATTTATATCAAACTGAAAATATAACATCGAATATGCTCGAGTCCTAGCTAGGCTTTTCATATCATTTTATTATCAACGTCAACTAACTATATAAAAAATAGTTCCCTCGATTATATAGTTGGACTTCACAAAGCAACTATTATATCTTTAATTACATTGATTTTCTCGGTTTAAGTTGGGTCAAGGGCTCTCGCTTCATTATGGATTGAAGTGCAAATGATCAATCCCTTCCTAATTCTGGCTTGGTTGGATTCGTTATGCGCCTAATCGTCCCCAGGGTAGATGGGCGAAGAAGTGGAGGGTCCGAAACGTCTCTAAGTGTCAGCCGTTTGATCGTTTGCCTCTGCATGAACTCGATGCATGAGGGAGACTCTGTTCTCGAGGAAATCTAATGACCTCGGTTACTATTTGTCATGCTTTCTCCCTTTCGCACCATGTTCTTATCTGACATTGTGCGGAAGGACCTATGCCTGTTCACCCGCTATGGTGATGACGAGGGGATGAGAAGGTTTCTCAGGCTGACATTGAAGCCTCGAGTGACGTTGGACGAGAAAGGAGAAAGCGTAAAGTGAATCTCATGAAACTTCCGAGCTATGATCGTTACTATATCTGTATCGAAGAGATGTGATAAAGTATTCGGATCATTGTGCAATGTCTGGAGCAAATGTCGGGGGGCATGGTCAAAGCCGATGATCGTAAGCTATGCCTCCATCACGATCCTGAATGAAACTATCCATGGAATCGTGCGCCGTGTGAAACATAGGTCATCGCCATTCTTAATTGAGTCTGCAAAGGTTCGAATCCTTTTACTCCATCTTCAGCATTTTTCATAGACAGGAAATAGAAGGTGAGTTTAGAGATAAGATCAGAAGACTGTTTAGTCAGATATGATTATGACGACTACTTGCAATATTTATATGACGCTGCGACTGAACTATATATTTGGGCAATCAATAGCCCTTGAGCTTTGACCTCTAAAATAGTAGCAAGCCGGGCTGACGTCGGGGAAGAAGACAAATTTCATGCTTGTGCGGAAACTTACCCTCACCTATTGTACGCCCTTCACGGAAAAAACCCTAGTCCAACATCTGGAGAGTTTAGCCGAATTATATGTCAATGAGATAGTCAGGTTGCATGGTGTCCCTACATTGATTGTTTCAGAAGGCATATGTAACCCTTGGATTAAATCACAGTCTCCAACTCTTCCGATATTGTGACTTCCTGGGGCATCATGGAAACCCTTAACAATGATCTCCATTTTTCCAGCCAATCATCCCACCTCACCTTCACAGGCACCATGGTCTTCCAAAGTAGCCCACAATCCAACGCTAAAGCGCGATGCAACACAAATTGTCTCTCCTCGAGTACCTCGTAAGCACTGACAAGTGACAACATCCCTCAACCACTTCCAAAAGTTTCATTCCAAGCTTCTTGGTGCCATCTCTCCAATCAACCCAACCGGCAATTTGAATCATGCAATTCACTCGTTAGAGACTGATCAAATGAACTTTGGCAGCCAAATCTCTTACCAGCACTGTGCCCCCATCACCTGCCCGTCTTTCACGAATGCAACCGATCTAGGGAGGATCTCCACCATCACATCCTTTCACAACTAGTCGTTTAACCAGAACCTGAGACTCCCCACTTCTAACACGCCTTCTTTAGTGGTCTGTCCTGTGCATTCTCTTCACATTCCCCTCCTGAAATCGCACACAATCGTTGTATTTATTTCTCTATTCGAACTCATTTCTTCCCTTCCCACATTTAGCGTTTCTCCGGGAAAAAAAATCTGGGCCGTGTCAATTAGTATTAGAGCAGCTGTAAAGTCCCCTTCTCATCACCATCGAAATTCGACTGTCCATATTCCTTAAAAAAAATGGGCTGCATTACAATACTGTTCAACTATACACATGAGCCAATTGAAGTTATTTTTATTGATTTGAGGAAAGGCTTCAGAAGTTGTTCTTTGTTTTTAACTTGTACCCATCATCTAGCTCATGGAAGGAAATATCGCGATATATCGGCGATATATCGTCGGTATATCGATATCGACATGGGACCGATATGGGCACCGAAGTGGGTTCATGGCCATCTAGCTTATACGGTCGGCCAGACATAACAAGTAGTCCAACTTATTTTCAAATCTTGAACACTTGCAAGAACGTTATCAGATTTTGCCATATTGGTTTCTTATCATCAAAACCAAGGAAACTCGTGAATTCTATTAAATGTTCATCTATAAAAACTTCATTGGAGAACTAGAAGGCATTGAAGGTACTATAGTACACATGCAATTCCAAGTCTGTTATCGATGTTTCTTGAAGATGATATATCCATCCACTGTTCGGACCTTGGTTACATGAACTCGGATTCACGAAGAATAACATAATCAACAGCAAAGATTGCTTGGAACCTGATTACTAGAGCCCTATGCTAATAAAATGGTGAGGTTAAAGCAGCACTTGATCGAGATTGAAAATGCCGATCAGCGTTTCTACTAAGACTCATCTCTAGGCTCGTTGGTTATTTTAGATTACTGTGTAACAAGATGTTATTCTAAGATTACATTGGGTATTTTACGTTTTTTTATAACACTGTTTTGCATTATCTGGAATCTGAATTCTCGGGGGTTTCTTTTCCATATCTTACATTTTTGAATATCCTTCTGAAAAAACTGGTTAGATTAGTAAGCAGAGAAGAAGTGGGATCATGGGATTCATGGGCAGTCATGAAAGGCAACTTCTACCCCTTCTTTCATCTTTTCTTTTTTTTTTCTTTTGGATTTGAACTTAGGTCATATGAATTTCTAAAAAAAAAACTTAGGCCTTATGCTGCACAAATAAAGCAACTTGTAGTCATCAATTTATGTATCAGTTGCTTAATTTTGAGGAAGTTAAGTGTTAATTAGAGTTTAGAAATGACAGCTATGCATTATCAAGGATATTGTCGGAGGTTACTTTCTTTAAAACTGAACAGATTAATGATTTTCTCACTCGTTCTAAGTGCAAACCATATATAATCAATTTATCACATATACAACATTTGTATCATTCCGCAGGCTTATATAGATTTTCAAAAAGTGACAACTTTTTTGCTTGTTTTGCAAGGTCCATGAAGAGCTTGTCATGGCGATTAAAGATGCGGAGGAAGGACTTCTTAACCTAAAGCGTTCACGACTGTTAAGTGAAGCAGATGCCATGATATCGAAGCATGTACCTGAATCAAAAGTCCAAGATATTTTTGTGGAACCTCTTGATCCAGAACAATCTGAAATTGAATGTTTAGGATCAGATCGATACTCAATTGGATCCAAGTGTAGGTTCCGTCACTCCGACGGGCGTTGGTACGATGGTTGCATAATTGGATTTGAAAATGTCAATACCGCTCGGATCTCATTCCTGATTCCAACATCCGAAAGCATGCTGGTGAGTGCTACCTATCGGCGTCTCCATTCATTTAAATTGTAAGTTTAGGCCTCTACAGTTGTCTCTACTAGTCTGTCCTTGCTGGAACTTGACTTGTCAGTTTGGTCTGTTAAACTTTGAAGACAAGCTTGAAGTCTTAAGCACATCTTCACCATTTTCTTCCCTAGCAGTATCAAGAATTCTAAATATGTGGCATCAATCATGTAGCAGATGTTATATAGGCAGTTAGAATTCCAAACTGATGATAATCTTTAATCTGGATTTTTTTTTAGAATTCAATTGACCAAACATGTGAAAGTCAATTAATTGAGATGAAGAATCATGTGCCATTTGTCAAGAACAAATATCACGACCTTGAATTTTGCGGTTGTCAGGCTTCACCCACTGACTCATTGTTATTTTCACCATCGTACCAAAGGTTATCTTTCTTGAAATAAAGCTCTTGATTTTGGTAAATGGGGCTTATAACAAACAAGAATGGGGTTTGGTTCGTGTAACTTTTCCTTGGAGAAAAACTAAAATAATGAGCTCGGTTCTTTCGTGGGCGTGACATCACTTATGAGCATTGTTTGACAGCAGAGGAGAGTGTTGAGCATCTATTTCTTGGATGCCCTGTTGATAGGCAGTGTTAGTGGAAAGGGTTTCGATAGTGGATTGGAGCATGTTCTAGGAGTCTCTAGAAGTTCTTCGACGAGGTTGGACAAGGTAGTAGTTCAACCAAAGTGTGGGTGGATGCTATCTAATGGTCTGTAGGGCTTGCTCGTAATGGTTCTATCTTCTGGGGGGAGCGAATGTATATGGAAAATGTGATTGAACATGCTAAGAGCTTAAAGAGTTTTTGGTCTTTTGTATTTTTTGTGAATATATAGAAGTTATTGGATAGGCGTATTCTCAACGTCATACTCTCTTTTTCCTCAAAAAAATAAATTTGAATGACCGTTTACAATGTATCCATCAAAACTTGAATCCATTTTTTTAAATAATTTATATGATCGTTGACTGATATGGATTTTATCCATTCCTTTGTATTCCCATGGGAAACCATGGACTAAGCTTTGGTAGGATGGGTGAAAATTGGAGCCTATCAACTTGACCTCTTAAAGCTGGACTTGGTGGATATTCAAATAGAGGTCGGCTATTTGGTACATGTTTCCGATTTGCGGGAATGCATGCGAAGAATCGTAGATGTATATTGTTTAGAATATATGTTTGATAGTGAGAATTCCACATTCCTTTTGCAATGGGATAATGGAGGACCTCGAAGGTGATCTTTGTATAACCTTGGGCTTGATCCATGACTTGATAATCACATTGTCCTTCCATGTGAGAAACTCGCATGTCTTCTGCTGACGTTTCTCAATAGACATGATATGCTCCTTTGTCATTGTCGTTAACCACATCCAGGATGCTTTACTCCCCTAATTCATCATCTCATATATCGTGATTGGGAGAAAATAATGTTTTTTCATCTCTCCTCGAGGTGGGTTTCCGCTGACCAACTAAATCAACAATGACTTTGGATATCCTTCTCAAACTAGGAACCTCAGAATTATGTAAAGAAAGATAAAATTAGCTTCATATTATGCATAAATTACACACTCAAAGAAGCTCTCATGTAGTAAAGGCAGATAAGGTCAAGTTCTTACGCTGGGCGATGCTATTGATTGTGGTGTCTGGGTGCCGTCAGATGAGTGATGGCGCTCGACAGTGGGTGCAGGTTCTTGACGATGGGCCATGTTGATTGTCGAAGGTATGCGTACAGTAAGCCACATTTTGGAGGGAGAACTTGTATAAGAGGCCCGAGGCTTGAGGTAGGGACCTTACTAATGAGGGTAGGGGATTTGGTGGAGTCAGGCCTCTCTTCTTCAGTACCTTTTCCTTTCTTTCTGTTTTCAGTGGGGTAATCGAACTTCGGTCTATGGTTGTGCATGTTAAAAATTCACTCAATTTTTTAATCGATTAGAGAGCAGAGTTTCTCTGCATAAAGGAGGATCTAGATCATACTAGCAAGGTCTTATAAAACATACCATAAAAAAGCAGTAGATAAAGAAATGGATATTTTTCACTATTTTCAAAGATAACCATCTTTGGTGGTTAGAAATTTAGAATATCGAAAACTATCTCATAACAGATATTCTCTTGTATTTGGTGGTTAAATTGATTATTGTTGAGAATAATGAATGGCTGAATCTATTGGGTAATCGGATCTGTCCATAATTCAATTACGTATCTCTTATATGTTAAGTCCCATATCATCCAGTGGTGGTACTTGAGTGTGTTGGTGAGGCTACATGATCCCACACCTCTTGTAATTCTTGAGAAGCTTATTATTAAGATCAGATGATCACTTCTATTGAGGAATAGATAGTCACCTTGGTCATCTTGAACTACATAGATATTTTGTTATTGTTCGCAATGTTGCACATATCTAAAATCGATTTTGGGCTTGTTCTCAAGGTTCGGTTTTTATTTTAGTCATTTTTATTCATGTTCCTCAGAGTTTGAATTCATGGTGTTCGTGCATGGCAATATCAATGCAAGGCAACATTAACAACACTATTTCGATGAACATGGATATCATGCAATTGGGGTGGTGCAATGCATATTTCAATTTTCTACAGATTGATGGAGACAACTCCGAACATCGTCGATTATATGCGAGAGGCAACGCTCCAGCCAACATGAATCATATTTTAGGTTAATATTGCTCGAAGAACATGATATGGTTGTGCACGACAATATTGCTCTTTAGGTAGGTCTCTTCTAGATCGGTCTCTCCTCGAACGTGTGTCCTTTAGATTGCCTCCACATGATAATCATGGTCTCTAGACCATTAGCGTGGAGTGATGCCTACACTTCTGCCATACTCCATTCATTTTTTCCTGACTGAGTATTGCATGCTTGAGATTGAGGGAGAGTGTTGAGAACAGTGAATGGTTGAGTCAATTGGGCGATTGGTTATGTGAAAGATCCAATTACGCACGTCTCATATGTTTAGCTCCATTTTATCTTACGTGGAATTTGGGTGTATTAGTGGGGCTATATAAAGGACCCTGCACCTCTTGTGTTCATTTAGAAAATTAATAGCAAGATCCGGCCACACAGTGCCCTCTTACGTGGAATAGGTTGATCCTTCATGATCGTTTTGAATCACGTTGATCTATATTTTGAAATCTTGTTTGGTTGCATTTATTCTTCTCTGTTTCAGATTTCTACATCATATCAGAGAAAAAGATATGGATGCGTTCTCTTTCAACTTCGATCATATCTTTTGATGCACGCGTCCTCGAACTTCATATAGTGGGAGGGGATGGAATTCTACTTGAGAAGAAGCAGGCTCCTTAAAGAAGTTGTGAGCGAAGGGTCTTGATGAAACCCTGTTTCTTGAAGAAGACTAAAGGAGGTGGGCTCAAGAAAGTTAGTTTACAGACAAATCTTTAATGGCTCCGCCATCACCATCCATTCTGGAGGCCCAAAGAGATCATTTTGTTTCCTAATGTTTTTGACAGGTATGTGAGGAAGGAAAAGTTTTAGAATAGAGTTTCTAGACTCTATTGTTCTTTGAGTTCTCTAGTGAGAGACTCCCCCGTCTATCAGTGTGGACGAGATTCAGGCACCATTCTCCATCGATCATGAACTCCAATATGAGATCATTAACCCGCTTCGAGATCCCTATGAGAGGCACATTTTCAAGATCTGTTTATTGATATTCCTGCGACATTTTCAGCCCTTGAAAGAGATGGAGTCATCTTTTGCTAAGGAGATATGTTATGGTCCAGAGTACTTCAGGAGGATATTCATTGCAATGTTGACTACTTCAAACAATGCAGATGCATAGCACACAAGCTGGTTTTCTACCCAGATTGCTCAACAAATCACCATTCCAAACTCTAACTCTTCAATGTATTTTACTTACCAGCATGATCGAGATACATCGTCATCGTCATCAGCAACGGGATGTGTATGCATTGATTTGAGATGGTTTATGTTATCATGTACTCATTATACCGTGAGAATTTTCAATTTGCTCAAGCCGAGCATTGTATGTTTCAACTTGAGGGAAATGTTAGGAACAGTTAAGGGTGGAGTCAATTGAGTAATTGGACACCGTGTCCTAGATTCGATTCCTGTTGCACAAAATTTATATGTTTAGTTCCATGTTTTATGATGGGACTTGGGGTGGGTTGGTGGGCTTTATTGGGCTGTATAAACGATCACATGTCTCTTAATTTATGAAAAGTGTATTACAAAGATCTTACCTAGAGCCTAGAGGGTCTCTTCTCCCATGTAGGAAGGTCCTGCATAACAAGACAAACAGGAAAATATCCATGGAGATGAATCTTGTTAGATATTCTCAAATACAACCATCATCGGTTTATACGAATCTGGGAAACTATCTAATGATATATATTCTCTTACACATCTTTTTTTTTTATTCTCTTATTTCCTCGGATTGGTTATCTTTCCCTTTACCATATTCACTTGCTTTGCACCTTGCTATTCAACTACCATTCACATCCGTGCCCTCCTTCAAGCTTTTCCATGACAATCTCATCCTATTCAAGGATGACTTGGAGCTCCTATTCCTCGTTGCCGGTGCTCTACGAGGAATGGTTGGTGGAAGTGATGTCTCCTTGGGAGAAAAAGAATCATCTCATATTCGGTGTTGTATGAGCTCTAGTGGTTGTTGGAAAAGGAATTACAGAGATTACATTGGGGTAGAGGGAGGTCAAAGGGGTGGGGGATCAAATGGTGCGGTAATTAAAGTGGGGAGGGAGGGGGGAAAGGTGGAGGGCAGATTACATTATGGAGAGTGGTGATGAAGGGGTACCATTTGGCTGAGGAAGCATTGCCATATCATAGTGGGGGTGACTGTAGAGATAATTAGTTGCAGTGGAGTGTGTCAGTGATGCGGTAAATGAAGGTTGCATGATAGAGGTCGCAGAGGAAAGATCACGGTTAGGATGTGACATGGGGAGGTTGTGAGGTTGGAAAGTCACAAAGGAGAATTTGTGGAGACTGGGAGCATCGGAAGTCTGGGGAGGGGGAGTGCTCTGAAAGAGTGGGGTTTGGTTTGGGGTTTGTGGTGTAAATTTAACATTAACTTAATCCATGTTGAACGCTTAATGGTAACTGTAATAGGTCATTTACATGGACAACAGTGTAAGGTGGAAGAGTTAGCAACTTCTACAAGGTTAGGGTGTAAAATGAGGTCTGTAGGGTTTAGTGTGTAAACATGAAAGTTTACATTGGCTTATGTGTAAACCGAGACTTTCTGCACATCAAGATAAATAAGCAAAATAAACTTGATCTAAAAAACAACGGAATAGTTCGATAGTTCAGGAATTATCAGCATACAGAGATTTTTTTTATTTACAAGTTAAACGGTTTTGAAAAATAAAGAGAGATTGCAAAGATACGAGAAATATTACTTTGCCATGTTTCTTTGACTCCGTTTTTCCTTAAATGCATTCTTTCCTATTCAACCCTACTTGGTGGAAAAATGAATATTGTCTTGCCCACTGAGGAGAATGAGGTTTTTATTTTACCTAAAAAATGTGCAAGCATTTTTTGGATAGGTAAGTGGTAATCCTGTTCTTATAACTTAAGTAACTATCACATGAGGGGATTGATTTAGAATTGTGTTTGTATTGGTCAAGTAGAGATATTATTCAGAAATGCTAGAAAGTTAAAGGGTTTTTATCAGTTGTGCCCTTCTTAAATATTGCAATATCAGTTATACCCCTCCCTTTTTGGAATATCAATTGCACCCCTGACTTATTTATTGCCGGTTTATCATTTGCGTCCTTCCGTTAGTTTAGCCGCCAATGAGTTGAATTTCAAATCATAGTGTAGTTAAGAGGTGCATAACTATCCAAACACCCACCCTCCCTCCCCTCCATCCTCCTCTGAATTAGACACATATGATATCTTGCATTCTTGCTTGGATGGCTCAGAATGGTCCAAACCAGGTCTCAGCCGTCGAAGGATCTAGATTGGACAGATGCTGCTGCTGCGTATGAAGAACGATGGAGAAGGCAGTACTGCCTGACCTCGGATCGGTCCTATCTTCGTCAATTTTGCTCGGATCAACCTCAGTCCGGTTCCAAATGATTAGCTTGGATATTCTGCATCGATCAAGCCTGATCTCGTCACATATCGTGAAGTTTAGCACGATCTGGAGAGGGAGGGGCAGCGGAGGAGGAGGGGAGGGTGTGGAGGGGGAAATTGTCCGAGGAGGAGGGGCGGAGGAGGAAGGGCTGGAGGGGGGGGGGGGAGGGGGAGAGTGGAAGGAAGATGAAGAAAATAGGAAGAAAAAGATATTTCTACCCTCCATTTTAATCTAATTACCTTTGTGTCTCATAGGTTAACGTCCGTTTGGATGGGGTCGGACGCCGACTAACCCGAGGGGCACAAGTGATCATTGTGGAAGAAGTCAGGGGCTAAATTGATATTCCAAAAAAGAGAGGGGACAACTGATATTGTAATATCTAAGGAGGGCACAACTAATAAAAACCTAAAGTTAAAATTACTTTTTGCTTGCTGAGATGAGAAACCATGTACTTCGAATATTTGATTATTGACTTTGGCGGAAAGACCAATTGAAAAGAAATCCTTATTTATGCACCTAAATTGCAGGGTCTGCAGTGTATGTCTTGGAAAGATTAATGTGAAACTCACATTTATGAACATCCTCCTTGTTCCTAGCTCTTACCAAGTGTAACAGCCAGTTGCTCAGGACCTTGGAGATCACTTTTCTAATTACACCAACTTACTAACATATGTCCACCAAAGTGCAGATGTGCAAGTTTTTTCTACAACAACGATGTCGGTTCGGTAATAACTGCCGCCTGTCTCATGGTATGTCATTGTTTCTCTGCTGCGCTTTATCCTCACATGGAGGATATTTGCCTTCTGTTTGCACACTCTAATCCTATATAGTGCTACACTTCTGAATTCGACGTTGATGTTGCTTCCAAGGCCTACTAATTGAATTTAATGCGTTGCCTTGCCTTCTATTTGGTTTTGTGCTTAGAGAATCTTGATTCGACGTGCGTTTTTTGCTACAATATGCGCTGTCCGACTCATCCACTTGGTATATATTTAACAGGGATTATAATTCCGGTTACTTCCCTCCAGCAATATACTCCAACTCTGTGGCATCACTCCTTGGTTGGATCAAGCATATTTGCAGCACCAGGTGGCCCTCGTGGTCTTTGGAAGGTTGCCGAGTTTGAGGCATGGGATGACAAGCTTAAACTGGCAAATGTGGTGTTTGAAGATGGAAGTTCTGCTAAGGTCGGTGTTGAGGCACTGGCGTTGTCTGAATATGCACAACTTCCACAGGAGGAAGAAGATGAGTCAAGCTCGGAAGAATCAGGATGTGACTCAGGGGAGTATGTTATGGATGCCTCGGCACATGAAGGTTTGGGATTTTTAGACAGCACAAGTTTGCAGAGTGGTGTGCAAAAGGAAACCGCATTGTTTGCCACATGGGAGAATCATACCCGTGGGATAGCTTCAAAAATGATGGCCAACATGGGATACCGTGAAGGAATGGGATTAGGCATATCAGGCCTGGGTATGGTTGACCCGATCAATGTCAGAGTCCTTCCACCCAAACAATCCCTAGATCATGCATTGGAATCGACTAAAAATGAAGAGAATGAGAAGGGATCCATCAAAAAGCGCAGTAGAGGTGGCAGGAGAAAGCGCGAGAAGAAGTATGCAGAAGCAGCTCGAATCGCGAAAGCCGAACGTGAACCTGAGTCAAATGTTTTTAGTTTTATCAATGAGCAGCTCGCTGGAAATTCCGGAAATGGAGTTGGTAGTGCTAACAAACAGAGGAAAGTGCTCGACGAGGAGGAGACTTCTGCGAAGAAAGAGGACAGAAGGTCCTTGGTTGCCCATGAAGACAAGATAAAGGAGTTGCGTCTCCATGTTGAGAGGCTTGAGGGAACTGTGAGCCGGAATAGAAAAGACAAGGTAATCTATGAAGCAGCTTCACGGAAGCTGAGTGAAGCTCGTGAGGCACTTGCAGATGCTGAGGCAGCCCATGCATCTGCATCACATGCAGTTGTCAGCAAGGAGAAAGAGAAGAAGTGGCTAAAATTTTGACGTTTGGAGCCTGATCTTTCCAAAGCGATTGTGTGGTAAGCAAAAATCCCTTTTCTCATTAACTCAAATGTGGGGATGTGATAATCTCAGTGTTGATGGTAGTCAGGATTGCTGGCATCGATCACCCCTCTTCTTCGAAGAATGCTCTCCTTAAAATGGGGTATCTGCGGTAGAAGTCATGCCATGATTGGATCTCCTATCAGTTGTGTTTTTTTGTTATTCCAGTGAATGTATTCGAAGCGCTTATCGCCATACTATGCCTTTTTGTTCACCTTAACAGCTGATTACATAGTAGGTTCACTAGTAAGCCTTCTTGAGTTGGAGGTTGAAGTAATGAGGTATTTGACTATAGATATGATGTCTTGTAGTTCAGTTTCCAAATATATGGGATGGATCCTCTCTTGTTGTACACCACAGACAAACAGTCAAACTGTTGGATGATGATCCGACGGTCACAGCTGTGTACCTCGATGCTGCGTTATATAGATTTTTGTCGCCCGATCAAAGCTCATGCTTTGTGATCCAAACATGTTTGGTTTTATAATTAGACAAGCTAGATGCATGAACTAGACTTAATGGCAGGGTGTCTGATCTTGAAGGGTTCCCTGCTTTTTTCATCGACTTGCATCTGGTTGCTTTGAAAGGAGAGAAGTGACTGGGAAACTTTCTTCTTATTCGTTACGTAAATGCTGTCTTCATATAGGCTTCTTCTTTGTCATTTACATCATCACCACCTTAGCATAATTTTGTAAATGCTGTCTTCATAGTCTTTTGCTTTTTACTCTGCTTTATTCAATTCTGGCTTCTTTTTCTGTTTTGTTTTTGAAAACTTTATAGAAATAAAGTTTCACCTTTTTTTGGTGAAGGCATTAAAGATGGATATTGGAGAGTTGAGTGCTTAAATTGTAATGACTTAGACTACACCACATATAGTTATGGTGAAGTATCTGTAAATCACAAGTACACCAAGATTTTGCACATAATGTAGGCCTTTAGTAAGATGAACCTATATTAATCTTTATGTTATATGGTTGTTTTTCTCTGTGATTGTCTGGAGCATTTAAAACGGTTAATAATTCTACTATGAAATGTTATACCCCCTTTAGTATAAGATCACATCGACGTCCATACAATACAATTGTAAAATCAACAATCATGATCTCTCTGGGACTTTTACCACATTGTGTTGAAGGGGAGTCAATAACTTGACCTTTTTCTGATGGTATTTAATACATAAGATGGCAAGAAGAAGATGACATCTTTCTTAGATATGTAACAAGGGATATAACAACTATGAAAAGTGATCAAAAGAAAACAAGATGTCTCACATCGACAAGGAGATCGACAACTACAAAATATCGTATAATAAGGTCAATCCAATGACTCTAACGCAGTGAGTGTACTTCATGCATAACTTCTGAATTCAATAGGGTATCTTAGCTAGAGTTTGGCCATAAATTTTGGAGATGTCTTTCAGACTTTCAGTTACCCATTAAGGTAAAAATACAGTGTGTTAATAGAAAAATCAGACTTCTCATACATGGGTATGAATCCTTCATAATGAGAAAAGATGAATCTATAAAGTATCTAAGTACACAACTTATCAATATCATCAACTCTGTTAAAAATCTCAGAAAAGTGTATTCGAGCAAAGAAAATGCTAACAAATTCACAAGTCCAATCACCAAGGAATCGAACCCAATGTCACCTAATATCAAAAGTCGAAGATCTAGCCTAGCTCGCTCTCGAAGAATAATCAAGAGTCTATTGGCTCGTGAAGTGAAGTCGGAGAAAGATCGCCACGGGGAGAAAACTCTTAAGAAAAATGGAACACTTACATTTAAAGCTAAAACAAACAGTTATTCTGATTTAGAAATGGGCAACCAAGAAGAGGAAGACATATTGCTTATCTTCTAGAGATTCAAAAAGTGTGTATAAGATGAATGCATTAACCAAGAACATACCAATCACTACAATTGTTAGAAGAAAGAACACATGATATGAAACTATCCACTCTAAAAAGAAGAGAAGAAAAAGATGGAGGAAAAGTAAAATATCAAAACAATAAAGAAAGAGGATTTGTTGCAGCATGGGACAATTGAGACAACCAGCACAGTGAGAGTGAGAATGATACGACTCAAGACAAGAGAGAGAGAGAGATAGAGAGAGAGAGAGGGAGGGAGGGAGGGAGAGGGAGAGGGAGAGGGAGAGAGAGAAGACCTCAAGGAGTTACACTGAAGAAACCACTCAACTTTGTCACATGACAAATGAGATTAATGTAAATGAGTCTTTGATGAATCTTGGATTCATCATCTTTATTCATATTTTTTAGCCATTTATCTTGAACAATTCAATTAATCTAACAAATATAACTAGAATTAATATTTTATACCTCGTAATTAATTAAAAATAATTATTGTAAATAAATAGATATTTGAATCATTGAATAGATGTGTAATGTTTCTTTTATTTTATGTGTTTTTCTTATTACTCGATATCCTATAAAAAATAGTGTAATATTGTACATAATATATTGTATATTATTTATCATTCAAAATACCAAAAAAATAACAAAACAAATAAAGGAAGTATTTTTATACACATTAAAATACTTACAAAAATATAAAATGTGTATATATATATGATGTATTTTGATTTTAGATTCTAGATGAAAGTTGTAAATCTTAAAAAAATACAACTTTCATGTTGAACATTTTTTATTTGACTTTATTTATTATTTTATTTTGATTTTACATTATTTTCTCAGTTTATCTTTTTTCTTAGCCTTCCATGTGTGGGCCCTTACTCCCCACCCGCTCGCATCAGAGTCACTTGATCATTTGATCAAGCGGCTGCTGTCTCTCCATACACACCTACATCAGGGATGTTGGATCACATGATCCAACAATGCTTTGTTGTCGGCTTCCTCGAGCAATTGTTCCCTGAAGCGTCGCACCTCTTCACCGAAGCAACTTCTCCATTTTCTTTCATCTTCTCCACATGTTCCACTACACGAGTTCGGTACACTAGTGAAGCCCTTTCGTCCCTCTCTCACGCCAGCTCCTCAACCTCAAACTTCTCTGTCACATGCATCAACTGACTGTGATTGAAACCACCATGTTCAACCGCCTGTCACCCGAACAAAATCACCGTGAAGAGCATCATTCGCCCCAATCTGCATGCACGAGAGGTTTACTTCGAGCATCAATCTCCCTCTGGTGACAGTTAAAGTGAGAAACAAGATGCCAAGACAGATCTTGACCCTCTGACGAGATCCTCAGATCCATCAGTCGTGTCACAACACCATACCTTGCTGCTCGAGCTTCGTATACATGCTGTGTACGTGAAGCGAAGACCCCTAAGCTCTCGGAGCTTCAGTTACATGCCCTTGATCCATCCTTCATCCTTCTTCATCCTCCATGTGAGTCTCAGGTCTTCCCATCCATGTTTCTCCTATTTTTCTATGCACACACATTCATCATGATTGTCAAATGAGCCCGCCATCACCTTCGTTGAGTCACGATGATTTTCATGTAAGGTTTCACTTTGCATCTCCTCTTCTCCATGATTTTCTCCACATTGATCCCCTTCTTCTTTTAGCATGAGGGAAACCAAAATTTAGGGCTCTGTTCTATTCACTCGATTAAGCCCTCCGTTCATCCCCAGAACACCATAGATACCATCACTCTTGCTTCGACTATTAGGCTAACGAGTGCATGTCCTTCAATTTTTTCAATGGCTGGAATCCTGAATAATCTCCGTTCTTCGCCTTCGCCTTCGACGAACATCCATTGACTAGCCCCTCTAGACATCTATTCATCTTTCTCGAAGCAGCCTCGTCAATGTCAGTCCAAGGTGAAGCTTTCCTGACCTTCACCGACCACAAAATAGTAAGGAGGAGAAGCTATGAGTTTGTCGGAGCACAACCTTCGCCACCGCTCGTGTAGGAGGAGAAGGCCCATCTCAAGCTTTAGTTACCGTTGGATCATCTTAATCCTATGGCCCTGATCCAAATCTGCACCGCCCTTTGAGCCATACATCCTTGGGTGGACCTGCACCTTGAGTGAAGCATCAGAGCACACAACGTGGTCCGAGCTTGCTTTACCCACTGAGCCTAGCACGGAAGCAGCCCACACACGTGCACAACGTAACCCGCTGGGAATTTTGCAGAGAACACGCACCGGTTCTTCTTTATTACACATTTGTCCCCTATGTGCTAGGTTATTACAGATAAGACCCAATGGCTTCTTTTATTTACAAATTAGTCCAAATTGAACTTGATTGCTATGTTTAGTTAATTATTTTATATCTTTTCTTTGTAAAAACGCCTTTGGATTGTTTGTTTCATATCTTGAGCATCTTGTATCCAAATTGAATGAACTTAGTCTCTTTTTAAAGCTTTGAGAATTGTCTTTAATATGGCATATCATATTCTTTGTTTTGACCCTAGTATTTCTACTTAATTTTCATAGTAATCTTATGCTTATTCCTTATTGAATTCAATTCCATTAATGTATTGTCCTTCAATATTTGAACTTCGATTTGTTTGATAAACCTAGAGCTTTATTAGGTTATTTAATATTTGGTTTCATCACCGTAATAACCTGGTTGATTTCTATGACTTTATTAACAAATGTTCAAATTTATTTTAATAGAAACATTGATGAATTGACTCGGATTTGGAGCATCCACCAATCTCTTAAGGACTAATTGACTTGATTAGAGCCTTTATTGAAATTTAATTCAGGATTATTTTTGTATGTATTGTGTATATTTGACGTATTGCCTTGGATGACATTTTCTATCATTTTGTTTAACTTGCATTTAAAAACTTCATAAAAATCTATGCATCCATTAGTTCTGTCAACCTGACCTAGATACACTATTATTAACTTGATCTAGATATTTGAACCCTAATTAAATAAACTATCTGCTCATGTCCTTGTGTTCGACCAAAGACTTTTAGCTTGGTTCATATGATCTGTTAATTGGCTTGTGCTACAATTCGACTTAATTAAATTAGCCGATTAGCACTCGATCAATCTTAAATTGATATTTTTAGCAAGCATTCAAGAAATGAATTATTTGATAATTGCAAAAAATCAAAGATTAATAAAATGATCTTAAAGAAGAAAATAAATATTTAAAAATATTGCTATTTTTAGCCAAAAAAGAAAAATTAAAGCCTATTGAAAGAAAAAATCAGATGAATAGAGAACTAGTTTAAAATGTAAGACAATTGAGATAGAAAAAGAAATAAATATCTTAAAATTAAATAAAACATGTTAATCAAAAACTAAAGAAGCCAAAAAACTACCTATGTTAATATCTAAATCAAGCAAGCATGGAAAGTGACATGAACATAGCACCATAAAAGAAATATGTTCATAAACCACAGACAAAATCTCTCCATAATCAAGTATTTTCTTATTAACAAATTGATTAGATCTTAAAAAGCAATATCATTTCAGATTCACATATTAACAATAAAGAACTCAATAAGATATGACCAACTAAAAATTTCTAAATCATCATTTAGTAGGAAACCTGCAAATGTCAAGTGGATTACAAATCTTAGATACTCATATCACATGTCAGAAAAGTTGAAGTTCTTCATCCAATTACATTACGTGATGTCCTAAAATAGAAACATATTTCTTGGTAGAATTCAAAAGTAGTTATGTAATGATGCTCCTGTAATTGGTTTAAAGTATAACCTCTTGAATGTTAATCAGAGTTGTGACAAAGGTCATCAGATAACTCTTCCTAAATCATTTGTGGATGGAGAAAATTCAAATAAGATACTTTTTAAAAGAAATAGAATTAAACTCTATGCATTGGACTTTTAATAAAACATTCTTCCTAACTTTTTAAATTTCTACTAATGAAGAGATGTCGATTTGGCATAAGTATTAGATCATATCATGTAAATAATAGATTTTTAATTAAATTAACTAACCAACCTAACTAGAGCAATTTTTAAACAAAAGTATTTAACATTTAATTGGATACTCTCTTGATCTTTTGCACCTAAATTATTTTGACCTCACCCAAAGAAAGAATATGCTTGGATCTTAGCTTTATTTTGTATCTGTCATTAATTTATTATGATATTTAGTTGCTATTATTAGGTCCACAAGATCTGCGCAAAAGAATATTAGTTTCACGAAATTTATTTCTTTTTTTATCCCTCAAATCAATCAAACAAAATGATGGATAAATCTCGCTTATACCAAAACCTCGTCTTTTTTATTTAACAATGTGGTCCTCAGCTGATCCTCTGGGATTAAATTCATGCATCTCTTTTTGACAAACGCGAGATTACATTGTTGCCTTTATAATAGCTTGAGACTCAATCTTTACATTTCTAAATTTTGGGGACCACATTTATACGATATAAAAATTTTGGGACCTTCTTGTAAATTTACTCAAAAAGAGGCCTGATGTCTGCTCCAGAGGATCCTCTGCTGTAGATAGTTTTGCAGCAGAGGTGCTGTAAATCCAAATATTTTTTTTTTGCAATTTAGATTCTAAAAACCAACTTTATAGATTGAATCTTAGGTTGAACTCTATATATCCTCCAAATTTCGCTTAAATCCGATATTATTTGCTATTTTATCTTAATAGTTCAAGATTCGGATCTTTTTAAATGGAGTTCAAGTTGCTTAGATCTTGACCGATTGTTTGACCATTAAGATAAAATAGCAAATAATATCGGATTTAAGCGAAATTTGGAGGATATATAGAGTGTTAATGTAAGATTCAATCTATAAGGTTGGATTTTGGAATCTAAATCACAAAACAATCTACAGCAGAGGATCCTCTCCAAAAGCTGCCCTGTGTAAAAACGATGAGAGACGTGTCCTCCTTATATCTCTACCTCTGCTGCAGAGCCAAACACATGGCGTCGGTCGCAAAAGCAAACCCAACCATTTCAACCTCTTCGATCGTCTCCTCAAGAGGAAGCTCCAGTCTTCTTAGGTCACTCCCGCACAAACACAAGAGAGGGGGACGTATTATTGAAATACCACCACCACCTTCGGCTCCTCGAAATGTGCACATATCACCACCAAAGCTTCCATCTTTTCTTTATTAAACTGATGCACCCATCTTGTTGGGGACGGGTGGTCTCGCCCGCAAACATTCTCGCTCCTCCACCCACATGTCCAACTCCACCCACATCTCAAAACTGACGTCAAGATCGAGGTGGTTTCCATGTTTGCCAAAGGGGGGTTGGACCACACCTTCTCCCGTGCTCTCCCTCTGTCCCCCTTGTGTATATGGGGGGTGTGATGTCGAGGGAGCCGTCGTTTTCGTACCCAGAGGACAGTGGCCTGGTGGTTGGTGATAACGTGAAGGGGCAATAGATTGGATTTAAAGGCAAAAACCGGAGATTTAATTTGTGGGTCACTACCCATAATCTGCTATTTTGGGTTTCCGTGAACCATCTTTTCTAGAGGGTACCTTTCGGTAACAGGAGCTCACTGCCAACACATCTGGGCATTAAAACTCTCGCAGTTCCTTCTCGTTTCCCGCACAGAGGAGGAGGAGGAGGAGAGGAAGCGGCTATTTGGAACTGTGGAAGGAAGGAAGGAAGCGGAAGACTCTCGCATTGGCTCCATCACCCTCTCTGCTGCAGCTGCAAACAGTGGTGGGTGCAGAGTGCAGACGTATGTCTAGGGAAGCGTGAAGGCGGAGGACTGGAGGGAGGCTTCCACTGGCCTGTGGTGTTGGCTATTTTTTTCGCTGAGCTTCTGCTCTCCTTGTTTGCTTGTGGGTTTGTGCAGAGGTGCGATGGGAACTGGAAAGGAGGAGGGTTTTCGGGTCTCCTCCTCTGACACAAGCAGAGGGACGAAGGAGCCATGGAGAGGTGAAGCTTCAGCTGAGATTTCTTCTCCTCCTTTTCATCTTCGTTTCTTTGCATGACGTTTCCGCTGTCACGTGTTGCTCTTGTTGTTGTTTAAGAAAATGGGTTGGTGACGATGGTGTTGTAGTGGGGGAGGTGATATTGGCACAATAGGCTCAATCAGATTTGCTGTTGTTTTTTCTTCTTCAGTTCAAACATGAAGATATGCACACTTGCTGTTTATTCTTGTTTGTTTTCTTCTTCTTTGATGCGATCAGTGTACATGGTTTTGAATGTCGGTAAGTTGCAGCAGGTCCTTTCTTATAGCTTTATTGGATGTCTGTTCCTTTTTCCTTGTGTGGGAAAACTGAAGTTTCTGGATATATGGGACCTCGATTCGACTTTCTCGAGAAAAAAGGTGTTATCTGTTAACGTGATCTTTTCGATTGGGGTTGGGCCATTATATCTTTGCAGATCTAGTATGGTGTTCAGATGTTCAGTGGCCATTATATCTTTTACATACCTTCCTCCGTTTGTGTTTCTGGCCATCGAATACATCTTCAACAGCTCAGGGTCTTCTTCTCGGTCATGTCATCCTTTCTCCTCATGCCATACAGTGTGTTTTACGTTATTAGACTTTCTAATTAAAAAAAAATTACATAGAAATTGATGGGAGACGGGCAACAAGCTGCGCCGCCAATCCCTTTTGAATGGCAAATCCAATTCTTCGAAATACAACATTCATAGACTTAGGAATCATAACATTGTTATGCATGATTTTTTGAATCCTCTTAAGGAGCTCCACTGCTTCACTTGCCAAGAATCCAAATGTATCAAAACCAAAGGGGATGAATACGTGTTGATTGTCAATGCAGGCCTTCTCATGCTTCGCCACTTTCGCTAAGGCAGCTTTTTGTGCAGCGCATCCCGCAACAAAATCACTCTTTATCAGCCCCACCAAAGGAGACACTCCAGTCAAATCCACACATGCATGCTTTCCTCCAACCCATCCAAATATCAAAACATCTGCCGGTCTAAGTGTCGATCTCCCCTCTTGTGGATCAGTTAAGAAATTCACCGGTGCTTCTTTTTTTGAAGCAACACCTGCATGTCTGAGTATATCAAATAGAACATCTCTGACAAGATCATGTCTGTATTTAAAACCTGGAAGCTCGCGGCAATGAACGGCATGATCCCCAAAAGCATCCAAGCAGGATTTGTGGCATACTGGACAAGCCTTATCTGGTGGGAAAAGGGGAATCATGAGGCGGTACTTGAGAATACTGCGATATTCTATGGGTGACATATGCAATCCAAGCCCCTCAATAGGAATGGCAAGTAGAAAATCTTGAGCATGTTCAGCTTGTAAACAATGGAAAATTGCTTTTTGCCTAGCAGACATGTCAAACTCAGCTTCCATATCTTTTACGATTTTGCTAAAAAAAGAACTCGCCAAAGCATTCTGGGCTTTAGGGGGGACGGTATCCTTACTAGCAAAATGTGTAATATCAATAGATGGGAGTGCGACACGTAGGCCTTCCAAAGCATCAAGGAAATCAGAATCCATACCATGTAACCCGCTGTCTCGTAGCATGTGGTCTTGGAGTATCCAGGATTGAGCTCTGGAGGCCACAAAAGCATATGAAGAAGCCTCAATAGCTGAGTAAAGACCTAAACCGCCGAGTCGGATGGGTAGCGACGCCATTCTCCACTGAAGGTCACCAAAGAAAGGACCTCCACACACCACAATATCCTCAATAGCTCCACGTAACCCTTTGTCAAACCAAGCAGCGGCCCGTTTCATGTATGAGGGTTGGCATGTTCGTAAGCCGAACATAAGCTTGGCAGTACCCATACAAGAACGTAATAGAAGTAGCTCACTTTGTGGATCATCCAGCTGAGGAAGTAAATGCATTAAGTCAACAGCCTTGGTAGCCCTCATCATAGCCAACTCTTCAATAAAGCCTTTATCCCTACTCACAGCTCCTCCAAGTAATTTCACACCTAGCTGCGGCCTCCCAATATCTATGGGAAACAAACCTTCCCGGATCTTTTGACCATCACATGAAGGCCAGAACAGCTCTGTTTTTTTTATATTTAGAAAAAGCCCCATCCCTGGACCCCTGCATTGAATAATGTCAAGTGCCTTGGCCACTTCTACAGTGTCCCCAACAATTGTCCCATCGTCAAGATACCAAGCATGAAGTAGGAGTTTACAATTGTCTCTGATCTCATGAATAAGTGGATGCAATGCCAGAGAAAAAAGAAGGGGGCCTAGAGGGTCACCTTGCTGCACTCCTGTTGATGACCGTAAATGATTGGCTCCAATATATAATCTGGCGGCTTGAGCATAGATAAATTCCACCCATGGAGAAATAGAGGGGCATCTCCTCCTAACTTCCCCAAGCATCAAAGATCTATCTATTAAGTTGAAAGCATTAGAGAAATCCACCGTAAGCATAGAAAGAGACCCGTCTCCGTGAAGCTTGCTCAAAAGATGATTGGTGCTATGTAAGATGGCTTCCGCTCCTCCAGATACACCAACTCCAAATTGGAAGTCGTTAAGATATTTAGATGTCTCCTTGCTAACCCCTGCCATAGCAACTTTAGAAACAAGGCGCCTCCAAATAGTACCTACTGCAATAGGACGAATGCTGTTGTCCGGTTTGAGCAGTGGAGTGAGAGGTGCAGAGGCTATAAACTCAGCCAGACTCAAGGGGCATCTCCCACTAAGCCACAAATTAACTACCAAGGAAATAGCATGCAAGAGATCCTTGGCAACCGGTGATCCTTCTCCACAAAGGGCATCTAAAATATGTTGAGCCCTCAGACCATCTCTCCCACAAGATGTCCCTTTAGGAAAGGATTTGATGGCTCGCAAAATAACATCTGTATCAGCTGTAAGAGGAGACTCAGAAATCAAGATGTCTGGTGGGACAGGAGGCGGCTTATAAGGATGTTTAGCCTCTAAGGACTTCATGGTGTCTCCATTAAAAGGCGCCACTCCTGAAGAGCACAAAACCTTTATAGCTGCAGTAAAATGTCCATCTGCCACTTTGCGAAGACATTGTCTTATGCTAGAGCTTTGATACTTATCCTCCTCCAAACATTTATTCTGATTAAGATCTGAAATCCCTGAAATATCCCCCTTCAAAAAGTCACCCACCCAATTGGTGAAGCCATCTGTACTACCCCACTTAGTGAGTGAGCTCAAAATAAATTGTTGTTGCAAGAACCTTCTATTACCAGATCTTTTATCCTTCCTGTTCACGGGTCTGAAAACCTGAAGGGTGCAACGAGGAAGAAGCAGCAATCTCACCCAAGCTTGTAAGGATCCTGGCCCAGCAATAACTTGATGCAGAGCTGCTTTCAAAGCATGAGAGAAGGCGAGCCGACAACTTGGAGGAATGCTCTTAACAGTGGTGATCGGATGCTTGAAAATAAAATCAAGGAGCGCAGCATCAATAATCACACCATCATTAGCCGCAGGTACAACAGGTGTCGCGTGAAGGGTGGGTTTCAGGATACCGATGATGTGTCCTTGGATCGCCCCTGCACCATCTGTGGCGCGAACAAGACCATCATCATGATGGCAAGCACGACACAAAGCTTGTATCTTCATACATCTTCCGCACAACCATTGATCCAGGGCCCTCAAGGTCCCTTCTACTGCAAGAAAAAGATCCGGATCAACGGTGATTGCGTCCCGCAGAGTAGACGCCCGCTCCTCACTGGAAAGATGAACCCTCTTAATATGAGAGATTAAACGCGTAATCCCATTGCTCCCTTCCCTTCCATCGGGACAACAATGGAAGTCCCAAAAAGGACAAATCACTCCACCAAGATGATGGGAAGAAATCTCTCTGGAGCAAGACCGTGATAGTCCACGATGAGCCGGGGATCCGCGAGCACAAGGCGAAGGATGAGCAGAGACCGTCCCAGTTGGTGGACGAGACATCATCGAAGACGGCAAGATCGGAGAAGGTATGCAGAGACCGGCAGTGAAGGTTGGGGAGGTTGAAGGTCGGGGCCGCAAGGGCGGGCTCTAGGACGGCGGCGGCTGAGGAGGCAGGCCGCTGGAGAGGCGCTGGGGGGGGGGGGGGGGGGGGGCGGGGGTCGCTGGGCGCTGGGGAGGGGGTCGGGGTCGCTGGTCGCTGGGCGCTGGGGAGGGGGTCGCTGGGCGCTGGGGAGGGGGTCGGGGGCGGGGTCGGGGTCGGGGTCGCTGGACGCTGGGGAGGGGGTCGGGGTCGGGGTCGCTGGGCGCTGGGGAGGGGGTCGCTGGGCGCTGGGGCGCTGGGGAGGGGGTCGGGGGCTGGGGCGCTAGGGAGGGGGTCGGGGGCTGGGGCGCTAGGGAGGCGCTAGGGAGGGGGTCGCTGGACGCTGGGGAGGGGGTCGGGGTCGGGGCATATACGAGGGCAAAACGATCAAAATGATGGTTTTACGTAGATGTCGATGGACTTTACTTTTAGTTTTAGATTAATGATGTCCGTATCTGTCAATCACATCAAATTACAAGACATGTTTTCCATGAATAATGTTCAAAGTGGTACATACAGAGTTAAAACTTAAGCTTGAATTACTGTGATCTGGAGGGGTCGGATCCGCCGTGGTTTCCGCTGAGGCGGTGCCGCGTGCTGGCCGCATGATCGCCGTGTGGTAACTGCAGAGTATCATCTCCTTTTAAATGGAATGCCTTCTACATAACTTCATTGTTTCCCTGTTCTACAAATCATGCGATCCTCGCAGAACAATAGGTTCTGCAACTCAACGAGTTTATTACTTCGTTGCAATGCACCTTTCTCTCAAAGATAGGTCAGCATCTAATGATTTGTCTAATGATTTTGCAATAGCATATCGAGGGATGCGAACAAAAGAAATAACCATCACTATTTTTGAAAAGGTGATTTGGAAAGCTAACAAGTAATGCTAACTTTGTGAAGAATCCTTTCACCATAGCCCATGTAAAGCCATACGGGTGTGCGCAAGTCATTTTCGCCCATTTTCTCTGATGATGTTGAGACCTCTCATATTCCTTCCACCATAGCTCATGTAAAGCCATGCCGGTGTGCTACTTCTAAGGAGGGAGAAACGTTTTTTTAGCTACTGGTCCTTACTCCATTGTCAGCTCCGATCAAAAGATCTATTTAGGCAGGCAAGCAAATATGCGAGGGACACCTATTTAATTGCTTTCTCAATATCTTAGTTAATGATGATAGCAAGAGTCTCGCCAGCACCCTCAATTTGCAAGTCCAAATTTTATTGAAGATGTCAACATCAATGAATACAGAGAGTCTTATATATAAGCAAGACTGGATCCAACAAGGGTCTATTCATACTAGAAGTTATTTCATTTCTTTCTAACCATATGGACCAAAGAAGGATGAAAGTCTTCATAGACCCACTTCTTCTCTCCGCATACTCCACTGAATGCACCTAGAGCTACAATTCCTCTAGTGATATCGATAATGTGACTCAGCATCCTGTCAAGGTCCAATAATTAGCTGCCATAGGAAAAGTAAAGAAAGTATGAGAATAGTCCTCTAACGTGCACGAATAAAGGACACAATCCGCATCTTGTCCCTGTATCCATCTGCATCTGTGTATCCTCATCAAGATTATTTCATGCCTACATAGTTAAGAGGAAGAATCCATCCTTTAGGAGTAGCCAACAGTCAACAAGCACTTTCCCGTCCAATGGAGGTCTTGTTCCAATGAGTAACTTGTAAGCCTTCCCGATTGAGATGTTATTGTCTCCAAATGCGATCGTCCTTACCCTCACTAAGCATGATGCCCTTAAAGTTACATGTATAAGGCAAAGTTCCTTCATTCGTGCAGTCAAGAGAAAAGTAGACATCTCTGTTTTCGAACTCTCCTCCTCATAACACTCGGCAAGCGTTGTCGATGGAAGCATCGCCTGAGCCGCCATCCTTCTGTACACTATGGAAATCACACCTTTAAGGGGCTCCAATCATGTTTCCAGAACTGAAAGTCCATGCCATTCCCAATTCTGCAAGTGTTGAACATCCTAAATCTCCCCAGCAGATTCGAAGCGCATCGGGTATGGACCCCTCGTAAGTCCCAATTGATTGTTTTCTACCACGAAGCATGAAGAACATGCTTCCAAAGGGGCATGTCTAACTCTCCGCCTCCGCCAGCACCTCCCCCCTCCCGACTCTCCCGACCCCTAGGATGCCTCGCCCCCCTCCCGACCCCCCTGCAAAACCTAACTCTCCGCCGCCGCCAGCACCTCCCCCACTTTGCCCCCCGACCTATCGCCTCTCAATGGGTGTTGGTGCCTGCCTCCACCCTCTGAAGACGCTCGTTCCATCCTTACTCGACCTCTCCCGTCCCAGCCACCCCCTACTCCACCGGAATCCACTGACGACCCCTCCCCTTCCCCACTTGTGCTCCCTGGCCCCCCTCTCCCTCTTCAACCTTCCTCCGCCTCTCCTAGCCCGACCACCGGTCGCTCCTAGGCGCAGATCTGCGGGACTGGCAGCCCTTCTCAATTCCGTATGGCATTTGAAGCTCCCTTTGTCGTCAATGGGGAGCTGGTCGCCCTCCTCTCGCAAGCCGACGTTGAAGCCCTGGACCAGAGGTGGGAAAATACCCTCGTGTTCTATGTGCTTGGGAAGAAACCATACGGAAGGCTCCTGTTCACTTTCGTCGAGAAGGTCTGGCGGTCGGTTGGCCCCTTCAAGCTCCTGCCCCAGGAGAACGGCTTCTTCTACCTCAAGTTGCACTCCATGGATGAATACCAACGGATTCTTTACTCTGGCCTTGGCTTTTCCAAGGCCTTCTGGTCGTCATTCGACAATGGGAGGCAGGTATGTTCCTGGAAAAAGATCTCCTTACTGACATCCCACTTTGGGTGAAGTTCTTTGGATTGAGCCCTGGACATTGTTCGGATATTGTCCTCAATAAAATCGCAAGTGTTTTGGGGGTCCGGCTTTTCATGGATGCATCCGCAACAAATGGCTCTCGACGTGAATTTGCTAGGTGTTGTGTTTCTGTCAATGCGGCCAAAGATGTCCCGCAGGCTATACCTCTTGTTCTTCCTTCGGAGGAATGAACTTTCATCCGGGTTGAACTGGAATGGAAGCCCAAGCACTGTGCTTCTTGCATTGTTTTCAGCCACTCATTTGACTCTTGCCCTATGCGCCCGCCTAGTTTGGTTGGATCTCTCGCTTCGGCCTCTGCTAGTGAATCCATGGTGGCATCGGGGACTCCTGCCCTCGCTCTCTTTGCCAATGCTTCAAACCCTGTTTCAGCCCCTGCACCGGTGCCTACTTCAGTACCTGCTACTGATCACAACAGGTCACCTGGAGCTCTGCCCCCTTCCCGATCAGGGCAGATCAAGGTCTCCTCCGTTGCCTCCGATGCCTCCTTGCCCCTAGCTCACGGTCCCTCTGTCTGTGCTGTCGCGGAGAGGCCCCCCATCGACTGTGAGTTCGGTGGCTTTTCCCTCCCCCTATTCTGTTGTTTCGGAGGCCCTCCCATCTGTGGAGGTGCTTCAGCCTCCGAAGAACCCAAGAAAGCCCGCTGGACCACCTTACAATGCTTTTCCGATTGGCACCCGGTCTGCTCTCCACAGCTATATTGCTAATCCTCGCAAGTCCTCCAAGCAGCTGCACTCTCTAAGTATTGATTTCAATCTCACAACTGATCCGACTGGCTCCTTGCCACCTGATCTCGCTGGGGGTTCTCGGGAATCTCACAACATCTTTCCTCATTCCCCAACAGCTCCGAGGGAACTGTCAGTAAACCCTGCTCTTATGGGGGAACTGTCAAAGAAATCAGACATCAATAGTCCTCTTCCGAGTGTTGTGTCCTCAGAGAATCGGACTGGGTTCAGGTTATCCATGGAAAGAAGAAAAAATCAAGCAGCTCAAGTCCCAAGGAAAACACCTCTAGCTCTGGAAGCACCACCCTCGCCACTATTTAATGTCTATCGCGACCTCCAATACTAGGGGGACTGAATAAGCCAAGCAAGATGAAACATCTTTTACGAGACCTGACAAAAGAAAATTGCGAGTTGGTGGGCTTCGTGGAGACTAAAATATGACATGAAAATATCTCTAAATTCCACGCGGCTATCCCACATGGGTGGGGTTCAATGCACAACAACACCAACATTGGTAGAATTTGATTCCTCTGGAAGGACGACGCTTGAACCTGCTCTCCTGTTTCCATTAACCCTCAATCCATCACAACAAATTGCAAGAATGCTGGAGGTTTCCACCTCTGTCTCACCATCGTTTATGGGTCCAACTTCCCATCGGAGAGGAGTAACCTTTGGAATGAACTCGGCCAGCTGGCCTCCACTATTGACTCCCATGGCTGATCATTGGTGACTTCAATGTCGCTAGATTCACTGCTGAGAAATTTGGAGGCAGAGCGCCGCCTCATACATCTGTGACTGACTTCAATCGCTGCATTGATGAAAATAGTCTGATTGAACTTGAACCATGGGGGAACTCTCTCTCATGGAACAACTCTTCTATTGGCCCTAGAAGGATAGCGGCTAGGCTTGATAAAGCTCTTTCCAACTCCAGGTGGATGGAGGCATTTCCTCTCTCTAAAGTCCAGTATTCTTCTTTGCACTCTAGTGTCCACTCTCTCCTCTCTGTCGAGCTTGTCAAAAGGGTGCAACGTTCCATGCCTTTTAGATTCTTTGACTTCTGGATCGCTAGGGAGGGATATCTTCAATTGGTGGAGGAGGCTTGGGATACCTCGATAAGAGGTAATCCCTTGTTTGTTCTTGCTAAAAAATTAAGCTCTGTCAAGGTTGAGGAAGGTTGAGGAAGATCTTAAGTTGGGCAGGGCGGCCCTGGAGAACGTCAACGAGGCCCTTGCCCTTTCCCCGGGTGACCCCACTCTTGCTCAGCTCGAACAGGACCTCAAACTCCACCTTATGGGCCTAGAAACTGACAACGAATCTTTCTGGAAGCAAAGAAGCCGCATCTCCTGGTTGAAGCTTGGAGACTGATCCACAAAATTCTTCTACCTTTCCACCAATATCAGAGAGGCAAAGAACAGTATTCCTTGTCTGATCGACATCGATGGAAAGTCCGTGGATAGCTGATGAATCTCCATTTCATCACCTTTATTCTACCATTTTGGCCTTACAAACCCTATCAATTGCATGAAAATAACCTCAATTTGCACATAATAGCATCCATTATTTATTGTATTATTTGTATATAAAATATGGTTTTTAAATGCCAAAATTATAGAATAAAAAGAAGAAAAGAAAAAGGAATAAAATATTGAAAATATTTCATGACCCTAACCCCAAGACCAAGGTCCAGAATGTAGTTGGTTAACAAGGAATAAAGTAGGGAGAGATAATGGCCAAAAATAGAATAAATACCTCATTTATTTATTCACTAATTATGCATTTTGACTCCTATTTTATTCTTTATTATTTATCACCAAATAAAGAAACTTTGTACATGAAAGTTGTAGATAATAATGTAAATAAAAATATAAAATTGAGTTTGTACAAAAATAATATACAGTGTACATTTTATACCCAGAATAAAAAGTCAAAAACCAAACTTCACAGACCCATATCTTTCAAATAAAAACTCAAAACATAGCAAAACCACCTGTAATCGTATATAACTTTCATAAGCTATTTAATGATGGTGGTTTTATATTTTTTGGAGTTACTGGGTAGAAGTTAGGTTTTGGGCCTCTATTGTACCTAATATTGATTAAAATATTCAATTTATTCATTATTTATTATTTTTGTAAATTCTTATTTTTATAATTTTGTAAAAATTATTTATAACACATGTGCATATTAAAATCAAAATAAAACCCAAAAGAACAAATTTATGTAAACTATATAGACAAAAGACCTATGCTTCTATATATATATCAATAAAAGGGAATATATCCTTTTATTCTTTAAATTCCTCTATATTTTTTATTATTGTAAATATTATACATATTCTATTAAAAATACAAAACTAAAATAAGACTCATTAAATAACATTAAAATAAAATTGTATACATGAAACATAAGTAAACTACCTATGAATATACCTACATAATATACATCTCTAATTATTAAAGTGTACAAAAAATATCTTAAAAATCAAATAAAAATATATTTATACTCACAAAAATAAGATATAAATATATAAAATAAAATAATAAAAGAATAAAATAAAATATATAAAATAAGAATAAAAATGTACAAAATACAGGTAAATATACCTATAAATAAGCCATTAAAAATAAACTTGTAATTAAATACATCAAAAGAATAAGTAAAAATCATAATAAAATACTACATAAAATAATAAACAATTTTTATTTTATACTCAAAAATTAATAAAATGCTTTACTATTTATAAATATTTATTTTCGAATAAAACCCCCTGTTATGTCCTTGATGAATCTCCATTTCATCACCTTTATTCTATCATTTTGGCCTTGAAAACCCTAGCCAATGCATGTAAATAACATTAATTTGTCTATAATAACATTCATTATTTATTGTATTTCTTGCACTAAAATAAGGTTTTAATGTCAAAATTATAGAATAAAGAGAAGAAAAGAAAAAGGAATAAAATATTGCAAATATTTTATGACCTTAACCCCTAGACCAAGTCCAGAATGGAATTGGTCGACAAGGAATAAAGTAGGGGGAGATAAGGGCCAAAATACAATAAATTCCTCATTTATTCATGCTTGATTTATGCATTTTGACACCTATTTTGTATCTATTTATTTATTGATCAAATAAAGAAATTTTGTACATAAAAGTTGTAGATAATAATGTAAATAAAAATACAAAATTGAGTTTGTACAAAAATAATATACAGTGTACATTTTATACCTAGAATAAAAAGCTAGAAACCAAACTTCACAAACCCATATCTTCCAAATAAAAACTCAAAACATAATAAAATCACCTCTAATTGTATATAACTTTTCATGAGCTATTTAATGGTGGTGGTTTTATATTTTTTGGAGTTACTGTGCAAAAGATAGGTTTTGGGCCCCTATTGTACATAATATCGATTAAAATATTCAATTTATTCATTAATTATTATTTTTACAAATTCAGATTTTTATAATTTTGTAAACATTATCTATAATATATGTGGACATAAAAATCAAAATAAAACTAACAAAAAATAAAAAAATAAAATAAAGTTATATAAAAACATAGATAAAACACCTATATGTATATAAATAAAAGGGAATTATATTCTTTAATTATTTTATTCTTTCATATTTTTAGAATATTGTCAACATCATATATATTCTACTAAAAATACAAAACAAAACTAAAAACTCATTAAAATGCATTAAAATAAAAAGAAATATACAAAACATAGGCAAAGTACCTATACCTATACATATACAATTCATATGCCTATTTATTTAAATGTGCAAATAAACTCATAAAAATCAAATAAAAATATATTTATACTCACAAAAATAAGTTATAAATATACAAAATAAGGAAATAACATAATAACATAATATATACAAAGTAAAAATAAAAATACACAAAACATAGGTAAATATACCTATAAATACACTCATAAAAATTAATTACTAATAAATAAAGCCAAAAAATAAATAAAAATCATGTTAAAATACTACATAAAATAATAAAAATTTTTTATTATATATTCGAAAAATAATAAAATCATTTACTATTTTAAATTAATTATTTTCGAATAAAACCCTCTGTTTTGTCCTTTAGCGGCCGACATGGACCACTCCGCGCGCGACCTTCGTTGTCCTCTGGTCAACTGTCCCATCTGTTGCTCTGAGTCATCAGACCTGTTGAATCACCGTTTTTCTTGCATTTTTCGTGGGCGTCTCGCCCATCGATCGAACTCGCTTCCTCCACAAGAGTTGTGCCTGGAACATTGTACATACGCGCCAACATCTTAGATTGCTTGTACATACACCTCATCAATCGATAATCGCCGATTAATAAGGCTGCCCAGTTAGGTTTATAAATAACCCAGCTCCCCCTCCTTCGCAAATTTGGTAAGTTTTCACCTGTCTCCCTTCCTCGTATTCGGTCTAGGTCGAGTCCTTGACAGGAGGAGCTCTCTAGTACCTTGAATCGGTCGAAGATAGTGGGAGCTGCACCCACAACGGCGGTCTGGCGATCGCCACGCTCCCTGGTTCCCACAAGGTATTAGAGCCTCTTTTATTGCTTTATTAGGTAGATTTTGATTCCAGTATTTATTTCCTGCATTTAGTTTAGTCTTTAGCTAAGTAAATCGCCGTGGATCGGTTGAGTCGTAGTTCGCCGGAGCTCCGCTCCGACGACGACTCCCGACCGTTCAAGTTATCCTCCGAAACTCGTACCGCCCTCATATCGCTCCCTATCGCTTTCTCCATCATCCGCACGCCCCTGATCAACCGGAGCCCTCGTGGTTCCACGAATCGAGGTTCACCTCCGCCGCTCGTCGGACCCTCGCCGCTCACCTCCATTTTTGCCAAAAGCTTCAAACCCCAGGTCGAGGGTGAGTCCCTCGAGCCGTATTCTTTCTGTGCAGGTTAGGAACCAAACGGAGCTCTCTTGGGCTTGATTGAACATGAGAAGATGTTCCTGGAGGTCCTCCCCTTCCTCGAGCTCGCCTGATCGATTGAGACATCCAGGAGTCAAGCGGAGACCATCAGTAGATGCGGGGACCTTCCAGGCACGTGTAGAGACCATCGGAGGCGACGGAGGAGGCCGGAGGCATCGACCATTCACGATCAAAGCTCGCCGCGCTCGAGCTTTGTCCCTGTTCTTCCACCTTGCTCCATCACCGTCCGATCAAGATAGAAATCTTAGGCGTAACAACAGCCGTCGGATGCCAAGCACCAGAGCCGTCAGATCTCAGCAGGAGATCTAATCTCGTGCGTCCGACCGTGAACCGGTATCGAGCGTTGGATGGACGCCACGTGGATAAGTGGCTACATCATCACCGTCCGCCCGCGCCTAAGAGGGGTAATTTACACCTTTAGCCCTGCCTTTTGTATTTATTGTTAAGTCCTGTAAATATTGTGTAACGTTTAAAATAAAGTGGATATTTTGTAAAAGACCCTAGGTTTCTTGTATTTACATTGAGGTCCAATCCAAGTCAGCTCACGTACGACCCCACATGGGTTTGGAAAAATTGCACTGGAACCCCTGTATGTATTTGTATTTTGTAAAGGTCTACTAAATAAAATTTACAATGTTATATTTTTGTGGAATTTGCACGCAGACCCTTGTACTTTCTGTAATTACATTTTGGTCCATGTGCGTGTGAGTCACGTGTAGTCCCACGTGATAGATGAAATTGCAAGGGCCCCCTGGCGGGTTTTGAAATTGGTATTTGGTCCTAAAAATTCAGGTTTTTATTCAAAAGTTTTGGTAAATTTGCACAAGACCCCCTGGGCTTTATTTTATTTGCAAAACTACCCTGCCAGTGTTGGTAATTCTTTTTGCTTTCCTATTTATTGCATGCATCTATAAAATTCCAAAAAATCACCAAAAAATACCATAGGTTCCGGTTGTATTGTATTATCACGCCATATTTTTATTTTGTATTTTTTTATTGCATTTTCATATTTATAAAAATTCAAAAACATGCATTTTTACTACTGTTTGCATTATAAAATCGTAAAAAAATATAAAAACTTCTTGAAAAATCCCCCCAAAAATACTTTGTGTCTTTTAGTGAGTTTGACCTTCTGCCCAAAAATCACTAAAAAATGTAAAACAAAACTCCTAAAAATTAGAAAACCCCAAAAATCTCATAAAAATAATAAAAAATCCCAGAAAAATAAAAAATGCAATATTTGTTTCTGAATTTTCTGATTTTATTATCTTTATTTTAAAATTAATTTGAGGAATTTTTACACTATCTGATATTTTTCATCCTCATTATAATGTCGGCCGGCAATTTATTTCACTTTTACTCGTATTTTTGACTTTTAAAATACCAAAATAATTAGGAAAAATCTAGAAAAATCACAAAAACATTAGAAAAATAAAAAAATCACAAAAATATTTTATTTACTGTATTTTGAGTATTTTCCTCTATTTTCATCTCTTTCTTATCTCTCTTTTATTATATATTCTATATGGCTTTATATCTTATTTCAAAAAGAAAATATGAAAACATAAAATATAAAAAAAATTAAAAATCAAATAAAAATTATAAAACAAAAAATCAAATAAAAATATAAAATTAAAACCCACAGAAGACTTGTGTGCATACATGACTAGCTTATATATAAATAATTGTAGGCTACTAGTTTTTGCTCTCTGATGTTCGACCTCTACATATTTACGCATTATGCATCATTATGGTAGAGTTTAATAAATCTTAATTCACATTTTTGGGACTTAATTGCTTTATTCTAATTGTGGGTTAACTGCTGCTTGAATGGGATTTATTGAGCGGTCACCACATCGACTATTGATCCGCCTTGTGGATTGATACAACCCTTGATGTTCCCACTCATCAGATGGCGTCGTTGCCGGAGAGCAATGAGCGTAGCTTACTTTAGTTTATCATGTTGTAAAATACTTACATGATCTTTTGCTAATATTCGTGAATTGCTTGTAAATATTTATTGTATTTGTTTATATTCTGTGATTATTTGTGCTAATACCCTTTTTCTTGCAACTTTGATGCGAGGGTCCGCCATGCGAGGACGATCTTCTAGGAGGCCAGTGCAGCTATGCATGAAGGAGGGCTGGAGCAAGCACCAAGGAAGCAAGAAGAAGGGCTTAGCTAGTTAAAAAATGTAATTCTATGAGAGAGAGAGAATTTTGGCATGTAATAATTTGGACTCTACTCTTCACAACGAGGTCCAGTGCCCGGGTGTCTATTCACCTGGGGGCCTCGTCGCAGCTTTTTCATGTTTTCCCGCTTTCTTTTCTTTGTTTCCCGTAGTTTTGAGCTTTCCGCCTTTTCTTTATTTTATTTTGTGTGCATGGAGCTCCTACATTTAGATTGCTTGACTCGGTAGCTAGGTCCATACATTAATAAGAATGCTTGTTCCTATAGTCTCTTATGTAGGATTCAGTCAAAGTTAATTGGTTCTTCACGATTAATAGCATCTAATGTTTATGGCGATTTTGTCGCTTGCACACCGTCATGTAGTTAGGTTTAAAAATTCTGTTCTGCATTCCGCATGGGAGAGCTGGGATGCACTGTAAGTCCTCTAACTCAGCATGCCTCATTCGGTTCAATGGTGAGATTTCCATCATGGAACCAACTTGCACGGCTTTTCTGCTATCTCCCTCTGATTTTGAGCACCTATGATATAAATGAGAATCTACAAAAACGTTAGGCGCTGGTATGAAAACAGACTCAAAAAAGTGAAAACCCAAAAAACTAAAACAAAGGGACTGCTAAATAAACTTTGACCTTAATTAAAAGTTTTAATGGACTATCATTGTACCGGGTTCATAAAGACCTCATTGTTTTCATGTACCTTAGGAGGGGGACCAAACCCCACTCCCATGAGCGAGGCACGTCCCATAAGGAATAGAGCCAAAATCCCAGTCTGCAACTGCCTAGTGTATCGCCTGGATTTCCGAAGTAATGACGCTTCTATCGTACGTGACCGAGTAGGGCCTTGTCAGCGATGGTGTTCCCGCCTTGTGTGGAACATCGACATGGTCTGAAGTACTGAGCATAGGCCACGCCTTCACGGGGGTGTCTCTCTCATCGATTTGCGTCCGAGTAGATTCTTGCACGCTCACGGGTAGACCAGGCCAAATTGCGGGTCGGGCCGAACGGGCTGAGGTTAAAAAATCTTTGTCCAAGGCCTGCCCATGGGTCGGCCCATGGCCCATTTTGGTCCTTTTCCATTGATTTTTTTTAATGGTATTTAATACATATAGATGATTTTATTAATACCAACTATACTTTATATAACTAATATACGTAGTTTACATGTTACTTAACATGTAAACTATTGAATTTTTATTTAAAACTAGTGTCACAAATGAAAAAATTAAAGCATATCATATTAGTACATGTATAATTTGACATATATTTATATACTTTTTATTTTTTACGGGCCGGGCCGGGCCGACCCATGCTTAAATCTCGAAGCCCAAGCCCGGCCCATGAGCGGGCTGGGGCGGGCGGGCTCCCAGCCCGTTGGCCAGGTCTACTCACGGGTGATTCTGTACCGAGCGAGAACCGAAGTATTGGTTTCGCTTATCGGCTTACTCTCTCTATTTCTTTGGCTGAGTAGGGATCCGGGAAGGGTTACAAGGACCTCAAAAAGTACAAAGTACAGGTTACAAAGGATGAGGACAAGTACGTGATTCTTTTCTGGCAGTACTCTCTCTCCTATAAGGTTAGCATACTAAGGACTTGTTAAAAGATATGCCTGAAATAACAACTCTAAAACTGAAAAGATAATAAGTAGCCAAACCTTCACGGCTCCACATGGCGTGAGTTGGATAAAAAAAAAGGGGCATGTAGCCCCCCCCCAGTATCTACTTTTCCATAAGCGTGTCATTTCTCAATCACAGATCCCATATCCTAAAACCCTCTCTCCGTTTGGGCAAACAAACCTTAGTCCATGTCGCTCGGGGGGGGGGGGGGGGGTCATACCTTATTGGAGGAAACTTCTTCTGAGTGTATCGATCTTAGGAATCTTCGCAATGAAAGAAATGATATAGGGATGAATAAAGAACTGAGGAAAGAAACACCATTTTCCCAGCCTTCAAAGTAGTCTGGAGCTCCAACATTGCAATCTCTTTCGATCTTTTCCATAACTGTCTCCCAGTCCTTGGATAGGGTTCTACCCATGGATAGAGGCATGCCCACGTATGTGAAAGGCAATCTCCTTTCGGGGTGATTCTAGAATCTCATCTCGAGATCGCTCCTCTCCAACGTCCTTCCCAAAAGTCATGTCTCGATTTCTGAATATTTACCTTTAATATTGAAACTAACCTAAACAAGTCTATAAGAATTCACACCTTTCTAGCTTCCTCCGGACCTCCCTCTATAAAAAAAGATGGTGTCTTTTTGCATATAATAATAATGGGATCATAACCCCATCCTTTTCACTTTGGATGCATGTGGTGGAGTCCTCTGCTATTAGGGAGTAGCTTACATTAGCCAGAAAAATCCATCCTCAGGACAAACAAGAAGAGCATCAGGGGAAGCCTTGCCTAATACCCCTCTTAGGTTATAATCATGCATTGCTTGGTTTTATCATTTCACAAGATTGAGAAGCAAGAGGATGTGATATAACTTTTATCCACTCGATCCAAATTTATGGAAAACATTTTTTTTACAGAGAGACAACCAAATAAAGTCCAAATCCAAAGTGTCATAAGCTTTTGAGAAGTCAATCTTCCATCCATGCAAAATCCCTCGATCCATCATGCTTCCGAGCAGATAGAATTTCCGTGGCCATCATATAGTTTTATGAATTGGATTTGCCTTTGATGAAGGTCGATTGCACCGAACTCACGGAGTCTTATAATATCCATGCTTGTCACAAAGAGAGCATCTTAGTGAACAAAGGTTATATTGGACAAGCAATTGACTGATAGTCCTCTACCCTCGGAGCAGAATCTTGCATTCGAAACAAGAAGAACATAAACACTTAAACTACTGCAATTCCTCGTCTAGATCATAGTCCCTCAAAAATGATCATAATGTCTAACTTTAACAAGTTCCCGAATTTCCTCAAGAATAACACATGGAATCCATCCGAAACTGGTGAAGGTGGAGAGAGTTAATAGTACTCCTCCATTGTAAAAGAGACAATAAAAGGCAAAGGAAGCTCATGGGAGATCCTCTTTTGGTAGTATGCACCCAAATGCCATCGAATATTACTAGAAGCACATAATAGATCGGTATAGTAGGACTGGAACATCTTGCCCATCTCCTATGTACCCATGGCCAAGCAATCACCATATCTAACCTCCAAAATATGATTTCGCCTCTGCCTCCCATTTTCTAAGGACTTTGAGTGTATATCTTAGAAAATTTTTTGACACGATCAACTGAAATTTTATAAAGCAAGCTTTACGTTTGTAAGGAGCCCCTGAGGAAGTTATGTGATTGGATCAAATTAAAGGGGTATTGTAAACCTCCAGCATTTTGATAAATGTCAACAAAACCTTAGTTGGATTTATTCCTCAATAGAAGTTGTGAAACCTCATGTTTTAACCATGAAACTCGATTAAGTTGGTGATGGCTAAATGGGTTCAACCCACTATGAAAATCGTTGAAAATCTAATTCTAATATGATTGGGTCATAAAATAGCTTACCATATGTGTATTTTTGTCAGGAATCCAACACATCGAAAATTTTGGAAATCAAACATTGGGTGAGTGAGATGTGATCATTTTATTGAAGAAGAGTTGGGGCTAAAATGGTCATACAAGATTTGTGTGGGATCCTCCCAAGTCCGATTAGATTCATATAAAGTTTTCTCTTGGCCGATCCCCCTTTTCATTCACGAACCCTAACATCCACCTCACATCTTCCACCTCTCAAGCTCTCCGCAGCTTTGTAGGAACACCACCGTAGTTGGTCGTTCATCACCATTTTCGCATGGTAGATTCATTTCATTATCCCCTACGCAGATATCACGTTGAAAATGCAATATCACCTCTACCTCTCCGTCTTTTAGTTTTTTTGTTTATGGGTTAGTAGATCTAAGAAAGCGTTCCTTATATTTTAGAGGTTGTTGTGGTCGTGTTGCCGTGCAAGAATCTGACTTACAATGGAGATATGCGAATGCATGTGAGAAAAACTATATAGGTATAGTCCACTCTCTCTCGTTCACGCCTTTTCTCACCATGCATGCTTTTCTTGTATCTTGAATCCTTCTTGTTGGATGGGATCTCCCCCTTGAGGTGCTAATATGTTGATGTCCATGCTCCTAAAGAAATAAAAATAGGCTAAATGATTATGTTTTGTTAAACTACTTGCATGCTAAGTTGAAATGGTTAGAATGGAAGATTGACTGAATTTGTTTGTTATGAAATTAGTGGATTAAATGTGTGTTTAGGATAGTAAAAGTAACTACAGAATGCTTTCATGTAATTGTGCATGCAGAGCGAATCCGTTCGTGGCTTGGATTAGGCCACAATGTCAAAATATGGTAAATACATTTTTAATGATTTTTCTATGACTCTAATTGAGTGTTTTTAGGAATGAAAAATGTCATTACGTAGAGCTTCACATAAGCTTCTCAAAGCATCCAAGAGCACCTTAGTCGAAATTGTGTGTAGCTCCTAGATCCATGAAACAAGTTGGGTTAAAAAATATAGGGATTTTACACCCATAACCCTGAATAATTTCGCAATAACATTCATGACCCTGCATAATCGCGAATTACACGGGAAACCCTGAGTAATGCTTAACTCTTACATGACATGACCATGTGTTATGTTCCGCTTGAGATGGTCGTTATATTTGACGGTTTCTGTTAAAAAAAGATAAAATTGCCCTTAAAATACTCTTTCTTATTTGCAAATCATGCCATCTCATTATAACTCCATCATTTGGGAGGGGTTGGGAGGCAGAGGCGACGAACGGCTGCTGGAGGAGGTGGTCCGCACGGAGGGTGGGATCGCAGGGAGATGGAGAGGGGGATTGGGGGAGGAGGGGACCTTCAGACGCGAAGGGCGGGGGAGGGAGGTGGGTTCTGCAGGTCGCCTTCTCTCCGACATCAGTGGGCGGGGGCTTCCACGGAGGGAGCTTCCAGGTGTGGCGTGGAGTTTTATCCTTGCCTTTGGCTGCCAGTCATTGGCACAACCAACCCACGAGTTGGTATCGAGGACCCCTGTAGTGCACACGGATGCCAAGTGCTTCTGAATCCATTCCGGAACTCCTTCTAAAGGAAGAGCTCGACGTAGTAGTGGGCATCCAACATCTGGACGACACGGAGAAGGTGTGGGTTGACCACGCCGACATTGCCGGAGGAGGGGGGGGGGCTACAGGTTGCGGGAGACGGAGGGCAAGGGACAAGGTTTTTATTTTTTTTTTAAATTTAGCAGCAGTTGGATAGGTTAGGGGTTAGATTAACCCAATAGTATGGTTGGGTTAAGGAGAAAACTAATGGAGGGTCATGAGTGTGAGACGGAGTGACTACTCAGGGTTTCTCGTGTAATTCGCGATTATGCATGGTCATGAATGTTATTGCGAAATTATTCAGGGTTATGGATGTAAAAATCCCAAAAAATAAGGACCGCATAACTCACGACAGATTATCTATGGTAGGTCACCCAATAGCAGGTCACCCATGGTAGGGGTCCCCATAGCAGGCCACTAGTTCTCTCATTTTAACATATCAGAAATGTTATGAATGCTATGTAGACATTACGAATGCTCAGTCACCTATGGCATGTCACTACCTCTATCATTCTAATATACGGGAACCATTATGAACGTTATGGAAAATGTTACAAACATTATGTCACTGATGGCATGCCATATTTGAACTATAGCAGACCACCCTTTAAACCCGCGACATGTCATACTTAGAACCATGGTTTGACACCACTTAGAGGCCATGACAAGTCACTCATATACATTTGGTCTCACATCATTTAAACTCATAGCAGATCACTCTTTGCCCATGATTAGACACCATCTGAAACCATGATAGACACTAAACAAAAAATGAATATATGTCATGGCCCTCTTGATTGTATCTGAACGTTCAAAGGTTTGAATATATGTTTCCCCTCGATAAATGGTTGATCAAAATACAATTCTAAGTGGCCTTGATGATGGGAGGAGTTATGAATCTAATAAAGTTTACATGGAAGTGATTATGATTTACCAGATGTATAATGGAGGGATTTTCTCATGATAAGATCATATTGGCATGTGATGTAATTCCATATTGGCTTTTGCATTGGGATACAACTTCTCAAGTAGAAGCAAAAATGGGATTTAGCATGATTATGGATCACACATTATGTGAATATTACACGACTTGCATTGTGTTTCACATCCCTCAAATGGGCATGCATGGTTCTGATCTATTTATTTATAGAAGTGTGCGACACACATACAAGGCCTAATGAACATTGATATACATCCACTTGATAAATATAATATCTATATTGATTAATAAAATACATGAAAGTGTTGGTAACTTACTTAGGATCGATGTACGCATCTCAATGCATGCATACGAAGGCATGCCAATCCTACGGTATTGAGTGTCTTGGAGTCATAGCTTGAGATGTGATATGGGTCAAGATCACAGACTATCTATGATGATAAAGTTGACTAATTAAAGGACACGACATGAAAATTAAGTATCAATGTCTTAAAAGACCAACTGGCTAGTTACACATGACCTTAAAAAGGTAGCTAACTTAAGGAATAAGTTCGAGTTACATATAGGGATGTAAATTGTATGCTCAGAAAAGCACCTGTAAATGACAAATAAGAAACATGTGTATACCTAAGTGTGGATACAAATATATGGAAATACATGATCTTGTGACCAGTGGTTGAGTGAGAAGATGCCACCCACTTCGAAGTTCTCCCTGATCCGCAAACATGTTGACATGAGGTGGATCGGAATGATTATGACATGACAGAATTATTGGGGCTACTAGATGGAATACCTTGGTACGATAAGAAAAAAAATATGATTGCATTGAATACAGCTTCACAAAAGAGAGATTGAAAATGAAATTATGAATGTTTGTTTCTATGTATTTTGCTTAGAGAAGTTAGCATACTCGATAGTTAATTAGGTGCACCTCTCGCGGTTCCGGTGGATCTTAGATGAGTGTTGATCCCGGCTCTAAAGGCTCATATGATTTTCTCTTTACCTGACTCACAGATGCGGAGAGAAAGTGGGGCAGATCGGTGCAATCTCCTCCCCCATACTCCCAAATAGGCTGGTAATTTGCATTGCTCCCCTTCAAGTAATATGAGAAAGATTTTTTAAAAGAAAACAATGAGAGAAAGTGTTGGTTATTATATTGACCTCCCCCTCAATAATAGCATTTTAATGCACCTATGTATGTAATTTGATTGGCTAAAGTTTGGCCCTACACATACATAACTCCTGGCCCCGCCCTTGCTGACCGGTGAGATGGACTGTCATTTTTGGTATGTAGGACTATGATTGTTCTGGTCTACAATACTACAATGGGTAGCGCACTCAGTCGAAGATATGTAATTTTCCACTAAAGTGTATCTAGTGCAGTCTTGTTTACCAATGTTATACTCGTTCTCAGTTATTCCCCCTTATGGTGGGTAAGATAGAGGAGATGGGTTGAAGTTGGAGTTTGCTTGCTTAAGTTGGTTGCTCCAGTGTACATGTTGAATGTTGAGATTATGTTAATATAATTTGAATTTAGCAACTAAATGATGGGAGATGTCCTAAATAGTATACTTATGTGTATATATGTATAATTAACATCCACAGATCATGTAAATAAATATATAACTGATAAGCTCATTATATGAATAATAATAATACAAACACTTGTAGAGTAGAAGTAGTGAAGTGCATGCAACTTATAATAACAATATTTACATATCATTTGGGATAGTGAACAACAATTATAAGAAAAATAATGGAACATGAACATACCTCTATGTACTCTTTTAAACTTCTGGTTAGTATAGTACTAGTGTACACCCCATGCAAAGCACGAGAGAAACCATACCGATAGTATGTACAATGATCAAATTATTATTTTATTACAAAATGCAATTATGAAGAAAAATGTTCATTCGCATATATATTATTTGGAGATTTTACTGGAATTTTAATATGAGTTAATACTCTACATGTATGTCACACCAAATAGCAGAGATGAAAGCAATAAGATACATATATGAATATATAAACATATTTTTACACATTTGATATATCAATCTGGATTTGTAACTATATATCAAATGTATAAAAATATGTTTATATCTATATTCATATATGTATCTTATTGCTTTCATCTCTGCTATTTGGTGTGACATACATGTAGAGTATTAACTCATATTAAAATTTCAGTAAAAGCTCCAAATAAAATTTTAATATGAGTTATTAAAATTTTAATATGAGTTATTAAAATTGTATAATATGAGTTATACAAATACAAATCCAGATTTAAATAGTGAGGGATGTAAGAAATATATTTAAAAACAAATATGAATATAAAACGAATATGAATTGGATATAATAATAACAAAAATATTTCGTAGATCAATTAAAGTATACATATTTCAGATTGGATATAATAATAACAAAAATATTTTATAGATCAATTAAAATATACATATTTCAGATGATTTAGACATATATATTCATATATGTAGACGCCCGAGCGATCGAGAGCCGGGGCAAAGGTTCGGTGGCGAACCTCGGCTCACGCAATAAAGAATGGTTGATATTCAACAATGAAGTTCTTTTTCCTGAAAACAATGAGCTTAATAGGCAATGCTAGATTGTAATTGCGACCCATAGAAGCACCGCTCTCTATGCCAGTGTTATTCCCAGCCTTGTTGACAACACGTCATTCCCACCCTCCCCATCCGGCAAGGGTACATGCTCCTTTTTCTGTTGTGTATTGTTGTTGCAAGGTCCATCACCTAAAGGAGGCAGAAGAGGATTCTCGATCGAGAGAGCTAATATCGAATGTCCGAAAGGGAGTAGAAAGAGACGATGAGAGAGAGCGGATTAAGTAGTAGTTGCGGTGGAAGATGTACGTGCTCTCTTCGTTGTTGTTGGGAGACGGAGGATATGGACGTAGAAGCTAACATGTCCTCTAGGTCAACAGAAGATAGGCACATGGCAGAGAGGATCCTCTACAGCAAGTAAAGGACTGCAGAGGGTAGAGGGGATCCTCTGGAGAGTGGTGTTGTGCATGGCCGCGTGAGCCGTTGGATCGTGTTTGAGTGGTTCACACGAATCTGCACGATACATGCTCACAAAAACTGCAAAATTGTGCATGCTCAATAAAAATCGAGCGGCACACACGCCTACAGCAGACTCTGCTACCTCCCGCCTACAACGATCCGTCCCCGGCACATGGACGGGAACGTGGCCCCTTCATATATTAGAGATGGAGAAAGAGACAGCTTGGAGTAGAACGTCTCCTCATCCACATTCAGCAATTATTGCATGTATCAATAACATAATAAATGTTGTGATAAAAAATTGATGAACAATACCATCCCCACGAGGATTCATATATAGTAAGATAAAGTGATGGAAGTAGTACTTGTTCCTTATTTCACTTATATTGAGTATAGTAGGTTTACTTGGTTTGCATCTTATGTGGTTTCACATCTACTTTTACATGTTTATATACTTCAAGTTGCAGCCTCAATTTGGCTTTCAGCAACATATTGATTCTGGTAGTGTTCCAACACCCTTCTTCTATAAAAAAGGTCAGTAGGTGTTGCGACCCAAACATTTTGGTAGAGGGTCTATGTATCAAAACCAAACAACCTCTGCACGGGTGGAATAAATTGATATAGTAGTGTAAAATCGATCTCCAAATAAGATGTTTGGTTGCATACATTGTCAGGATTTGAGTATGCTCGATTTTATATAATTTTCATAAGAATTTTATGGTACATATGCATTTTTAAAAATTTATCTATAGATATGTATTAGCATGAAATAATATATAAATGTAATGTAATTTTTTATAAACTTTTTATTGCATATTCAAAGTTTATATGATTCTTAAAGCAAATGATAGGGCATTTTTATACATTTTTTTATCTACTGTCGAGCTTTGTGTATACACATCAAGCACGATTTTATATGTATATTATAAGATTTTCGATATTTTTATGATGGTAAGTATATATTGTGTATTTTTAATATATTTTTGGATGCAGTCTGTAATTGCACCAACAGTAAAACTCCGCCAAGATAATCCAAATATATTTGTTTAATAGATAATGTGGCATCTGTGAGTTGATAGCTTTATGTATAACTCATAAGTTAACTCAAGATTTAAAAGCTATTATTATTAACTTTAACCTTCAATTCAAGTTGAGATAAGTTATATATGTTGGACATGCGAGCCCACGGCGAGCCATTATGCAATAAATGTTATTGCAATTCACTCCTTAATCTGAAATAAAGAGTACATAATTTGCATAATAGGTCCCTTAGTACAATTAGGGTTATGTACCATGGCCATATTAATAATCATACAGCTGTTGATTCAATTATTGAACCATAGAGGCTGGTGCTTAGATGAATATCTAATGAGTTAGATTGAGGACTCATCAAGCACCGTCAAATGATTATTAAGAGATGATCTCCAGCCTGAGTAGGAGATGGCAATCCTATCTCATTTAGGTTGATATCTGACCGACCTCTTGATGCAGGTCCTCTGCATAGGAATAGAGATTCGGAGGTGTCAGATGAGCTAGGTCAAAGAGTTGACTTAACGAGATCGAGATAACCTAAGTCCTATATCATAAGCTGTCATGATATAGGCACACATCCTCTGACCGGAGACAGATGTGTTACTATATGTCTGAGTATGTACATTTGGCAGACCAATAGGTTGATGACCTAATCAAGGTGTGTACACCGGCGCGCTGGTGTGCATATAAGGGCATATGAGTAATACGATCTCTCAAAGGGATCGTACAGGTTCAGTTACTGAACCGGAAGACATGAGCTCACTCATGAGATATTGGGAAGAATCAAATTCCATGCGCATGGTCGTCTCGCTTTGGAAGCTTGACTGAATTTGTAGGTTTGATATATACTTTTGGAAAGTATATGATCAAGACCTAGGTATGATATATGCTTTTGGAAAGTATATGATCGATACCGACTCCCAATGATCGAATGAGAAACTTACTGATAAAACCCTGAAGTAGACAGTATAAAGTTGATCTAATACTTCGGGTTTATTCTGAGTCTTCCAGTATGCAGGAAGTACAGGTATTGGGAATACCTGAGGGTGATGTGATCATAAACGATTGTATAACCATGACGCTTCCATTCCTAGGGAGTGATGAAACGGGTCTGGATTTTAGTGACTCCTCTCAGTAGATAAGTAATCTGATCTTAGTCCAAATGTTGGACATTGATCTGAATGTGATTCAGATGCAATGAGAAGATTAGATTTGCGGTCTTGATTTAATCAAGCATCTATGGGAGGCCCGCGATCTGGATATGAGATATAATCTCAATATCCATGTCACTATACATGGAACAATACAGTCGCCCTGTCCTTATCTCCAAGTATTAGCGGAGAAAGCGCATTATCCTTGAAAGAGTTCACGGATAATTCTATTGTTGATATATGTATCCGAGCATTGAGAAAATGAATAATTAAATGTGATTTAATTATCATGAATAATATGAATTTGATTCATATTATAAGGAGAGTTATCTTAGATAATTAAATGTGATTTGATTATCAAAGATGTAAATAATGTGAATATGATTCATATTATTTGAGCACATGAGAATAAGTTATCCAATATAATTAAATGTGATTTAATTATTATGGATAAGAATAATGTGGATAGTAATATCCAATTATTCATAATATATTATAAATGTGATTTATAATGTATTAGAGAGAGCTAATTATAATTTATATGTGTTGATTAATTATTATGTGTATTGGATACACATTGTGTAATTAATTGACAATGTAAATTATATGTTGTTTTGGGTTGTGAATATGATTCACAATTTTTTCATGGCAAGATTGCAATATTCTCAAATATAATTGTGAATTATTTTTGAAGAATAAAATCCCAACAAATATTTGTTGGAAATAAGTAGAGAGAAAATCAAGGAGATGTGCAATCTCATGGAATCCATGAGATTGCACTCCCCATTAGGAATAGAAGGGGCGGCACCCAATTCCCTTGGGGAATTGATGGCCGTCCCCTCTTCTTTATGGGGAAAGATCTCTCATTTGTATTCTCTCTCTCCTTATTTGATTGATTTAATTTGGTATTAATATTTATTTGATTTATCAAATATATTTTATCAAAATTAAATCACAAGTTGTTGGTTTTTACCTGCAACAATCTTGACCATTGGATTGACATAAATCAATCTCATACATTGATTTTACATGTCATATGGATTGAGATCCATGGATCCCAAAACCCTATAAATAGAGAGGCATACCATGCTCTCTATTTTACACACAATGCTTGAGAAGCATCTCTCTCTCTCTCTCTTTCTCTCTAGACGTCAGCCCTATCTCTCCCTCTCATGGCCGTCCACCATGGATGCCATGGAGAGGTTCTCCATCAACGCAGCATAGTCGTTATGCTGCCCGATCGTCTGCTCGTGGATCTCCGTCTCCTTCGGTGCGCCTCGCTCGTGAAGAAGATGTCGGATCTCGTGTGTCGAGATCAGGAGATCCGCCGCTTGGATCATCAACATGGATTGCGAGAAGAATGCGGTTCTTCCCCGCGCTCGCAAGCGTCTCCTCCGTCGGATCGGACTTGAGAAATGAGGTCTCTTCGTTTAGAGACTCGATCGCAACCACGCTTCAAGAGGTAATCCTATTACTTCTTTGTGGTTTAGACGAAACGATTCGAGAAGTGTTCTTGGATCATGTGGTTTCGTCATAAGAAAATTTTTTAAATTCCGCTGCATCGAGCAACTACTGCGACTAGTCGCTCCTCGTCGTATTCGATACGACGCTCACGCTTCCGTGATGTGCTTGAGGATCTAACCATATCCTTCAAGTGGTATCAGAGCCAGGTTGATGGTTTCGAATATGATTCGCTAACCGAGGACGACTTGGGTTCGTTAAGGTCGCGAAAGTTTTCTTCGCATTTGATTTCGCAAATCTGTTTAGTAAATAAATTCGGCAATGTTTAAATTGTTTAAACAGAATTTAACACTTGGATTTTGTTTTCCATTAAATAAGGAAACCATAGGATCTGAGTTTGCGTAAATTGGATTTCGTTTGCTCTAGATATGATTGTTTTAATGAACATGTATTCACTGTTACGGGAACTGCGAATCTTAACGTAATTAAGGAGTTAATTATTGTTTAGAGATGCCTCGAAATGCATGCAAATCATATAGGTTCTGTTGTAAATCAAGTTAGCAAACTATGAAAACTTACTTTGCTTAATTTGGATTTAAATTGATTGAGATATGCTAATTTTAGTAAGTAGGGGTCACTGCTGAAATTACTTTCCTAATTAAGAACCATGTGATTGTCAATTAATGAAATTAATTATTAATTTCGAGAAATAATTATGAAAATATTTGAGAAATATTGTAAGATAATTATTTCCTTAATTGACTTGGCCTCAACCAATTAATTGATTAGATTTAATCTAGATCATAATTGGAAACACAATCAACAAACTCCTTGCTTGAATAGGATTGGGAATTTGTCTAGCAAATTTCCTTATAATCAAAATTGTTTTGATTACTATATGGTAAAATTCGGCTGAAGAACCGATGATCATCTCAAGTACAAATTAATCAATTTGGCATTATCCTTTCCCGAGGCGGATATGGTGTCTAGTCGGGGATCGCTGGGGTAGCGGGTTGCAATGTATGCGGTCCGTCCCTGATACGGGCCTGACCACTCGGGTATAAGGTACAGAAATAGGGTCGTTGCGACCCAAGCGATCAGACCATGTATATCAAGAAAAATCGAACCACTAAATAAATCAAAAATCAATCAAGCACGAATAGCGGTCCTACTATGTGATTAACCTGGTATAGCACCCAGGGTCGAACTCAAGGAGCACGGATTGGCCGAGAGGCCTACGAAGTAGTAAAAATAAAGAAAATAAAAGAACAAAATATTTTTAGTGGTTTTTAATTATTTTTATATTTTTTTGGATTTTTAATATATAAAGAAAATAAGAAAAGCAAGGAAGAACACAATTCGACAAATTATTTCAAGCACCAAAAATCAACCAAAAATCAAAACAAAAATATTTTTATGTGTTTTATATTTTTTTAGTGTTTTTGGTGAATTTTTGATAATTTTATGATGTTTAGATTATTTTCTAAAAATCAAACAGTAGCTAAAAACAGTGGTACTGTCCAGCCAAGCCAAAAGTCCCTAGATAAAATATCTAAGGGCCTCAAAATGGCCTGGAGGTAATTTTCCTATTAAGTAGATAAAACAAGGAAAATTCAGATACCAATTTTATTATTTTTGGATTTTTAATTTATTTACTAGAATTTTTAGGGGTTTTTTAGTGTTTTTAAGTTTTTAATGTTTTTAAGCAATGAAAAATATCCAAAATTGGCTAGAAAATCAAACAAACAAAACTAAATAGTAGACAATTTTTATAGAATTTTTAGGGGAGTCTTTATATTTTTTTTGTAATTTTTCAAACTAGACAGTGACGAAAATATAGGTTTTTGAATTTTTAAAAATAGCAAACAAAATCAGAAATGTCCTCAAAAATCCGTGAAAATCCTACACCATGGCAGGAGCCTTGTGTCAAATTCTCATTGGATTTGGAGGTGATTTGATATTTTATTCAAAAATAAAGGTAGGGTACTATGCACAGGGACTGAAATGCAAATACTCAAAGTTCTGGGGGTCCTGGTGCAATTAACCCAGCAAACCACGCGCCACGCGCGTGCCTGGGGCACTCAGGGACCTATATGTAAGAAAAATAAGTCCCGAGGACTTATTGGTAACAGGTACCAAAAGTCCAGGGGGCTTACCTGCAATTTACCCAAAAAATCACGCACATGGGGAAGTAAAACACGCACAGGGGTATAAATGCAAATAATAAAAACTTTTCATTTAATTCAGAACATCTAGAACTACAGGGAGTCTACTGCAAATAACCCAAATATATCACGTGTCGATGCACGTGGCTCACAACAGGCAGGGGTATAAATGCAAATATCTAAAGTTCAGGGTCCTCTATGTAAATTACCCTACAACTAAACAACGTACTTAAATATTTACAGGACTAGAAAGAAATAAAATAACGACAGGGGCCTAAGGGTAAATTACCCATTATTAGGCGGGGGCGTTGGATGTGCGCCACGTGGATGATCGGAGGGCTTGGAAGCGGGGTGGCTCGCGATCCAACGGCTGCGGTCGCTCCTCCAAAGATCGGGCGGTGGAAGCAGCTCCTCGAACGGATGGACAAGATGCGATCTGGAGCGGGAGGCGACGATCAACGGTAGCTGGAGGTCCTGGATGAACAGGTGGCCGGCGAACTTCGCCGGCCTCGTGGAAGCGACTCCGGCCTCCTCTGCTGCGCCTGAGTATCGGAGAAGCTCCGGCGTGAAGGTGCGCAGCTGCTGATGTCCTCCGATGCCCCAGCCGAGCTCGGGGGAGCTCCGACGAGGGTGGCGGAGGCGAGCCTCCTGGTCTGAACGGGAAAGGCCTCAGATGGCCTTTGCTAGACCTGCAAAGTATCTCAGAAGACTCGCGGGTCGAGGGCAAAGTGCCTCGACCCAGTTAGGCGACGGGGGAATGGCTGGTGCGTCGGGACGGCGGGCTCCGGCGAAGGTGGTGGACGGAGGAGCCCGGTTCCCAGCTCCTGTGCGAGCTGGGTTGAGTGAGTGGGTGCAGAAGGTGCGTCGGAGGGAGGCGAACGTGGAGGTCGGGTCCGATGATGATCGAATGGTGGTCGGAACCGGGGTGAATCGGAAAAGTACGGCGGCGGCGCAAATTGGGCGAAAACTGAAATCGAAGGAAATGGGTAGCCTAAGGGGTTACCTGGGTGGTCGGAGAGACTGTGGCGGAGCTGGGGAAGCTCCCGGTCTTGGCCTCAAGGGACGTCTCGGCCCGAGGCTCGAAGCTCGCTCAGGTGGCGGAGCTACGGCGGCTACGTCGCCGGATCAATGGATTCGCCGGCTCTCCTCGCTGCAACAGGTCGGGGATGCGAGCTGTCACCTCACTCTCTCTCTGGAGCTCACTGGAGAACGAAGCAAATGGCCAAAGATGGAGAGAGAAGGTGGCGGAGCAGCGGCTTTATATGGCTAGGGGTCCGAGAAGAATGGGTCCGGGCAAGCTCAGGAGCGCGCGGATCCCGAGGGAGCGGCTCCGGCGAGGATGTCGGATGCACGGCGGAGGATTCGGACCCGGGATTCAAGGAGATGGGTGTCGGGTTGAGCGGGTAGAAATAGGAGAAGTCGGGTCCGGAGCTCAGATCCGTGGGAAGTGGTCCTGGGGGGGCCTGTTGACCGGGTGGTCAACATCCCCAGGACCCAATGAGGATGGGCCACATGGCAGGATCTTGAAGCTCAAAATTAAGGTAGCTAGGGCCCGATTTTGCAAAAACTCAAAACACAAACTATTTTTATTTTATTTTTCTCTATTTTTTGGTGATTTTTAATAATTTTTCTGAAATGAAAATAGGCTATATACATAGTATGTACTATATATAGGTATATATACAATGTATTTTTGTTTTTTTAATTTTTCTATTTTTATTTTGTTTTGATTTTTAATTGTTTTTATTTTATTTATTTACAATATATAACATAGACTATTTACAAAAATTATAAAAATTACTTTTATATATTTACAAAGCTAAATAAATATATAGGTGTGGTTTATGTACATGATGAAAGGGGGTATTTTTGATCTTTTTTATTTTTAACTTTTTTATTTTGTTTTTATATTTTTATAAATATATACAAGTTATTTACAAGCATATTTTTGGGTGAGGAAAATATAGTTTTATTTATTTACACAAATATTTACACATGAGCCCCTATCTCCCTCTACTTTGGCTTTTATGCGGTCAGGCCCATGCTGAGCCCTCCTTTGGGTTAGGTTGCTCAATATTTATTCTAAATATTTCCCTCTTTTTCTTTTTAATCTTTATTCTTTTATTTTTGCACAAAAACATGCTAATTATAAGTTTTTACACAATGCATGCTTTTGGTAATTATTTGTATTTACATATATCTACATGCATTTGCAAAGGTTTTTGTAGCTAAAATATAAGAATAAAGAGTGATGAATGGGTATTCATCACCCCCTATACTTAACTTTGCTAGTCCCTTAGCAAACACTTATTTGAAAAAGAAGTGAAAAAGAAAGAAAAAGAAAAAGAGGATATACATGGATCAAGGTTGATTATTAAACTTGCCTTCATTAAATTGGGGTATGGAGCTCGATCAGATCTTTGGATTATTAATGTGTCGGAACCTTATTTAGACTTAAGCTTAAAACTCAACAGCCTCTAAGTTCCACTAATATATAACCAAGACTCCTCAATGCTCCAGATCAGAACAAGTCATCAATCACAAACCCTGAAGACCATGAATCTTTTCTTGTCCTGTGAAAGTGAGGTCTAAGCTTTCCACCTCAGAAATGGCAACTTGACAACCCTCCCCAACAAGGTAACTCTATGACCTCAATCTGGCCACTCTTTCCTCGAGGAGCGGGGTATTCCCTTCTAAGTTCAAGTTCAACCGGCTCAAGAAGAGGGGGAAGAAGAGAATGGGTCAAGGCCAGTGTAGCCAAGTACCCTTGGGAGCTTGACCAGTGTAGCCAAGTCTCCCTGCTGCAAGCTACAACAGGTGGAACATGAAACCAAGCTTTGCTTATTGCACTCTATATACATACTCCGGTGGGATTATCATTTTCTATCAGACCCACCACTTTTTTGGAGTTCTTTTCTTTTTGCACATTTTTTTTTCAAGTGCATCTGTACAACATATACATGTGCAGCATATATACAAGGAGTTTTTCCTCTTGAGCCAGTAGACTATCCCTCTTTTGAAGCTTTATTGCAACCCACAACTCCCGTCGTTAGACCTCATGGCAACCAGACCAAGTTGAGACGCACTTCCTTCACTATAAGAAGAAGAGAGGTTCCGCCTAGAAGTACTACCCTCATATGCTACCCCAAGTCAAGGAAGACTGCCTCCTCACCACCTCATCCGTAGAGAGCTCGGTGCATAGTGCTGGTGTCCAAGTAAAGCCATAATCTATATGAGTCATGTGTTGTTGTTAAGTGCTCTACTTAGGCTCATTGAGATGACATGTGATCATAGCCTAGTGGACTCAAAGAATTAAGTCACCATGGACCTGAAAAGCCTTAAACCTAAGTCCTATAAGGTTCCTCTTAGAAATTAGGTGGATTAAGATCTTAATCAAGCTCCATTTCTCAATTTAATTCCAGGCTAGTTTAATTGTCAACTATCATCCAGAAAAACTATATACATATGTACAAAAAGATGCTTATTTACACAAAGTTTACAATCATGCAACATTTTGAAAAATGTTTTGAAATCATGAATGATTGATGCATGAAGTGCAAGTTTTGCAAAAAGATATTTACACACATTTACACAAGATTTTACAAACTTTTGATTTTCAAAACATTTTGGAAAAATTTTGTACTATATACATAATTTTGATACCAAAATATTTACACAAGCTTTACACAAAAGATTTTTGAAATCATTTTTACAAAAATAATTTGTACACTAGCTATGTATGTGCAAATAAAAGAAGATTATGTACATGAAAATTTTTTAATTTTTGTGGTTTTTAGCCATTTTATTTATTAACACACTCACACAAAGTACGAGTTATGGCTAAAGTATATATGAAATATATACACCCCCCCTATACTTAGCTCGAACGATGTCCTCAGAGTCAAGAGCGATGAAGAAGACATAACTCGTGCTAGGTATAGGGAAGTGAAAAGAAAGGCTATGTACAAAAAGAAATGAAAAGTCAAGAGGGACTCAGGTCTCCCCCCTATACTTAGGATCAAGTAATCCTAAGTATAGCAGGTTGTATACTAAGGGAAAAACTGAGTGCAGAATGTACAGGGTCTACCCCCCCTATACTTAGGGTAAAATATCCCTAAGTATAGGCAGCAAAACAGGGGTAGACAGAAACAAAAGAAATACCCAAAAGGTCTCACATCCCCCCTATACTTAGGGTAAAGTGCACCCTAAGTATAGCATAATCAAAAGATGAAGAAAGGGATGTGGGACTAAAGAATGTGGTGATATGGACATCTGGATCTATACAAAGCGAAAAATCAGTGAAACTCAGGCGTGAGATGCATTAGATGTGAGTCAAAGACCACATCTCACGCAAAATGAATAGGGGCAAGAACAACGACCCGCGGCTCATGATCTAGAAATGGCTTGAGCCGCTGGCCATTCACTCGAAAGGTACTCTCAGAAGACAACTCAGATATGTCAATGCTACCGTTGTCGTGTACCTTTCTGACCAAGTAACGTCCCTTCCATTTGCTCTGTAGCTTCCCTGGAAATAATCGTAGCTTCGCATCAAACAGCCATACTCTCTGTCCAATCTCAAAATGTTTGTGGCTGATATGAGAATCATGCCACTCCTTCACTTTCTCCTTATAATGTAGGCTGCTTGAGAAAGCTGCATCTCTAAGCTCCTCCAGGGCAGCTAACTCTGCCCTCCTCTGGTCTCCCATACCATCTGGATCCATCAGAATATCTGTAACTGCCCAAAGTGACTTGTGCATCAGCTCAATAGGTAAATGGCATGGCTTGCCATACACGAGGCGAAAGGGAGATGTGCCCAAAGGTGTCTTGAAAGACGTCCTATATGCCCACAAGACCGAGTCCAAAAGCCGTGACCAATCCTTTCGGTCAGGGCGGACGACTTTCTGCAATATAGTCTTAATCTCCCTATTCGACACCTCGGCTAGACCATTCGTCTGTGGATGGTAAGGTGTAGCAATACGATGGTCTATACCGAACTCGCTAGCGAGTGCCTTCATCTGGTCGTTGATGAAGTGAGATCCCCCATCAGAAATCAGAACTCGTGGAACCCCGAACCGCGTGATGATGTGCTTCCTCAAAAATCTGCAAACTGTCCTCGCATCAGCGGCTCGGGTGGGGATAGCCTCCACCCAACGACTAACATAATCTACGGCCAACAGAATGTACTCAAATCCCTGACTCTTAGGGAATAGACCCATGAAATCGATGCCCCATGCGTCAAAAACCTCACAGAAGTGAATGGGCTGCATCGGCATCATATCACGCTGTCCACAAGTGCCCATCCTCTGACAGTCAGTACACCTCTTCACGAACTCATCTGAGTCCTTGAAGAGGGTAGGCCACCACAAGCCGGATTGGAGCACTTTCTGTGTCGTTCTCCTCCCAGAATGATGTCCTCCTGCCTCAAGCTTGTGGCAGTAAGTGAGGACGCTATGGTGTTCCTCCTGAGGGATATACCGACGCCAGACGCTATCCCCTCCTTCGTGGTAAAGGATGGGATCCTCCCAATGGTAGGACTTGGCCTTCGCAAGGAAGGTCTCAGCCTCTGCCTGGGCCAATCTTGTGGGACTTTCCCAGCAACGAGAAAGTTCACAATATCGGCGTACCACGGGAGTGAGGCGATAGCAAGGATCGCCTCATCTGGGAAGGTATCTCTAATAGGATCGATCTGCTCAGACTCCTCAGGCTGCTCTAATCGGGAGAGATGATCCGCCACCACATTCTTGACTCCAGGCTCATCCTTGATCTCAATGTCGAACTCCTGGAGTAGAAGGATCCATCTAGTCAGTCTGGCCTTGGCATCCTTCTTTGCCATGAGGTACCTGATGGCGGTGTGATCTGTAAACAAAGTCACTCTAGATCCAATGATATACGATCTGAACTTATCTAGGGCGAACACTACGGCTAGCATCTCCTTCTCTGTGACCGTGTAAATCCGCTGGGCAGAATCCAATGTGCGGCTAGCGTAGTGTATGGCAAATGGAACTCCATCCCTCCTCTATCCAGCACTGCCCCTACAGCAAAATCGGAGGCATCCGTCATGATCTCGAATGGGAGAGACCAATCCGGCGGCTGGAGGACAGGAGCCTCAATGACACACTGTTGGAGAGTCGCGAAGGATGAAAGACACTTGTCATCGACAAGGAACTCGGTGTCTTTCGTCAAGAGGTCAGTCAACGGTCGGGCAATCCTGCTGAAATCCTGAATAAATCTCCTATAAAATCCAACGTGCCCCAGGAATGACCGTAGCTGCCTCAGATTGGACGGCGGTGCGAGTTTCCTAATGACATCAACCTTGGTCGGATCCACCTCCATGCCCCTGTTGGAGATGATGTGGCCAAGCACCGTCCCTTGAGTCACCATGAAGTGACTCTTCTCCCAAGAAAGAACCAATTGATACTCAATACATCGCTGGAGTACTCGGTCTAGGCAGTCAAGACAAGAATCGAATCCGTCGCCGTAGACCGAGAAATCGTCCATGAAGACCTCCAAAAACTCCCCTACCATGTCCGAAAAGATCGACAGCATGCACCTCTGAAAAGTCGCAGGGGCATTGCATAGCCCAAATGGCATGCGTCGAAAAGCATATGTGCCGAAGGGACATGTAAAGGTGGTCTTCTCCTGATCCTCAAGAGCGATGGCCACTTGGTTGTAGCCCGAGTACCCATCCAGGAAGCAATAATGGCTCTTCCCTGCCAGTCTCTCAATGATCTGGTCAATAAAAGGCAGGGGGAAATGGTCCTTCTTGGTGGCCTGGTTGAGTTTCCTGTAGTCAACACAGACCCTCCAAGAGGTGGGTACTCGTGTAGCAATCTCCTCTCCCGACTCACTGATCACAGTCGTGATGCCCGTCTTCTTGGGCACCACATGCAAGGGGCTGACCCACTTGGAGTCGGAAATAGGATAAATAAAATCTGCACTCCACCATTTCGATATTTCCTTCATCACGACCTCTCTCAGGTTGGGGTTCAGTTGCCGCTGGATCTCACGCGACGGCTTCGCCCCCTCCTCGAGATAGATATGGTGGGAGCACACTGATGGACTAATCCCATGGAGATCTGCTACGCTCCATCCGATCGCCTTGCGGTTCTTTTCAAGAACCCCCATCAAACGGGATTCTTGCTCTCCAGTCAACTCGGCGGAGATGATGACTGGGTACATCTCAGGCTCGCCCGCAAGGAATCGATACTTCAGCGAAGTAGGGAGCGGCTTCAGCTCTGGAATGCTCGGTGCTGGCAAATCTGGCTGCGGAAGGAAGTGAGTGAATGCTGCTAAGTCTGCCAAATCTGCCTGGGAGAAAGAAAGCGCACTCTCGCAAACTGGATAGGGGGAAGGCTGCTCAACTGCACTGTCTCTGGTCTGCTCTGCATCTGCCTCCTCCTCATCTGTAGGCTCAGGTGGACTCAGGTCTGGCATCTGATCATCACAATCGGCCCAATCAGACTCTGAATCCGAGGGATCTGTATCAACCGTGGTGGCATCAGTACCACCGTAAAGCAAGGTGGCCTCAGCACCACCATCACTGAAAATCGTGTCGCGATCAAGGACCGGCTCTGCTGCCTCTGTGGTATCCTGAACCAAGGCTGTGCTCTCCAGACTCTCCTCTGCTATCATCTCTGCATCAGCTGTGTCTGAAAATGAGAGGATGGTCTGTGCTGCGGGATCTGCCCAAGCTGCCTCATCGTCTGTGATCACAAAATCACAGTCCCGATGGATGTCTGGCTCTGCGTCTGTCAGCTGCTCTGAATCGGTACTGGCCTCTGAGCGGGATTTCTCTCTAGCTCTATAGTCCTCGACCGTCTCTATTTGTATACTCTCGCCCTCGACGCGAAAGTACACCTTCCCGCTATCATGATCAGTCACCGCCTTGGCTGTGGCCAAGAACGGACGACCAAGGATGATGGGGGTATCGGTCACCGACTCAGGGATCTCAATGTCCAACACTACGAAGTCCACGGGGAATTTCAGGCCCTGAATCGTGACGATAACGTCTCGTAATAACCCCTTCGGCCTCTTGACAGATCGATCAGCGAACTGAAGGACTGTCCTTCTCTGTCGAAGAGTGCCCAACTCGAAGCGGTCGAGAAGGGCTGCCGGAAGAAGGTTGATCGACGATCCGCTATCTAGTAGAGTACGGTCGAACCTCTGCTCACTAATCTGGCATCTGACATACAGGGCCCCTGAATCTGGCCTCTTGGCTGGCAGTCGGTTCTGGATCGCAAAACACGTGGCTTTCGTCAGCACATGGATCTCTGAAGTGTGGTTCCTCCTCCTCCTCCTGACTGTAGTCCTGTCTCTCAAAGAACGCTGGAGCAGGGGGATGTGCTGCAAAGCCTCCTGGAGGGTCAGCTGGATGTGGAATCGATCTATCATGCTCTGGCTGAACTCCTCAAGCTCTCTCTTTTTTGGATCTTTTTCTTTTTTCTTCCCCTTCCCTATCTGAAGGGCTTTAGGGAAGGAATCACAGGGTCCTTCGCAGATGAAGGACTAGGAAAAGGCCTAGACGGCTCGACGGCCGGATCCACACATACATCACTCACCACAGTGGGACCAGAATAAACTAAACCTTTTCCTTTATTCAAACCAAAGTTCTGAGATACATCAAGGCGGGGAAAGACAACATCTCTCTCAATACAAACACCGGTGGCTTCAGTACCACCATGGGCTGACTCTGCTGCTGCTGCTGCTGGACGTCTCGCGGCATCAGTACCGCGGGCTGGCTTGGCTATCCTGGTGGCGTCAGTACCACCTCCTCGAACTGGTGAAGCGGCGGCCTCAGTACCGCCGGTGGGCTCAGCATCCTTGGTGGCATCAGTGCCACCATCATCATCTAGAGCGGCCTCAGTACCGCTCTCCTCCTCCTCATTTGGCTCCTCTGAAGTATCCTCGTGGTGAAGCTCAGATGAGGCGCCGCCGCCTGCTGGGGTCCTACCGCTCCTAAGTGCAACAAAATCAGCATCAAACAGATCTGAAGATGTATCAACAAATGGGTCACTAGGAGTGGCAAGCTCAGTGGAATCTACCTGCTCAGACTTCCTCTTGAGGTTGTTCGGGTTCGGCTCAATCTGTGCAGGAATGGCGGCCTTCCCCCTCACCAAGTCCCGCATCTCCTGGCGGAAATCGTCCATCTCCCGTGTGAATGTGGCCTGCTGGTCCGTGAGGAGGCGGGCGATGTCATCCAAAGCGGGGCTCTCGTGGGAGCCCGACGGGTAGCCTCTCTGGGGGTGAGGCTGCTGGAACTGCTGCTGGTGGTAAGAGGGGTATGAGGAAGGGTGCTGCTGCTGAACTGGGTGAGCCTGCTGCTCACGTCTCCACGACTGTCCCTGCTGCTGATAGGGACGAGGAACGAAGGATGATGGCTGGTGCTGCTGGTATGCTGGGGGCTGTTGCTGCGGCTGGTGATCTCTCTGCTGGGAGTACTGCCCTCCATGACCTGATGGTTGCTGCTGGGGCTGGGTACCACCACTCCCCCACCTGAATCCGGGATGGTCTCGTCGGATCCCAGGCTGGGGGCGGTCATACCAAATCCCGTTGACATCCATCAACGGCTCTGCATCGTAGGGGCTGGCGGGAGTACTGCCAGAGGCTGGTCCGGCTGGTAAACCACCATTTGCATGTCGGGAGATGGTGGGGACTGGTAGGTGGGCTGCGGCTGCTGGTACGACTCCGCCTGTACAAGATGAACCTGTCTAGGCTGCTGTAGGGAGCTGGAGCGCTGGGACGAGCTGCTGCTGCTGCCGGAGTCGCCTCGCGACTGAAGACGGGGCTGTGGAGCCGTCTGTGCCTCCTGGAGACACATGAGCTGTGTCTTCATGTCGCTTAGAGTCTGTGCCATCTGCTCCATCTGCGCTATTCCCTGGCACTGCTTCTTCTCAATCAGCTCCATGCGGTCCAACTTCTCACTGATGATACCCATGTCCGCAGCGGATGACTCTGCCTGTGCTGCTGCGACTGCGGACGAACTGGATGGACCTGCATCGACCCGTGCTATCCGCTGGTACTGCACTGGTCCTGGCTGCTGTGGCTGGGGTCTCTGAGTATACAACCTGGTCTGGGACATCACCATGTAGTTTTCGGCCATCTCCTCGTAGATGGCCCAGACCTGGTCGTGGTCCTTGGCAAAGTAGGACCCGCCGCAAGAAGCGTTCACCAGACCCTGAAGCTCTGGCGTCAACCCGCTGAAAAAGCTCTGAACTAGGTTAGGCTTGGAGATGTCGTGGTGCGGGCATCTGTCTAGGAGCTCTCGAAACCTCTCCCATGCCTCGTGAAACTGCTCGTTGGGGAACATGGAGAAGTTGCTGATCAGGGCCCTTGCTGCATTCGTCCGCCCGAGTGGATAGTACTTGTTCAAGTACTCGGTGCGGAGCTGCTCCCAGGTGTAGACAAACTTCCCTAGATGCTTCAGCCAGGTGGCTGCTCTATCTGCCAGTGAAAAAGGGAAGGCCATCATCCGGATCGTGTCCTGGTCCACATGGCGATCGTGGACAGTGCTGCAGATCATCAGGAACTCTTGGAGGTGGAGGTGGGGCTCCTTAGTGGCAAGTCCGTGGAAACGGGGCAGTAACTGTAAGGTGTTCGGGGGGAACTTGATGTCCCCCACGATCGCCGGCACTACTACCCAATGATGCATGAGTGTCGATCCGGGGTTGTGCAACTCCCGCATCGGTCGTGGTGGTCCTCCTGCCGCGACGCCTGCCGCTGCGGCGGCGGCTGCTGCTGCTGCTGCTGCGGCTACTGCGGCTCGTGCCTCTGCATCAGGTATCTCCTCATGCTCACTCTGCTGGTCTCGCTCTGCTCTGAGCCTCTCCAACTCTCGCCTCATCTCTATCATGAATGCCCCCTGATCGCGTAACTGCTGCCGGACTTTCTCAAGTGATGCGATCAGGGTGGAGTTGATCGCTCCCTGGTCTAGTACAAATGCTCGGACTGACGGGAGTGATCATCTGAACTGCCGGCCATGGCGACGTCTGCAAAATCAAACGAGCCCAACTCAGGTGCTGTCAAATCAATCAATCTCTCCTCAGGCTCGTGTCTCTTAGGTCGGAAAGAAAGGGGGTTGAGGGGGAACTGGGCGGAGTCGTACTCGGGCTCGGAGAGCTGGTCTTGGCTCTCGCGGGCCAACCTAGATGATGAGGTAGACGTGCCCGAAAGCGGTGCAGCCAGAGGCTGCCTAAGAGACCGTCTACCCATCATCTCGATCTGGCGAATAGTGCGGATGAGATCTGGAGAAACTATGATCACAAACAAACCCCGGTTCACCAACGCAACGTGAGCTGAAGACCGTGAAAGTTCGGTCAAATTATCTTGTCGATTTTATTTGGTGAACACACAAAATATCAGAGCGCTTACGTGACCTATTAGGATACCCGATGCTATCCCAACCGACTGGCCCGCACGGAAGAGTCGGTAATCAGTCGGGACTAGCACCGGAGGGCTCTACCTAGGGTGCGGGTCACTCTCTCGCGCATCCAAACCATACAATGAGGGGGTTGCTCTCCTCAAGACAAAATTTTTAGGGTGAGCGGTTTTTAAGATCAATAGTATTAACCAGTCCCAACTTTATGGTTTCTCTTTTTAGTATTTTTCAGATCAAAACAAACGGCCTAACAAATTTTTCGGTTCTCCTGGTTATTTAGTCCAAAATAGGGGGAGAAGACGAAAAAGCCGATGCGCGATGAAATCAATGATGCATGCTGAGTAAGAAATGCGTACCTTGTCTCCAGCACTCTACATGCAATATGATCCGCGCATAAATGTAAAGACAGAAAGGAAACTACCTAAATGATGCAACGGGAAAGCCGAGTCCTAGATGAGCAATTTCTAGCGAAGAACCGTCTAACCGGTCACCGACCTCCAAGGCAAAGAGTCCGGTCTTGGCCCGTCCCTCCTCTGTCCGACAAATCGGGGGTAGGAGAAAGCGCTTTACAGGACGGGTTGCGGCACGTAGGCTACGAAGGTAAATGAGTCGGTTATTTTTTATTAATGATTTTTAGTAGGTCCAATTAACGTTCTATAGGAACAGATAAGCAGTTAGGTGTGGGGATCCTACTAATTACGGCACAATCACCAGAAATTCCTAAGTCTAGGGGCTCGAGCAAAAACCACGTAAACACCGGAAAAGGCAGAAAGAAAATAAAATAAACCAAAACCGCAAAAAACCGCGCAAGTCCTAAGGGTCCCCCGAGCACACCGGTGCTCGGCGAAACATACCCGCTAAGCAATCCACAAATGTCCAAGTGTCTGAGAATGTCCTGTATTATTACAATAATAAAATAAAAAGTAAAAAGCCTCGCCCACTCAACTCTCTCTCACTCTCTCCTGCGGCTCCACGAAGAAAGGAGCCGCCTCCGAATCCCGCGGTTGCGTCGGCTTCTCGAGATCAGCCGCCTCGGTCCTCGGGCCCTCGCAAGAAAGAGAAGAATGGTCAGAACCAGATAATCAAATAATAAAGGAAATAAAAATGGAAATAAGGGTATATGTGCAAAAAGTCAAAATAAAATAAACACTCAAAATAAACAAAAACAAAAACAAAAGAAAAAGAAAATAAAGCAAAATAAAACAAAAAGAAATATGAACAAAAGCCGCGAAAAAGCCGCGAGCTCTGAAAGAGCTGCGAAAAGCTGCGAAAATAAAAACTGAAGGAAAAATAAAACTACTAAGCCGTGCTCCCCGGCAACGGCGCCATTCTGATAACACGGGCCTGACCACTTGGGTATAAGGTACAGAAATAGGGTCGTTGCGACCCAAGCGATCAGACCATGTATATCAAGAAAAATCAAACCACTAAATAAATCAAAAATCAATCAAGCACGAATAGCGGTCCTGCTATGTGATTAACCTGGTATAGCACCCAGGGTCGAACTCAAGGAGCACGGATTGGTCGAGAGGCTGATTTAGCTCAAATTCACGGAGTCTAAAAGTGGTGTCTCACATAAGGCGGAGACAACCGTCGTTGTGACGACTCACAATGAACTCTGAACTAAAATCAACAATTAACCCACACTAAAGATCAATGAATTAGAACTAATGTGGAGCTAAAATTTATTTTTAACTCTACATAAAAGATGTAAAGGTGCAAGTATGTAGAGAGTTCGAACACAGGGAGCAAACAAGGTAGTTCAAGCAAATGTGCTCAAGTGTGTGTGTGTGTGATGTGTCTACACTAAGCAATCAAGCAAAGGGAATTTTTGTGGGTTTTTAGTTTTTAATTTTTTTTAATTTAATTTAATTTTTAATTTGTATTTTGGTTTTTAATTTTCTGATTTTTATAATTTTATATTTTATATATTTTTTCCTTTTCTTTTTCAATATTGGAAAGTAAAGACAATATAATAAAAGACAAGCTAAAATATTTATAAAAATGTGAAAAAATAACCAAAAATTCAGAAATAAATTGTTTTTAATATTTTTATGATTTTCTACTGTTTTTGTGATTTTTTGGGGATTTTTCAAGGTATTTTTGGTATTTTTAAATGCTGAAATAAGGCAAAACAGTGGAAAGGGTGCTGGCTGTGAGTAAAATGAGATTTAAAAATAACAACCAGTAGCTAAAAATTTTCACACTATTTTTCAAATAAAAAGAACAAAATAAGGAACACACAAAACTTGAGTTTGTATTTTTTAGAGTTTTCCTTGATTTTATATATTTTTTTGAAGTTTTTGAGTGTTTTTGAATTTTTAGTGTTTTTCTTTTGAGATTTTTAATGATTTTTGGACTGACACTAAAATAAGATAAAATAAACATTAGGTAATTTTTTTGGAATTTTTGGAGAGGTTTTAATATTTTTTTGGTATTTTCTAAGCTAGACAGGACACAAAAAGCAAATTTTTGATTTTTAATAAATATGAAAAGAAAATAAAATCAAAAACTAAATTGATAGCGTTAAAGCATAAGTGCACAGGAACTTAAGTTTAAAATTTGAGAAAATTTGGAGTTAAAACGAGGCCTTAAATAATTATATCAAACATGGACAGAATAAGGGCCTGACAGGGACCTTTTAGCAAATATACGAAACGATGGGGGCACGGCTGAAAATTTTACCACTAAATATATACTGCATAAAATAGTCTCTGGACTAAAAGTTAAAAGCACAAGCGACGAATCTATCCCCGCAAAATCGCCAAGTACCACGCGCGACGCACGCGCCTGGCGGGGGCGTTTATGTAATATACAGAAAATTCAGGGGCAGGAATACAATTTGCACACAAAATTCTGAACTGGATAAAATATCTTTTAGGCCAAAGTTAAATTCCACGACCCGCAGGGTCTCCCTTGCAATATGCCCACCCACGCGCGTGCTATGCACGCGCCTGGGAAGATGAGTTCGCAATTACACAAAACTGAAGGGGGATTGATGCAAATTATACAAAATTAAATAAACTGCCAATGAAAGATTTTGGTCCAATAGTAAATACAAAAAGTTTGCGGGTGAAGAGCAAAATTACCCACAAATGGGCGCCATCCGACGGCGTGGCACAAGCCACTTGAACACGTGTCGCAACGGGATGGTCCGATACCCCTTCGACTGAATGGCTGGGATTAAATCCCAGCGCAGAGATCTACGGCCGGGAGCGATCACGATCCGACGGTTGCTGGAAGATCTGGATCTTCTGGTCAATCGGACGGTGGCGGGCACGGCTGGAAGAACAGGGAGGAACCCTCGCCGGAGCGAGTTTCCCCCGCGGAGAGCGCCGCCTCCAGCTGCTGCCGGAGCTTCAAAAAGGGTCGGCAAGCTTTCTGGAGCACCCTTCTGGCGTTTGGTGGTCTCAAAATGGCGCGAAAGTCGCCAGCTAGCCGCCGCGACGAGGAAGGACGTGGAGTGCTCCAGGAACCTCTGGTCTTCACAAAAATCGAACCCGGATGGGTTCTCGCGAGCCTCCAGTTCCTGCAGGAGTTAGCACGGCACACAAAGGAAAGAACTGGGGTTCTATGGTGATGACGAATGGGTGGTCAGCGGTAGTTGGAGCGGAAATGAAGATGGCCGGAGATAGCTCCGGCCGACTATCGATTTGGCGAATCGATATGCGAGTGAGTTAGATAAATGGGTCGTGATGGAGCTTGGAGGAGAGGGAATGAAGTGGAAGCGAAAAATAAGATGGTTAGACGGCCCTCAAGCTCAGGGCGAGCGAGGAAGAAGGTACCTCGACGGGATGGCCGGAGGTTGATTGGAACTCGCCCAAGTCTGGCTGATCGCCCGCCTTGAAGATGGATTCCCGGAGCTGTCACCTCCAGAGACTCTCACGAGGTCAAAGGGGGGAAAACTTGGATGGATTCGCGGTTCAAATCTTCAAATTAGGTCAAGGGGTGAAGTTTTAAGGGGTTGACGAAGGGGCTCCTTGATCGAGGCGCACGAGGCGGCATAGGCCTCCATTCCCCGAGGAAATCCATGGGCGAGTAAGATGGATGGTAGAAGAAAAACTTTGCAGAAGAAATCGTCATGAAATGGTGTAAGGTGCGCCCTCCAAAAAGGGGCAAAGATTGAGAAAACGCATTCTGACAACAGACACAGGGGGGGTCAGACAGTTGACCGGAGGTCAACTGTCAGACCAACCTGGTTGGTCCACGTGGACCAACCAGGGAAAAACCCTTTATAAAATCAATAAAAAATAACAAATGATATTATTTTGATTAGGTTATAAAATAAAAAGTTCTTATAATTTTATAAATTATTTTATTCCGATTTTTAATTATTTTTATGATATATATTTTTACAAGTTGCTTTTATACCCTTATGTAGATACATTATCTATATATTGTATCCTTTTATTTTTATTTTGTATATTTTGATTTTATTATTTTATAAAATTATAGCACACTTTTATATACGTAACTATATTTTTATTTTATTTTATTGAAGTATTTTGTATGTTAAATAAAATCTAAGAGTATTTTGTACAGGTATAGATATAGGCAGTATACCTATGTAGTCTTTATACAAGTCTTTTTATTTTTATTTTTCTTTGCATTTTATTTTAAATTTTAATGCACATATATATTATAAGTAATATTTACAAAATTATAAAAATATAAAAATGAATAAATAATGAATAAAGAATAAATTGAATATTTTATTCAGTACAAGTATACAATAGGGGTCCAAAACTCAACTTTCAAACCGTAGCTCCGCCAAATGCGAAACCACCGCCATTAAATAGCTTATTTTCTTCTATATATAATTAAAGGTGAGTACGCTGCATTTGGAGTTTTTATTTGTGAGATACGGGTCTGGTAAGTTGGGATTCTGGTATTTTATTCAGACCATAACTTTTTATCTGTGTATTATTTTTGAGTGAAATCAGTTTTGTATTTTTCTTTATAAAATTATCTACAACTTTCATGTACAAAGTTTCTTTATTTGATGTATAAAAAGTGGAACCAAAAATAGGTCCCAAAATGAATAAAGAATGAATAAAAGGTATAGGTATTTTATCTGTGTTTTGGCCCTTATCTCCCCCTACTTTATTCCTTGTCGACCTATTCATCAAGATGCCTAGGTCTCGGGGTTTCGGGTCATAAAAATATTTACAATATTTTATTCTTTTTCTTTTCTTTATTTATTCTATAATTTTGGCTTTAATTACAGCATTTTACACACTAATATGATGCACATGCATGGATGCTAAGATGATGATTTTAATGCTTATTTACAGGCATTTGCTAGGGTTTTTGATGCCAAAATGATAGAATAAAGATGATGAAATGTGGATTCATCATCCCCCTATACTTTACCTTTGCTAGTCCCTAGCAAACACTTATGCAATAAGTGCAAAGAGAAAGAAAGAAAAGAAAAAGAAGAACTTGGATTTTATTTGATTATCAAACTTGTCTTCGCAAAATCAAAGTTTGGAGCTTAAGTCGGACCTTTGGAAATTTAGTGCGGGCGGAACCTTAATGAGAACCTTGTTTGAAATCCAACAGTCCCTGAGAATCCCAAAACTCTGTCCAAGTCTCCTCAATAGCCAGGTCAGAAATACTTCAACTCATACGCAAACTCTTACGACTATGAATCTGACTCGTACAGTGTAAGTGATGGTGGCTCTCCCCAACTAGAATGACAAAGAAACTGACTTCTCCAGTACGACAACCCAGTGATTCCCCAATCCAATGACTCCATCCTCGAGGAGCGGGGTATTCCCTTCTAAGTTCAAGTGGCAACCAACTCAAGAGGAGGGGGTGGAAAGAAGAATGGACGGTAGCCAGTGTAGCTACCTATCCCGGGATGCAAGACCAGTGTAGTCAAGTCATCCTGCTGCAGGCTCACATGATATGACTTTGGAACTCAAGCTTGCTTATTGACTTTACAACATATGTACATACTTTGCAGGCTTTTTATTTTTGTACATGCCTGAACTCTTTTTTTTTTTTGAAATACTATTCACAGCAGCATTTACATAAGGAGCTTTTCCTCTTGAGCCAGTAGACTATCCCTCTTTTGTAGCTTTATCGCAACCCACAGCCTCCTGTCTTTAGACTTCCTAATCACTGGACGGGTTGGGGTGCACTTCCCTCCCTAGAGGAGGACAAGTGTTTCCACTTGTGTGCGTCTCATACCGGCAAATCCAATCCCCTCACCACTCCAACTGAGTTGAGCCATGTGAAAGGTGCAGGTGTCCAAGTTAGGCCATTATCAACAAGAGTCGTGCGTGTGCTCCGAAATACTCTACTTAGGCAGTCAAGAATCCATTGAACCAAGTCCCGTGATCCTCAAAGAATTAAGTCAACTAGACCTGAAGTACCTCAAACTCAGTTCCTATAAGGTTCATGTTATTAGGTAGATTTTAAGGTCCAATCAAGCTCCAATCTCCGGATTTTACTTAGACTTGTTCAACTATCAAACTCAATCCGAAAAATGCTCATGCTATGCACATGCAATGCAGAAAATATTTTTGTGATGCAATTTTCAAGATTTTGAACTTTTTATGGATTTTTGAAAAGATGATGATGATGCATATGCATTTTTTGTCTTTTCAAAAAGATTTTTCAAATGTTTTTTTTTGGATTTTAGTTTTGCAAATGTTTTTGGGATTTTTGAAAAGAAAAAGTTTTGGCTGAAATCTAGGTTAAAATATTTACACGGGAGTGCTTCTTATATATACAAGAAGTGGATTTTAAGAATTTACAAGGGTAAGTGATCAATTTTATACATATATACATAAGATGGATTTTGGTGTGATGTGTATATTCCTCAAACTTATTTGAAAACAATTTACACACAATTTTTGAAAACTATAGTCCAAAATAGCTTTTTACAAACGTTTTACACACATTTGAAAATCATTTTGCAAAGGCTTTTCAAACAGTATATATAGGTTTTTCAAATATTTTTGCAACCATTTTCAAACCATTTGCAAATCATTTTTCAAACATTTTTATTTCACACAAAGAAAAAAAGTTTTACAAACCACACATTTTACACAGGTTGAAAACATGTAACAAAATATTTTCAAAATAGTTTTCAATAGATGTTCACAAAGTTTTCAAACTATTTTTCAAACATTTTGCAAAAAACATTTTCACCTGATTTATTAATCAGTAAATATAAAAAGAATTTGAGGAATAATCACATCTTTTTATTAAGAAATTTAATGAATTTTAAAGAATTATTAGCCATATTATTAGGAAAATACGAAAGTACGAGTTATGGCTAAAGTATATACGTAGTATATATGACCCCCCTATACTTAGCTTGAGCTATGTCCTCATAGATCGGAGAGAAAAGAGAAGACATAACTCGTACTAAGTATAGCAAGTCTAAAGAATAAATGAATGAATCAATGAGAAGTTGACTGCCCCCCCTATACTTAGGATCAAATAATCCTAAGTATAGCAGACTGTACATAACGCAGGGAGGGTCAAGGGTGGGAATGAACAGATCGTACTCAGATTGTCTCCCCCTATACTTAGGGTAAGATATCCCTAAGTATAGACAAGAAGAGGAGACAATGGAGAGGATCGAAAAGAATAGAAAAACTCGGGGTGCACACCCCCCTATACTTAGGACAAAGTACGTCCTAAGTATGGAAAACTGTCTACAAGGGCGGCACCTTTTTGATAGATAAAGAAGATAGAAAAGGAAAAGACGAAAGGAAGAAAAGAAGAAAATAAATCAATAGACAACAGAGTGATATAAACAGATGGATCTGTACAGCGGAAGATAGAATTGATCACCATGTATGAGATGTAAATGATGAGAGCCAAAGGACACATCTCATACCAGAAGAATGGGGGCAACGTCAATGGTCGGCGGATCATGATCAAGATATAGTTTCAAGCGTTGACCATTGACGCGGAAGGTAGAAGAAGATTACGGTTCGGATATGTCGATGCTGCCATTGTCATGTACCTTCCTGACCACATACGGACCTTTCCACTTGCTCTGCAATTTCCCTGGGAATAATTTTAGCCTGGAATCAAACAACCACACTCTCTGATCTGGCTCAAACTGTTTATGTCTGATATGCGAATCGTGCCATGTCTTTACTTTCTCTTTGTACTGTAAGCTGTTCGAAAAGGATGTATCTCTAAGTTCTTCCAGGGCTGCCAATTCTGCTCTTCTCTGGTCTCCTATACTCTCGGGATCTAGAAGCAACTCAGTAACTGCCCAAAAAGATTTGTGCTTGATTTCCACTGGCAAATGGCACGGCTTGCCATAGACGAGACGAAAGGGAGATGTTCCCAATGGATTCTTGAAAGAAGTCCGATAAGCCCATAAGATCGAGTCCAAAAGCTGTGACCAATCCTTTCGGTCTGGGCGGACAACTTTCTGCAAGATAGTCTTTATCTCCCTATTCGATACTTCGGCAAGACCATTAGTCTGAGGGTGATAAGGAGTGGCAACCCGATGGTCAATGCCGAACTCGTCTGCAAGGGTCCTGACTTTGTCATTGATGAAATGAGACCCCCCGTCTGAAATCAAGACTCTAGGTACTCTGAACCGTGAAATGATATTTTTCCTCAAAAATTTGCAAACGGTTTTAGCATCTGCGGCTCGGGCGGGGATGGCCTCAACCCATCGGCTGACATAATCTACAGCGAGCAAAATATGCTCGAATCCCTGACTTTTAGGAAATGGGCCCATGAAATCAATTCCCCATGCATCAAAACCTCACAGAAGTGAATGGTTTGCATGGGCATCATGTCTCTCTGTCCGCAGGTTCCCATTTTCTGACAGTCAGTACATCTCTTCACGAACTCATCAGAATCCTTGAAGAGAGTAGGCCACCATAGGCCGGATTGAAGCACCTTCTGTGCTGTCCTTTTTCCAGAATGATGTCCTCCTGCCTCAAGCTTGTGGCAGTATGTGAGGACGCTGTGCCTGCTCTTCTTGAGGAATGCACCTCCTCCAGATACTATCCCCTCCTTCATGATAAAGGACGGGATTCTCCCAATGGTAAAACTTGGCTTTAGCTAGGAAGGTCTCAAGTTTATGCCTGGGCCAACCCTGAGGGACTGTCTTGGCAACAGATAGTTTACAAAGTCAGCATACCACGGGAGTGAGGTGACAGCCAAGATCGCCTCATCTGGAAATGTCTCTGTGATAGGTGCGCTGGGCTCAGATTCCTCAAGATTCTCCAATCTGGAGAGATGATCCGCCACCACATTCTTGACTCCAGGCTTATCCTTAATTTCAATATCAAATTCCTGGAGTAGAAGGATCCATCTGGTGAGACATGCTTTGGCATCCTTCTTGGCCATTAAGTACCGGATGGCGGTATGATCAGTGTAAATGGTCACTCTAGATCCGAGAATATATGATCGATACTTATCAAGAGCGAAAACTACGGCCAGCATCTCTTTCTCAGTCACAGTGTAATTCCGCTGCGCGGCATCCAACGTCCGGCTGGCGTAGTGAATGGCAAAAGGTAATCCATCCCTCCTCTGTCCAAGCACAGCCCCAACGGCATAATCTGAAGCATCCGTCATGATCTCGAATGGAAGAGACCAATCGGGTGGCTGAAGGACAGGAGCTGAAACAACCATATTCTTGAGAGTTTCAAAAGATTCAAGACACTTATCATTAACAATAAACTCGGTGTCTTTGGTCAGCAAGTCAGTGAGCGGTCGGGCAATTCGACTGAAGTCCTGAATGAACCGTCGGTAGAAACCGACATGCCCCATAAAAGACCGTAACTTACGCAAGTTGGACGGCGGATTGAGTTTTCTGATGATATCCACCTTAGCCGGATCGACCTCCATGCCCCTGTTGGAGACGATATGACCAAGGACCGTCCCTTGAGTCATCATGAAATGACTCTTCTCCCAGGATAAGACAAGATTAACCTCAATGCAGCACTTGAGCACACGGTCTAGGCAGTCAAGACAGGCGTCGAACCCGTCGCCATAGATCGAGAAGTCATCCATGAAGACCTCTAAACAGTCACCCACCATGTCCGAGAAGATGGACAACATGCACCTTTGGAATGTCGCCGGAGCGTTACATAGACCAAAGGGCATCCGTCTGAAAGCATAAGTCCCAAACGGACAGGTGGATGTCGTTTTCTCCTGGTCTTCGGGCGCAATGGCCACTTGATTGTATCCAGAGTACCCATCAAGGAAACAGTAATGACTCTTCCCGGCTAACCGCTCGATAATCTGATCAATGAAGGGTAGCGGGAAGTAATCCTTCTTGGTGGCCTCATTCAATCGTCTGTAGTCCACACAGACCCTCCAAGAAGTCGGTACTCTGGTCGCAATCTCCTCTCCAGACTCATTGACAATTGTAATGATACCCGTCTTCTTAGGTACCACATGTAGCGGACTTACCCATTTGGAGTCGGAGATGGGATAGATAAAATCAGCGCTCCACCACTTGGAAATTTCTTTCATGACTACGTCTCGAAGATTCAGATTCAACCGTCGTTGGAACTCACGCGACGGCTTAGCGTTATCCTCAAGATAGATGTGGTGAGAGCAAAGATTTGGGCTCAGCCCCTGGAGATCAGCTATACTCCAACCGATTGCCTTGCGGTTTCTTTCAAGAACCTCCATCAGACGAGATTCTTGTTCTCCAGTCAAATCTGCTGAGATAATGACTGGGTACATTTCTGGCTCACCCGCAAGGAATCTGTATGTCATCGACTGCGGTAGAGGTTTCCGTTCTGGGCAACTGGGAGGTGGCAGATCTGGCTTCTGATATGTCTGTGTAAATGCTACCAGGTCTGCATGGGAGAACTCTCACTCTGCATGAATTGCTGACAAAGGGCGGCCTTCTGAATCAACTATAAACTGCATCGGCTCGCACTCTGTCATGGTTGTTGGCTCAGTAGGAATCCGACAAGGTAAATAGTCATCAAAGTCATCCCAATCAATATCTGACTCCGAGGGATCTGAAGAAGATGAGCATGATTGAAATTCCTCAGCACCACTCATCACAACACTGTCAGCCTCAGAGATGTCCTCATCCAGGGATGTGCTCTCTCGGCTCTCGACTGCCATGAGCTTGAGATACAGGGAATCTGTAGGCAAGGCGAGGGTCGGTGCTACGGGATCTTTCCAGTTGGATTCATCATCAGTCATCTCAAAATCACAAACCTGGTGGATGTCTAGCTCCTCCTCTGTCATTTGCGCTGCTTCACTGGATTGCTCGGAGCACTCTACCTCTCTGGCTCTGATTTCTTCGATCGTCTCTATTTGTATAGTTTCGCCCTCTACGCGAAAACATACCTTCCCGCTATCATGGTCGGTCACCGCTTTGGCTGTAGCCAAAAATGGACGTCCGAGAATGATGGGGGCATCAGTTACCGACTCAGGGATCTCCATGTCCAACACAACGAAGTCCACGGGGAATTTCAGGCCCTGAATGGTAACGACCACATCCTTCAATAACCCCTTCGGCCTCTTAATCGACCTATCAGCAAACTGAAGGACGGTTCTGCTTCGAAGAAGAGGGCCAAACTCGAATTGCTTAAGTAAGGCTGCCGGAAGGAGGTTAATTGAAGAGTCGCTGTCTAATAGAGTACGATCAAACTGCTGCTCCTGAATCTCGCATCTGACATAGGGAGGTCCTGCGTCTGGTCACTTGGCTGGCAGCTTGTTCTGGATGATGCAACATGTGTCATGAGTGAGCATATGGATTTGATCTCTGTGCCTCTTCTTCCTTCGAACAGTAGTTGTCTCTTTCAATTTCTTTTTGAAGAAGGGGATATGCTCAAATGCTTCCCGTAGAGTCAGCTGAATGTGAAATCTGTCAATCATTTGGTCGCCGAACTCTACTTGCTAATTCTTTTTTGGATTTTCTTTTTTGTTCCCCTTCGCCCGGCGGAGTGCTCAGGGAAAGGGGATGGTAGGGGCCTCCTCAGATGGAGGACTAGGAATCGGTCCCTATGCCTGTGAAGACGGAGAATCCATACAATAATCATCATTCATCACATATGGATCTGCAATTTGAACAAAAACCTTTCCTTTATTCATATTTTTGTTTTTGTTTTTGTTCCCACAGTCTCTAGGTACAAAATGTGGTAACATCACAGTTGATGGTTCGACAAAAGTAGATGTGGTGGCTTCAGCACCACCACTAGCACCTGTCTCTGCGGCATCAGCACCGCGCTCTGGTTCATCATCCAAAATGGTGGCTTCAGCACCACCGTCTGCATCTGATATCACGACGGCATCAGTACCATCGTCCTGGACTCCATCATTGGTGGCATCAGCACCACCGTCTTCAACATCATCATTAGCGGCATCAGCACCGCTAGTCTGCTCCTCTGGCGCTCCTGGTTCAGCATCTGGTTGTCGCTCAGAAGAGGCACCGCCGGCTGGCATCCTACCGCTCCTAGTAGTCACAAAATTAGCATCATTCAAAGAATAAGACATATCATTCAAATCGTCACTAGGAGAGGTATCCTCTGTGAACTCTACCTGCTCAGATTTTCTTTTTAGGTTATTAGGATTAGGTTCGATCTGAGCGGGTATGGCGGCTTTGCCTTTGATGATATCCCGCATCTCCTGCCGGAACTCATCCATTTCTTGCCTGAAAGATGCTCGTTGTTCAGATAGCAAGCGGGCAAGATCGTCAAGGGCTGGGTTCTCAAAGGCGGGACCCTGAGAACCGGATGTCTGTCCTTGCTGGAAATGGGGCTGCTGCTGCTGGTGTTGCTGCTGATACTGGGGGGGAGGCTGGTGATAAGACTGCTGAGGCGGCTGTCGCTGCCTCCACTGCTGTCCCTGATAGGAGGGACGAGGACCACTCTGGTATTGTTGCTGATGGGCATACTGGGGCTGTTGCTGCTGTATCGGCTGGCTGTTCTGCTGTCCTTGGGCGGGAGGATGCTGCTGGGATGAGAATCCACCATTGCCCCAACGGAATCCGGGGTGATCCCTACGAATTGCGGGCTGAGGGTATCGGTCATACCAAATCCCATTGACTTCCATCAATGGTTCCTGCTCAAAGGAGGGTGGAGGAAGAACTGCCAGTGGCTGCTCTGGCTGATAAACCACCATCTGCGTGTCCGAAGATGGTGGTTGCTCTGAATGGTATTGCAGCAATGGAACCGGCTCCACCTGGATATGGTTCACCTGGCGGTATGAGGTAGAGGCATGGTTGGGATTGCTGCTACTGGAAGCAATCTGTGACCTGGAGGCTGTTGGGAATGGGCTTGTGCCTCCTGAATACATAGAATTTGAGTCTTCAGGTCACTCATGGTTTTGGTGAGAAGGTCCATCTGGGCTAGACCTTGATTCTGCTTCTTTTCAAGGATCTCCATGTGGTCCAACTTTTCACTAATAATGCCCATGTCGGTTGCGGCTGATTCGGCTTGAGCTGCGGCTACCGACGTTGTGTTGGGACCGGCATCGATGCGGGCGATCCTCTGAAATGATCCCGCTCCTTGCGGGGGCTTCTGCTGTATATAGACTCGGGCCTGAGCCATCACTGTGGAGTTTTCTGCCATGCCTTCGTAGATGGCCCAGACGTCGTCTTCTCCCTTGGAGAAATAGGACCCACCGCAAGAGGCGTTCACAAGCCCCTGCAGCTCCGGTGTCAGCCCACAGAAGAAACTCTGTACGAGATTGGGCTTGGAGATATCAAGGTGCGGACACCGGTCGATGAGCTCTCTGAATCGATCCCATGCTTCGTGGAACTGTTCATTTGGGATCATGACGAAATTTCTAATCATAGCTCTAGCTGCATTGGTCCAGCCGAGAGGATAGTATTTCTTCAAATATGCGGTCCGGAGATCTGCCCAAGTATCGACGAATCGCCCAAGATGTTTGAGCCAATATGCGGCTCTATCAACCAATGAGAACGGGAAGGCGATCATCTTAATGGTGTCCTCGGTCATCAACCGATCATGGATAGTACTGCATATCATTTCAAATTCTTGGAGGTGGAGGTGCGGCTCTTCGGTCGGCAACCCATGGAATTTGGGAAGAAGCTGGATCGTATGGGGCCGAAGCTCGAAATCTCCGTGGATTGGCGGGAGTCTGATCCACCGGTGAGTGAGGGATGCAGCTGGGTTGTGCAGTTCCCTCATGATGGTCTATGGCGGTCGCTCAGCGTCTGGATCGCCTCCTCCTACATCGGGTCCTCCTCCTCCACCGCCACCGCCCCCAGGTCGGTTCTCTCTCAGCTGTGCTATCTCTCTCATCAGATCACCCATGAATGTCCCTTGGTCCCGGATCTGTCTCTGCATGGTCTCCAGGGATGCTAACAAGGAGTTGTTGATGGCCACTTGATCGATTATGAACGGAGGGTGATCGTGGTCATCTGGGTGCTCGCCTCTGTCTGCCATTGCTGGATTTTCTGAAAAAGCAAAAGAGGCCATCTCAGGTGCTGTTGAATGAGCCGAACTCTGTGATGCATTGAATTCTGAAACGATTGGACTGAGAGAAGGAGAATGGGAAGGGTGGTCGAGGGGGAACAGGGTGGATGTGAACTCGGGCTCGGAGAGCGGACTCTCCGAGGTATTCCTAGATGAATGAGGAGGAGTGCTAGATAGCGGTGCCGACAAGGTCGGCCTAAGAGATCTCCGTCCCATCATCTTGATTATTCGGGAAGATTGGGGATAATGCAAGAGAAGAAGAAGATGATATGCAACAAAATTGTGCACAATTGTGCGGTGTTTTTGATCTTGACCTAAATAAATCTAGAAATCAAACACAAAGCAAGGGTGAATTCACCAACTCAACTCGTGAAGCCGTGAAGGTTCGGCTTTTATCTTGTCAATTTTGGCTTGTTTTCAGGTATTTATCTTATCACGAGTCCTTAGAACGCCACGCCTATAGGAGCGAGAGTACTGCCAGGAAAGTGTCCCCGTACTTGTCCTCCTCCTGTGTAACCTGTAACTTGCGCTTTTTAAGGTCCTTGTAACCCTTCCTGGATCCCTACTCAGCCAAAGAAAAGAGGGAGGAAGCCGATAGGCAAAACCGATACTTCGGACCTCGCTCGCAACGGAATCACCCGTGAGCGTGCAAGATCCTACTCGGACGCAGCCGGTGAGACAGACACACCCGTGAAGGCGTGGCCTAAGCTCGGTACTTCGGACAAGGTCGGTGCTTACACAACAGTGAGTCACCAATGGCGACCAAGCCCTACTCGACTACGTACGATAGTAGCGCCAATACTTCGGAAATCCAGGCGATACACAAGGCAGCCACAAGTTGGGTTTTGGGCTCTAATCCTTACGAAGCGCTCACCTTACTTGGAAGGAGACCTTCCCATGCAACCTGAAGACAAGTGAGGGTGTTACTCTCCCCAAGCAATGAATCCAATTACCAATTTTATTTTGGTCAAGTTTTCTTTAGCAGTCCTTTTTTTAACTTTTTTGGTGTTATCGCTTCTTTTGAGTAGATTCAAACAAGCGTCTAACGATTTTTTGTATTTTCTCGATCCTACTTTGTTCCAAAAACAGAGGGAGAATAGAGTCGGAAAAGCCGTGCAAGTCGACACCAAGGTGGAAATCTCACCTTTGTGCCTAGATGATGTATGCAAAGTAAGAAGACTTACAGCGAATCCCAGCTCTCTCCATGCGGGATGCAAAGCAGAATTTTTAAACCTATGCTATATGGCGATATGCAAGCGGAAATCGTCCTAGAACAGGCAACTGCTAGCGTGAAGAACCACAAGCTAACTATTAACTCCTAATCCGAGTGTCCGGTCTAGGCTCACCCCTCCTCTGCTCAACACATTTGAGTTAGGAGAAAGCGCTTGTTCGGGTGTGAGCTCGCGGCGCGTGGATCGGAAGCTACTAGCTAACTGTTTAATTAGTCTAAGTCCAAATACGAATCTATAGGAGCATGCAAAGATAATTAGGTGTTTGGACCTATTCTAATCGAATCAAGCAGGACCTAGAACTAAGAGCTCAATCCACAAAAGAAAGTGAAAAATGAAAACAAAACCGGAAAATGACGGCGATAAAAACTCGTCAAAAACTGTGGTGAGCCCCCGGGTGAACAAACACCCGGAAATTAGGCCCGGTAGTGTCTAAGTGTCCAAGAGTCCAAATGTCCCTGTATTATTACAAATTAATAGTCTCTCTCTCACAAAAAATAAATGTAAGCTAATCTAATCACTCTCCCTCACTCCTCCTGCTCTCTCCTGCCGGCGTGACCTAAGAAGGCCGGCTCCGCTTCCCAAGGATGCTCCGAATCACCTAAGCAATCCGCCTTGCTCCGCGGTCCCTCGCAAGAAGACAAGAAAAGAGACGGTCAGATAGCTCAACAAGATATATCAAAAATGTAAGAGATGGAAAATATTGCTATGGTAAACAATCACACAATCAAACAAAATGTGAACTACTCGTTGTTGCTCCCCGGCAACGGCGCCATTTGATTTAGCCAAAATTCACGGAGTCTAAAAGTGGTGTCTCACATAAGGCGGAGACAACCGTCGCTGTGACGACTCACAATGAACTCTGAACTAAAATCAACAATTAACCCACACTAAAGATCAATGAATTAGAACTAATGTGGAGCTAAAATTTATTTTTAACTCTACATAAAAGATGTATAGGTGCAAGTATGTAGAGAGTTCGAACACAGGGAGCAAACAAGGTAGTTCAAGCAAATGTGCTCAAGTGTATGTGTGTGATGTGTCTACACTAAGCAATCAAGCAAAGGGAATTTTTGTGGGTTTTTAGTTTTTAATTTTTTTTAATTTAATTTAATTTTTAATTTGTATTTTGGTTTTTAATTTTCTGATTTTTATAATTTTATATTTTATATATTTTTTTCTTTTTCTTTTTCAATATTGGAAAGTAAAGACAATATAATAAAAGACAAGCTAAAATATTTATAAAAATGTGCAAAAATAACCAAAAATTCAGAAATAAATTGTTTTTAATATTTTTATGATTTTCTACTGTTTTTGTGATTTTTTGGGGATTTTTCAAGGTATTTTTGGTATTTTTAAATGCTGAAATAAGGCAAAACAGTGGAAAGGGTGCTGGCTGTGAGTAAAATGAGATTTAAAAATAGCAACCAGTAGCTAAAAATTTTCAGACTATTTTTCAAATAAAAAGAACAAAATAAGGAACACAAAGAACCTGAGTTTGTATTTTTTAGAGTTTTCCTTGATTTTATATATTTTTTTGAAGTTTTTGAGTTTTTTTGAATTTTTAGTGTGTTTCTTTTGAGATTTTTAATGATTTTTGGACTGACACTAAAATAAGATAAAATAAACACTAGGTAATTTTTTTGGAATTTTTGGAGAGGTTTTAATATTTTTTTGGTATTTTCTAAGCTAGACAGGACACAAAAAGCAAATTTTTGATTTTTAATAAATATGAAAATAAAATAAAATCAAAAACTAAATTGATAGCGTTAAAGCATAAGTGCACAGGAACTTAAGTTTAAAATTTGAGAAAATTTGGAGTTAAAACGAGGCCTTAAATAATTATATCAAACATGGACAGAATAAGGGCATGGCAGGGACCTTTTAGCAAATATACGAAACGATGGGGGCACGGCTGCAAATTTTACCACTAAATATATACTGCATAAAATAGTCTCTGGACTAAAAGTTAAAAGCACAAGCGACGAATCTATCCCCGCAAAATCGCCAAGTACCACGCGCGACGCACGCGCCTGGCGGGGGCGTTTATGTAATATACAGAAAATTCAGGGGCAGGAATACAATTTGCACACAAAATTCTGAACTGGATAAAATATCTTTTAGGCCAAAGTTAAATTCCACGACCCGCGGGGTCTCCCTTGCAATATGCCCACCCACGCGCGTGCTATGCACGCGCCTGGGAAGATGAGTTCGCAATTACACAAAACTGAAGGGGGATTGATGTAAATTATACAAAATTAAATAAACTGCCAATGAAAGATTTTGGTCCAATAGTAAATACAAAAAGTTTGCGGGTGAAGAGCAAAATTACCCACAAATGGGCGCCATCCGACGGCGTGGCACAAGCCACTTGAACACGTGTCGCAATGGGATGGTCCGATACCCCTTCGACTGAATGGCTGGGATTAAATCCCAGCACAGAGATCTACGGCCGGGAGCGATCACGATCCGACGGTTGCTGGAAGATCTGGATCTTCTGGTCAATCGGACGGTGGCGGGCACGACTGGAAGAACAGGGAGGAACCCTCGCCGGAGCGAGTTTCCCCCGCGGAGAGCGCCGCCTCCAGCTGCTGCCGGAGCTTCAAAAAGGGTCGGCAAGCTTCCTGGAGCACCCTTCTGGCGTTTGGTGGTCTCAAAATGGCGCGAAAGTCGCCAGCTAGCCGCCGCAACGAGGAAGGACGTGGAGTGCTCCAGGAACCTCTGGTCTTCACAAAAATCGAACCCGGATGGGTTCTCGCGAGCCTCCAGTTCCTGCAGGAGTTAGCACGGCACACAAAGGAAAGAACTGGGGTTCTATGGTGATGACGAATGGGTGGTCAGCGGTAGTTGGATCGGAAATGAAGATGGCCGGAGATAGCTCCGGCCGACTATCGATTTGGCGAATCGATATGCGAGTGAGTTAGATAAAGGGGTCGTGATGGAGCTTGGAGGAGAGGGAATGAAGTGGAAGCGAAAAATAAGATGGTTAGACGGCCCTCAAGCTCAGGGCGAGCGAGGAAGAAGGTACCTCGACGGGATGGCCGGAGGTTGATTGGAACTCGCCCAAGTCTGGCTGATCGCCCGCCTTGAAGATGGATTCCCGGAGCTGTCACCTCCAGAGACTCTCACGAGGTCAAAGGGGGGGGGGGGGAAACTTGGATGGATTCGCGGTTCAAATCTTCAAATTAGGTCAAGGGGTGAAGTTTTAAGGGGTTGACGAAGGGGCTCCTTGATCGAGGCGCATGAGGCGGCACAGGCCTCCATTCCCCGAGGAAATCCATGGGCGAGTAAGATGGATGGTAGAAGAAAAACTTTGCAGAAGAAATCGTCATGAAATGGTGTAAGGTGCGCCCTCCAAAAAGGGGTAAAGATTGAGAAAACGCATTCTGACAACAGCCACAGGGGGGGTCAGACAGTTGACCGGAGGTCAACTGTCAGACCAACCTGGTTGGTCCACGTGGACCAACCAGGCAAAAACCCTTTATAAAATCAATAAAAAATAACAAATGATATTATTTTGATTAGGTTATAAAATAAAAAGTTCTTATAATTTTATAAATTATTTTATTCCGATTTTTAATTATTTTTATGATATATATTTTTACAAGTTGCTTTTATACCCTTATGTAGATACATTATCTATATATTGTATCCTTTTATTTTTATTTTGTATATTTTGATTTTATTATTTTTATTTGTTATTTTATAAAATTATAGCACACTTTTATATACGTAACTATATTTTTATTTTATTTTATTGAAGTATTTTGTATGTTAAATAAAATCTAAGAGTATTTTGTACAGGTATAGATATAAGCAGTATACCTATGTAGTCTTTATACAAGTCTTTTTATTTTTATTTTTCTTTGCATTTTATTTTAAATTTTAATGCACATATATATTATAAGTAATATTTACAAAATTATAAAAATATAAAAATGAATAAATAATGAATAAAGAATAAATTGAATATTTTATTCAGTACAAGTATACAATAGGGGTCCAAAACTCAACTTTCAAACCGTAGCTCCGCCAAATGCGAAACCACCGCCATTAAATAGCTTATTTTCTTCTATATATAATTAAATGTGAGTACGCTGCATTTGGAGTTTTTATTTGTGAGATACGGGTCTGGTAAGTTGGGATTCTGGAATTTTATTCAGACCATAACTTTTTATCTGTGTATTATTTTTGAGTGAAATCAGTTTTGTATTTTTCTTTATAAAATTATCTACAACTTTCATGTACAAAGTTTCTTTATTTGATGTATAAAAAGTGGAACCAAAAATAGGTCCCAAAATGAATAAAGAATGAATAAAAGGTATAGGTATTTTATCTGTGTTTTGGCCCTTATCTCCCCCTACTTTATTCCTTGTCGACCTATTCATCAAGATGCCTAGGTCTCGGGGTTTCGGGTCATAAAATATTTACAATATTTTATTCTTTTTCTTTTCTTTATTTATTCTATAATTTTGGCTTTAATTACAGCATTTTACACACTAATATGATGCACATGCATGGATGCTAAGATGATGATTTTAATGCTTATTTACAGGCATTTGCTAGGGTTTTTGACGCCAAAATGATAGAATAAAGATGATGAAATGTGGATTCATCAGAGGCCTACGAAGTAGTAAAAATAAAGAAAATAAAAAAACAAAATATTTTTAGTGGTTTTTAATTATTTTTATATTTTTTTTGGATTTTTAATATATAAAGAAAATAAGAAAAGCAAGGAAGAACACAATTCGACAAATTATTTCAAGCACCAAAAATCAACCAAAAATCAAAACAAAAATATTTTTATGTGTTTTATATTTTTTAGTGTTTTTGGTGAATTTTTGATAATTTTTTGATGTTTATTTTATTTTCTAAAAATCAAACAGTAGCTAAAAACAGTGGTACTGTCCAGCCAAGCCAAAAGTCCCTAGATAAAATATCTAAGGGCCTCAAAATGGCATGGAGGTAATTTTCCTATGAAGTAGATAAAACAAGGAAAATTCAGATACCAATTTTATTATTTTTGGATTTTTAATTTATTTACTAGAATTTTTATGGGTTTTTAGTGTTTTTAAGTTTTTAGTGTTTTTAAGCAATGAAAAATAGCCAAAATTGGCTAGAAAATCAAACAAACTAAACTAAACAGTAGACAATTTTTATAGAATTTTTAGGGGAGTTTTTATATTTTTTGTGATTTTTCAAACTAGACAGTGACGAAAATATAGGTTTTTGAATTTTTAAAAATAGCAAACAAAATCAGAAATGTCCTCAAAAATCCGTGAAAATTTTACACCATGGCAGGAGCCATGTGTCAAATTCTCATTGGATTTGGAGATGATTTGATATTTTATTCAAAAATAAAGGTAGGGTACTATGCACAGGGACTGAAATGCAAATACCCAAAGTTCTGGGGGTCCTGGTGCAATTAACCCAGCAAACCACGCGCCACGCGTGTGTCTGGGGCACTCAGGGACCTATATGTAAGAAAAATAAGTCCCGAGGACTTATTGGTAACAGGTACCAAAAGTCTAGGGGGCTTACCTGCAATTTACCCAAAAAATCACGCACATGGGGAAATAAAACACGCACATGGATATAAATGCAAATAATAAAAACTTTTCATTTAATTCAGAACATCTAGAACTATAGGGAGTCTACTGCAAATAACCCAAACATATCACGTGTCGATGCACGTGGCTCACAACAGGCAGGGGTATAAATGCAAATATCTAAAGCTCAGGGTCCTCTATGTAAATTACCCTACAACTAAACAACGTACTTAAATATTTACAGGACTAGAAAGAAATAAAATAACGACAGGGGCCTAAGGGTAAATTACCCATTATTAGGCGGGGGCGTTGGATGTGCGCCACGTGGATGATCGGAGGGCTTGGAAGCGGGGTGGCTCGCGATCCAACGGCTGCGGTCGCTCCTCCAAAGATCGGGCGGTGGAAGCAGCTCCTCGAACGGATGGACAAGATGCGATCTGGAGCGGGAGGCGACGATCAACGGTAGCTGGAGGTCCTGGACGAACAGGTGGCCGGCGAACTTCGCCGGCCTCGTGGAAGCGACTCCGGCCTCCTCTGCTGCGCCTGAGTATCGGAGAAGCTCCGGCGTGAAGGTGCGCAGCTGCTGATGTCCTCCGATGCCCCAGCCGAGCTCGGGGGAGCTCTGACGAGGGTGGCGGAGGCGAGCCTCCTGGTCTGAACGGGAAAGGCCTCAGATGGCCTTTGCTAGACCTGCAAAGTATCTCAGAAGACTCGCGGGTCGAGGGCAAAGTGCCTCGACCCAGTTATGCGATGGGGGAATGGCTGGTGCGTCGGGACGGCGGGCTCCGGCGAAGGTGGTGGACGGAGGAGCCCGGTTCCCAGCTCATGTGCGAGCTGGGTTGAGTGAGTGGGTGCAGAAGGTGCGTCGGAGGGAGGCGAACGTGGAGGTCGGGTCCGATGATCGAATGGTGGTCGGAACCGGGGTGAATCGGAAAAGTACGGCGGCGGCGCAAATTGGGCGAAAACTGAAATCGAAGGAAATGGGTAGCCTAAGGGGTTACCTGGGTGGTCGGAGAGACTGTGGCGGAGCTGGGGAAGCTCCCGGTCTTGGCCTCAAGGGACATCTCGGCCCAAGGCTCGAAGCTCGCTCAGGTGGCGGAGCTACGGCGGCTACGTCGCCGGATCAATGGATTCGCCGGCTCTCCTCGCTGCAACAGGTCGGGGATGCGAGCTGTCACCTCACTCTCTCTCTGGAGCTCACTGGAGAACGAAGCAAATGGCCAAAGATGGAGAGAGAAGGTGGCGGAGCAGCGGCTTTATATGGCTAGGGGTCCGAGAAGAATGGGTCCGGGCAAGCTCAGGAGCGCGCGGATCCCGAGGGAGCGGCTCCGGCGAGGATGTCGGATGCACGGCGGAGGATTCGGACCCGGGATTCAAGGAGATGGGTGTCGGGTTGAGCGGGTAGAAATAGGAGAAGTCGGGTCCGGAGCTCAGACCCGTGGGAAGTGGTCCTGGGGGGGCCAGTTGACCGGGTGGTCAACATCCCCAGGACCCAATGAGGATGGGACACGTGGCAGGATCTTGAAGCTCAAAATTAAGGTAGCTAGGGCCCGATTTTGCAAAAACTCAAAACACAAACTATTTTTATTTTATTTTTCTCTATTTTTTGGTGATTTTTAATAATTTTTCTGAAATGAAAATAGGCTATATACATAGTATGTACTATATATAGGTATATATACAATGTATTTTTGTATTTTTAATTTTTCTATTTTTATTTTGTTTTGATTTTTAATTGTTTTTATTTTATTTATTTACAATATATAACATAGACTATTTACAAAAATTATAAAAATTACTTTTATATATTTACAAAGCTAAATAAATATATAGGTGTGGTTTATGTACATGATGAAAGGGGGTATTTTTGATCTTTTTGATTTTTAACTTTTTTATTTTGTTTTTATATTTTTATAAATATATACAAGTTATTTACAAGCATATTTTTGGGTGAGGAAAATATAGTTTTATTTATTTACACAAATATTTACACATGAGCCCCTATCTCCCTCTACTTTGGCTTTTATGCTGTCAGGCCCATGCTGAGCCCTCTCTTGGGTTAGGTTGCTCAATATTTATTCTAAATATTTCCCTCTTTTTCTTTTTAATCTTTATTCTTTTATTTTTGCACAAAAACATGCTAATTATAAGTTTTTACACAATGCATGCTTTTGGTAATTATTTGTATTTACATATATCTACATGCATTTGCAAAGGTTTTTGTAGCTAAAATATAAGAATAAAGAGTGATGAATGGGTATTCATCAGTCCCACTCCCGCCGGTATTGGCCATGACAGCGGGTAGGGCCGGGATAATGTCCGAGAGATTAAGATGTATTTTTTTAATTATTAAAATACGAATTAATACGTACTTTGAGAATAATACCATATATATTCAAGTAAGACAATCAAGTTTGATTGATTGAATTAGATTGATAATTAATTTAATATGATTAAGTTAATTATGTCCAATTAAAATACTCTAATATGATTGGAGTTAATAATTCCCTTGGAAGAATTAATCGTAATGAATGTGATTCATAATGATTAATTATAATTTGAATATGATGTGGAGGATCACTTAAGTGACATCCATGGTCTCCCGTCAAGGCGAAGGGTTTCGTCGCCAGATATTATATGTGGGAGACGCCTGTCCGAAGTGACAACTCATGCATATGATCCATTTGGATCGGGCTCGTCGCTTCTCGAAAGAGTAAGGACGTATGCGTAGTGACCCCAATATCGGGTCCTCATATTATTGGGGCGATATTGGATTGCGCATAGCGAGTTGTATTCCTGTTGACGGTTGGTTCAGTTAATGACGGGTCAACATCACCTTAGGGGTGGTGGGCCCGGGTGTTAAAGACCGAATTGGGAGATGCAAGTTGGACTTGCAAGGCGGAATGTGTTCCCGCTTCTTTTTATCTGAGTTGTAGGTTCTCATATTATTGGGATGCAACAAAGATAAGGAAGGAGATCCCAGATCTTGCTTGAGATATAATGGTAAGTATATCTCTTACATTGAAAGTGATTAAGGGAATGAACTTTCATTGTTGACATAGCAAGACAACTTTGATATAAAAATTCCTAAACCAAAGTAAATTATATATTTATATGTTTATGCAAATTTCTTATTTTAGATAATCCTTCATTAATCCCACTCAATGTGATACTCAATAATAACCAGAAAGATATCTTGGATTGGACCTATGATCCAGATATTATACTTGCAATTGGACACATAATGTATGTGGTTGCAATGTGCAAGTTTTCTCATAATAATGAGAAGTGATAATTAAATAAGACAATAGGACTAAAACCCTAGGGTTTGTATGTCTCTATAAGTCTTGATCTCATTGAATGTACTTTGGAAGTGACATGTCGATGATGATCGTAATTATCAAATAATCCTTATAAAATCAATAAAGATTTTCTGGCATACATATGTGCTCTTGACATTTAATCATGAATGACATGGTTCTCTGCATCATGCAGAATGGTAGCTCTATAAGAGATGATGTATTCAAATTATTTGAGTACCTACCCGAACCTATGTTTTAAGAGTTTAGATGGATGTAGATGATGAGTGTCATCATTCTACTGTCTATACTCTAGTCATTCATGATGTTTCATAATATTCGTATTGTATGAATTAGGTGAAGCATGTATAGATGTCGAAATGCTCTTACATTAAATTCTTTTGAATTTAACATAAGAGGTCCTTAGTCTTAAACAATGGTTGTTTATAGATAAAGGGAGCGCAGTGGAAGCATGGGTTGGACCCAAGCAAGAAGTATAATCAAAGAGTTGATTGTACTTCTGTGACTTCCGTATGACATCCAAAGAATTGGATGAATGCCAATACTGCAATATGCTGATGTGTTGATAGTATGACTATCAAATCTATCTAGAATCTTTAGAGAAGGAATCGGATAACACATCAGAATAACCTACATATAATCATTGAAATTGACTTACTTATTTGATAAGGTAAAGTCTAATAATTGTATCTCAATCTTCTAATAACACTTGCAATTGGTTGCATATGTATTAGAATATTAGAAATTTGATTTTAAGGTTTAAGTGTTGGAATTGATGCAATTGTTGCAACAATTTCCATCGGATGAATATACTTCATATTTTCAGTGGGAGCCCTTAGTCTTAGAGAATGTCTCTATGACCTAGATATTAGAATACACTCATTGTTTATTTCTAATTGTTGGATATAAACATGAATTTTGTATTAAATCTATCATAAAGAGTTATGATGGAGATATTTCAGATAGTAATCTAAAATCTAGTGGACTCTACTAAATTAGAAAATTAATGAATGGTTCATTAAGATTTCTAATACTGAAAATTAAACCTTTAAAGATCAATAGGATGATAAAGATCATTTGACAATGATCTGGCATCAAGTTTTGGGCATATGTCTGTTGATGAGATCAATGGACTAGTAAGACATGAAACTTTAGATTGTCTAAAGATTCAAATCTCACATACTTATGAATATTGTATTCAAAGTAAAAATGTCCAATGCACCCTTCCTTGGGAAAGGTGTAAGATGTTAAGGTATTCAAGATCTCATACATATTGATGTATGTAGATCATCTATATCATAGTAAACATTATGGATATGTGATATCTGTTAATGATTATGTAAGATATGAGATTTCTTCTCTTCACCTAAGAAACCTTTGAATTGTTCAAAGATTTCACATTTTTGGTTTAGAACCAAAGTTTGAACGAAGATGAGATGAATTTGATCTAACCAAGGTAGCTTGCACCTATTAGATGAATTCATGGAATACCTTATAGAGATATGAATATCATTTCTATCTCACCCCTCCTAATGAACCTTAACTCAATGGAGTTGTAGGGAGATACAATTGATCATGTGTGACATGATTTGATCAATGATTAATCTTAGCATAATTATCTCTTAGTTTCCAAGGTATATATGTAGTAGAGACTACATTATATACTTAATAAGGTTCCATGCATGTAAGCTGGAATCTAGCACTAGAAAGTGCTACTTCATTAGGAAAATAAAGGATGGTATTAGATACCTACTTTATGACCTTGAGATTCTTAAAAGATCACATCTTTGAGAATATGATTCTTATAGGATGACTCTCTTGAGAATCAAGATGAAAATGAAGTAAAGGAACTCATTTAATCTTGAAAAGATAATGAGGCTCTTGAAATCGGAAACTAAAATAGATAATTAAAGATGAAACATTAATACCTCTTCAAATAAGTTTGAGGATGGATTCCATGTGTCAGTTAAATCTGAAAATGATCGGACTTCATGTGATGAAGCTCCTGAGGATCATGACATGGAAAAATGGATGTTAGCAATAAAAGTCTAATGTAGACTTCATATACAAGTGTTGTATATGGACCCTCGAGGATCCACCTATATGGGCCAGACCCATTAAGATGTAAATGGATCTTCAAGAAAAAGAGAGAACCTGATGAGAAGGTAGAGACCTTCAAAACGGTTCGTAGCCATGAGCTACCCATCGAAGAGAAGACATCGCTTACGATGAGACTTGCTCTCCAGTGACCTTGCTTTAACTCATCAGAATATTGCTAACTATAGCTACACAACTTGACTATGAAATCTTCATGATGTGAGTCAAGATTGCATTCCTCTATGAATACCTCTCTGAGGATATTCATATGAAGTAGCCCCAGGGCTTCATGGTTGAGGAAAGCAAGGTGTGCAAGCCAAAGAACTCCATCTTTGGACTCAAATAAGCTTCTTGTATTTGGAACATAAGATTTGATGAAATTGTAAATGTTATGATTTCAGATAGAATCTTGATGAACCATGTAAAGCTTAGTGGGAGTGCCATTGTGTTCATCGTGCTAAATGTAGATATTATTCTAATCATTTAGAATGATATAAGAATAAATAATAAGTGTTTTAAAATTTGGTTGTTCCATACTTTGAGATATGATCTCAAGGATACCTCTTAGATCTTAGTTCTGAAGTCGTTCAGAAATAAAGAGAAGAGGATATTGCGACCGTCACATTAGTAGTACACCTTGGACTTATTCCATTTTCTGGAAAAATTCCAAGAAAGGCTTCCTTCCCTTAAGATGTGGTAGTGTCCTGTCTAAAGGGATAGCACCTCAAAGAGTTGAGGAAGTGAATGCTAGAGCTGCTTGCACTTGTGTATCAGTTATGAGAAGCTGGGTATATGCTAGATGTGTACAAGAGCCAGATGTCTGCCATGCAGTGGGAGTAGTAAACTGTTACTAATCCTGCTATGGAGATAAAAACACTTGATTGCAGTAATAATAATATCTTCAAAGATGATAAAACTTAGAGATAGTGATCTCAAAGTCTTATCTTCAAAAGTTTAAGATCTTGTAGATAGTGATATATAAGGGTCTTGACTGCAGATACCTTAGGAGATAGAGATCTCCAGGAATGAAGGTATTCTAAAAGGATTATGGGAATACTGGTTATGATAATTAATAAGATGTAGTGTCAATGACACTATAACCGACAAAATTGAGTATTGGTTGCATAGGATGCAACATTCGCATTGGATGCAAGCATTGTTAGTAGGAGATATGCAAGTGCTGTAAAAGGACTTGGCGTAGTCTCTTGAGAACAGAGTGATTGATCAGCTTACCTAGCTATTTTCTAAATAGCCTATGATTGTCACATGAGTGTGGGTTTAAATGATTAGCCCATTAATGGCTCTTTAGGCTAGTGGGAGATTATTGGACATGCGAGCCCACGGCGAGCCATTATGCAATAAATGTTATTACAATTCACTCCTTAATCTGAAATAAAGAGTACATAATTTGCATAATAGGTCCCTTAGTATAATTAGGGTTATGTACTATGGCCATCTTAATAATCATACAGCTGTTGATTCAATTATTGAACCATAGAGGCTGGTGCTTAGATGAATATCTAATGAGTTAGATTGAGGACTCATCAAGCACCGTCAAATGATTATTAAGAGATGATCTCCAGCCTGAGTAGGAGATGGCAATCCTATCTCATTTAGGTTGATATCTGACCGACCTCTTGATGCAGGTCCTCTGCATAGGAATAGAGATTCGGAGGTGTCAGATGAGCTAGGTCAAAGAGTTGACTTAACGAGATCGAGATAACCTAAGTCCTATATCATAAGCTGTCATGATATAGGCACACATCCTCTGACCGGAGACAAATGTGTTACTATATGTCTGAGTATGTACATTTGGCAGACCAATAGGTTGATGACCTAATCAAGGTGTATACACCGGCGCGCTGGTGTGTATATAAGGGCATATGAGTAATACGATCTCTCAAAGGGATCGTACATGTTGAGTTACTGAACCGGAAGACATGAGCTCACTCATGAGATATTGGAAAGAATCAAATTCCATGCGCATGGTCGTCTCGCTTTGGAAGCTTGACTGAATTTGTAGGTTTGATATATACTTTTGGAAAGTATATGATCAAGACCTAGGTATGATATATGCTTTTGGAAAGTATATGATCGATACCGACTCCCAATGATCGAATGAGAAACTTACTGATAAAACCCTGAAGTAGACAGTATAAAGTTGATCTAATACTTTGGGTTTATTCTGAGCCTTCCAGTATGCAGGATGTACAGGTATTGGGAATACCTGAGGGTGATGTGATCATAAACGATTGTATAACCATGACGCTTCCATTCCTAGGGAGTGATGAAACGGGTTTGGATTTTAGTGACTCCTCTCAGTAGAGAAATAATCTGATCTTAGTCCAAATGTTGGACATTGATCTGAATGTGATTCAGATGCAATGATAAGATTAGATTTGCGGTCTTGATTTAATCAAGCATCTATGGGAGGCCCGCGATTTGGATATGAGGTATAATCTCAATATCCATGTCACTATACGTGGAACAATACAATCGCCATGTCCTTATCTCCAAGTATTCGCGGAGAAATCGCATTATCCTTGAAAGAGTTCATGGATAATTCTATTGTTGATATATGTATCCGAGCATTGAGAAAATGGATAATTAAATGTGATTTAATTATCATGAATAATATGAATTTGATTCATATTATAAGGAGAGTTATCTTAGATAATTAAATGTGATTTAATTATCAAAGATGTAAATAATGTGAATATGATTCATATTATTTGAGCACATGAGAATAAGTTATCCAATATAATTAAATGTGATTTAATTATTATGGATAAGAATAATGTGGATAGTAATATCCAATTATTCATAATATATTATAAATGTTATTTATAATGTATTAGAGAGAGCTAATTATAATTTATATGTGTTGATTAATTATTATGTGTATTGGATACACATTGTGTAATTAATTGACAATGTAAATTATATGTTGTTTTGGGTTGTGAATATGATTCACAATTTTTCATGGCAAGATTGCAATATTCTCAAATATAATTGTGAATTATTTTTGAAGAATAAAATCCCAACAAATAGTTGTTGGAAATAAGTAGAGAGAAAATCAAGGAGATGTGCAATCTCATGGAATCCATGAGATTGCACTCCCCATTAAAAAAAGAAGGGGTGGCATCCAATTCCCTTGGAGAATTGGTGGCCGTCCCCTCTTCTTTATGGGGAAAGATCTCTCATTTGTATTATCTCTCTCCTTATTTAATTGATTTAATTTGGTATTAATATTTATTTGATTTATCAAATATATTTTATCAAAATTAAATCACAAGTTGTTGGTTTTTACCAACAACAATCTTGACCATTGGATTGACATAAATCAATCTCATCCATTGGTTTTATATGTCACATGGATTGAGATCCATGGATCCCAAAACCCTATAAATAAAGAGGCATACCATGCTCTCTATTTTACACACAATGCTTGAGAAGCATCTCTCTCTCTCTTTCTCTCTAGACGTCAGCCCTATCTCTCCCTCTCATGGCCGTCCACCATGGATGCCATGGAGAGGTTCTCCATCAACGCAGCATAGTCGTTATGCTGCCCGATCGTCTGCTCGTGGATCTCCGTCTCCTTCAGTGCGCCTCGCTCGTGAAGAAGATGTCGGATCTCGTGTGTCGAGATCAGGAGATCCGCCGCTTGGATCATCAACATGGATTGCGAGAAGAACGCGGTTCATCCCCGCGCTCGCAAGCGTCTCCTCCGTCGGATCGGACTTGAGACAGGAGGTCTCTTCGTTTAGAGACTCGATCGCAACCACGCTTCAAGAGGTAATCCTATTACTTGTTTGTGGTTTAGACGAAACGATTCGAGAAGTGTTCTTGGATCATGTGGTTTCGTCGTAAGAAAATTTTTTAAATTCCGCTGCATCGAGCAACTACTGCGACTAGTCGCTCCTCGTCGTATTCGATACGATGCTCACGCTTCCGTGATGCGCTTGAGGATCTAACCATATCCTTCAATATATTGCACTTTTTCAAGTAAGATGTACATAATGAGTATTCTACCGGGTATATTCACGTTACAGACACATGTTTTATTTTTCATTGAATATTTCTTAAAGCAAATAATAAAGTATTTTTATGTAGTTTTTTTATTTATTGTCAAGCTTTGCCTATACACGCCAAGCAGAGTTTTATATGAATTTCATATGATTTTTGTTTTTTATTACATAGATATCAATATGTATCTTACAGTATTTTGGTTTTATGTATTTATTAGTATTTTGTTTTTTTAATTTAATTTATGGCATTGAATATATAACAACGACTATTCATGATCTCGAGCGGGACAATTACTGGAACTATTCTCGTATATGGTATATAGTAGGTGTATATTAATATTTTGTAATAGAGGGAATAAATTGCAATAATATAAACTATTTGTGTGGGCAACAATTAATTGAAAATGTTGGTGGGTATCACTGTAAAAGTCACGAAGGGTTGTGACTGAGCTGCTCAAAACCAATCTTTTGTTGAGCAATAGCTGTCACTTGAGCTTCTGCGATTCGTAGAAGACTTCATGATGTAGTTTCACTAGTAGAATTGTACTAGTTGTTGTTGTACTTTTGTAGCTTCCATAATTTAGGTTTGTCAATCATGTGAGATATAAACTTGTAAAATTGTAGAAAGCATGATTATATAATGTTGTTGAAACATTTTATTCAGTTTCTTTTTTAGCTTTACGTTTAATCACTCATTTGAACGTGGCTATTGGTGAGTAGCTAGGTCACAAAGAGAGTTCACATGATTTCATCAATAAGACTCCTTATCTCAACTTTTGTTTATCTAAAAATTCTGAATGGTATCACAGGTAAGTATGAATTGAATACAGATATATATATATATATATGTATATGTATATGTCTGCTATCTTATTTGTTTTTAGGGGATACATATATGTGTAAATGATTTTTGACACATACAGATACATATTAAGATCAAAGTTTTTATTCTTTTGTGGATATGAGTATAGATATTATTTTTCACTTTTCAGGGATATAGATATCGAAATGGTTATATATATAGGATTTCTTTCAAATAGGACACAGTCCTTCCTAAGTTCAAGAAGGCCAACCCCTTTTTTCGAATAAAACAAGATGACTTTAGTAGAATACATATACAGCTTTGTATTATAATGTGCCGTTTTAATGTTTGTATTATAATGCGTAGTTTTGTATGCGGCTTTGTATTTATAACGTGCACCTATAATACAAATTGTATATGTATTCTACTAACGTGTTCGTGTTTTATACAAAAAGGACCGGCGTTCCTGAACTCAGGAAGGACTGTGTCCTATTTGAAAGGCCCCCTATATATATATTTGTAGATGAAGATATGAATATATGTAAATCCATGTGTGTATACATGTATCTAAACATATAATACAATGACATGCAAAATATAATATTTCAGAGTTATTTTCAAATGTACGAAGAAAAAAATATCTCTTTATAATATTTAATTATATGTTATACGAGTTATTTTATTTAGAGTATTCTTTTATTTTATTATCTTGCATTGGTACCTTATGCTAGCTTGATTTGGTTAATTCAATTTGTAAAAACAATATTTATGAGTATATGTGCTAGGAGGTATCTATTATCCATGCAATAATGCATATCCATTTGTTAAATATTCATATCTGAATCTTGATTATCAGTTTATTTAAGCATATATTTTTCTAAATTTTTTAATATATGTTATATGTATTTCCTACCCTTTGATTTTATTTTCATTTACCTCTTAGGTTTATTCAATCTACGAGGCCATGGCTTTATCCGCATATTTATCTTCAATTGTATTGTTTATGCATATATGTTCCTGAGTGTATTCATGTGTTTGTATATCTTTATATGTACGCAAGTATTTATTTATAAGATATGCACTTAATAGGATTATGCATACAAACACTTTTTTTTGAAGAAATGGATATTCATGTTTATATATATTCATAGAAATTCATAATTCTGTTACACGTTTATATACTGAAGATGGTATTGATATTTATAAATATATATATATATATATATATTGTTCATTTTGAAGCAATTGTTTCAATTATATTTATATGTGTATTTTACATGTGTTTCAAGTCAATGCAATTTGGGCAGCTAGTTGAATCACGTTTTTTTGGTCTGATTTGATATGACAAATAATGGTTGACATCATGTCATCATCTCATAGAGCGAGTTTGAATCCATTATTTAACCTGATTCAGCTTTTCCTTTTTATACAGTAATCACGAGGCTTGAGTTCGAAGCTTTTGATGCTATTTTTTCGACCTTTTTTCCCCTGGAATTAATGGGAGATATATTTCAATTGCTATTAAATATTTAAGATTGATAAAACTTTGTAGCTTCTTCGTTTGGCAAGTGGATCGTGTGTTGTGCTGCTTCAAGTGCAAATACTTATATAAACACGTTGCTAGTTTGAGACCAGGAATTTCCCCCCAAATTTCATTAGATATTAGAAGGTATAAATAGATAACTTTACCTTTAAATATATAAATAAATAACCTTAACTTGCCCATTTCCCCTCCCAAATACCTTTAAATATATAAATATAAGGGTTTTTATCACTTGTGCCCCTTCGAGATATCGCAATATCAGCTATGTCCTTATCTTTTTGGTAATATCAGTTGTGCCCCTCACTTCTTGCCGTTCTATCAGTTGTGCCCTTTGGGTTAGTTGCCGTCCATCCACAGTGCAAACGGACGTCAACTTTGAGGACATAACGGGAATTAATTTTTAAAAAAGAGTTCAATGGTCATTTAAACCCTCTTCCTCATCCTCTTCTTCTTCCTCCTCTTCCCCCATCCTCCTCCTCCAACCTCCTCCTCCTCCCTCTCCACCCGGAACTCCTCCCCCACCCCCGACCTGCCCTCTTCCTTCGCCCCAGCCTACCCCCTCCTCCGCCCCCTGCCCCGACCTCCCCCCACCCCCTGTCGCCCCGACCTCCCCCCCACCTCCCGCTGCCCCTCCGCCCTGACCTCCCCCCGCCCCTACCCCGGTCTCAACGGTGGTTGTAGCAGTGCATACCCTTCTCAACCCCCACCCCCCCACCCCCACCCCGTCCCCGTCTTTCCTTGGGCAGCAACAAAACAGGGAGGCGGGTGGCGCTGGTGAGGCACTGCCGCACCACCGAGCGCGAGGGTGGCTCGTGTTGCGGCCTACAGTGAAAAGGCTTTAGATGGTCAACATGGATGATTGGGTTCGTCTACGGCGACTGCGCGTGCGTGGATGGGTAGATCGGCGAGGGGGAAGGGGATCGGCGAGTACGGTGGCTTGACTCATTTCCTCTTCTTTGTTCAAGTGTGTTTGCAGGAGCTTCCTCAGATACAGGAGCTGCAATCTGAGGTTGTTCTGTTGCTTGCCTTTGGTCTTCGATGATTCGTCACAGAGTTGGCTCCTCCCCTATCGTGAACCTGCAAGAGTTAACGAAGCTCGAGTTCCATGGACTCGGCTGGGGAGTATATCGTGGACTAAGCTCAGTTTCGAACAGAAAGAAGGTGCTGGTGGGGACGTGTATGCTTCAGGGGTGAGGGAAGAGCACGAGGTTAAAGGATGAAGAAGAAGTGGACAATAATACCCCTCTTAACTGCACCAAGATTTGAAAAAAAAACATGATTTAGTCAACCCATTGACGGTCAATCTGACGGAAGGGCAGAAGTGATAACGGAGAAAGAAGTGAGGGGCACAATTGATATTACCAAAAAAATAAGGGCATAACTGAAATTACAATATCTCAAGAGGGGGCTAAAAACCCTAAATATAAATGGAAGGAGCATTCGAAGAGTGCAGATCGTTATCTGCTGCCATATCTGCATCGTCTCCAACTCTACGTGGAAAGCAAAGAGCAGCCCATTTCCCCACCCACCCGATCAGCACCGTCCATCCCACATCGAACGGCACCTTCTCCTGCCGCTGTCTCCATTGTCCTCCACGCGTCGGCCCAAATACGATCTTGAAAACAGCAGGGAGCTCCCCGTAATTTTGCCACCCCGCCACTATTATGGTTCCTCTCCTCCCTCCGCACTCCTCTGCTCTCTTTTTCTCTCCATCGCACACACCATTCCAATTGCCGTCGCCGGTGATGGGGAATCGGATCTGCTGCGGGCGACGCTCCCTGGTGGACGAACGGCTGACGCGGCCGCAGCGGCTGCTGCGGAAACCCAGCAACGTCGACTACAGGAAGCTGAGGCGGCTCATACGTGCCGAGAAACTTGCGCCGTGCTTCGATGCAGAGGACGAGCCTGGTTTCGACCTAGAGGAGTGCCCGATCTGCTTCTTCGTAAATTTCCCATCTTTAATATGCGTGAATGTGTTATCCTGTGTTTCGATTGGATTTGACGAGGGGAAGTTCTCGTAAATCATTTTTTTCAACTATCGGAGCTTGGGTTAGGTCGAATTGACTTCGTACCGAAAGGTTCGTAGTTGTGCGTCTTTTGGCATTGGGTAAGTGGTTTGGTATCCAACGTTTTGTAGTTGCTCATCTTTCAGCGGTTAAAGCGGTTGTATTTCAAACATGATCATTTAGCGAATGGTCTAAAACTATAACTATAAGACCATTGACTGAGACGAATTATGGGTCTGGATCTGTTTACTTTAGCATCGAGATTGGTTAAAATTACCATAGCTGTCAATTGTAGTTGCACGTATTTTCCATATTTTGAGCATTTAGACCATATGTTTTTTAAATTGTCTTAGTTGGGGGTGTTTGCTGTGGTTAGATAGCTAAATTTGAACTCGTTTAAAATTTGCCGGATATGGATACTTGAGATCAACCACACACACCAAAACAAATGTGGACTAAATATATTGGCCAGTTTACCAAGTTACAACCAAACTATCCATTCAAAAGGCACCCTTCACATCTATCGATTTGAGAATTCTGGTTGGCTGAGCCTCTTGATAGTGTGGGTCATGCAGTCATAAGTGATCTGTATGACAACATGGTTGTAGTGGCTTGGTCTACTTGTGGCTAAGGTCCTTGCAATTTAGATGTATCTATCGGGTTCTCACAAATATGATTAAGCTAGAATGCCTGTGACACACCGGGTGATCAAAATGATATGACAAACACGGTCAAGCTATCAGATTCCTGCCAGAGTGCGTAAAAAACATTCACCTCTTATACATAGAAGCAATGACTGCTTGTTAGATAACCTCATCTCCCTATTCTGTAACAAAATGGCTCTTGGGATTTTGTATCTGAAATCTATTTTTGTTTGGTGGTGGTTATGTTGTAGTACTTTCCAAGTCTGAATCGGTCTACATGTTGTTTGAAGGGGATCTGCACTGGTTAGTTTTCTGAATTCAGATTCTTGTTTTTGGATAGTTGGTTCTTTTGGTCTTGTATTTAATGACCTATGTTATTCTCTTTTTGGCAATGGTGCAGAGTGCTTTCTGCAGATGAAGCCAATGAGCCCCTTGCCGGACTCAACAAAGTATCCTCTTGTGGTATCTCTGTTAATTCGTTGCCTATGTGAATATATACATTAGTTCATGATTAAGCTTTCAAGATTTTCCAATTTCTTGCTGCTTCTTGGAAAGGACCTTATCAATTAATCGAGGGATCGGGGATTGTACTTTATGTTCCTTGAAAAAAAAAGGCCTAGGGTAGTGTTTTTTCCCTGTCGTGTTTGCCTACTTTGAAGCAAGCAACAACATCCATGGTATCAAAAGTTTAGTGAAAGATTACATAAATTGGTTGGTGATGAATGCAATTAGCAATCAAAATCAGGGGACCAACATCTACGTGCGAGCACAATGCCATTGTCCATGTGATGGTCTTTCATCAACTAGATTATTCTTTAGATTTCAGTCTTTTTGTCTATTTTGAGGTTACAGTTTTAGAAAGATCCTCATGTGGCTAGGTAACAACATTAGCAAACAAGAGAATAAGTTTGAGTGGACCAATAAATGTGTCCATAATCTAAAGTATGCATCAATTCTTTGGAGAGGATAAGATTGATTGTAAGTAATAGATGATCAGTTGACCATTCTCATATTTACAAAACTAGATTCTGTTTAGAAGATGTGAGATGAACTCCTTTCACGTTAGTAGTACTTTATATGTCCCTTCTTAAAATCCTAAATGGAGTGCTCTTTGCCATTGAGAAAAATTCCAATGTAGAAGATTAGCATTTGAAAGTGGCGTATATACCAGAGGACTTTCCTCAAAAAAATTATACAGGAGGACTTAGATTTCTGAATTATGAAGTAAGAGGTTTGCTTTCAAAGTGATAGCATGGAGCAGTAAAGAAAATCTGTATAATGAACTATTTCTTGGGTCGTTAGATCATATTTTATGCCATTCACCATCTCGATGGGATCCTGGGTACCCTTCCATTTGATGAAAGAAATTTTAGAATTATACTAAAGTGAACCGACCCTACTCATGATTATATATTTGGGATGTCTTGTAGTAAGCTCCGTGAAATGGATTAGTAAGAAGATGTGAAAACCTGTTATGACTATATGTTTGGATGATTAGTGCGTTGTGAGTAGTGAATGTGATCGGATATTGTCCATATTAGGTTAATTATATTTATGATTAGACTATTTCAGAACATAATCTAGTGTTGGCAGGTGTGTGAGTAGTGGAGGACTATTGCATAAGTTGAGGGGATGAGGATGAACTTGCTGGAGGATGTTAGGGACTTTGGACTAGGCATGGTTGATAAATAGAGGTTTGGTTCATAAGATTACTAAGGAGGAGGATCAGAAGCAGGAGGTAGAGTGGAGACGAATGTTGATATCAGAAATGATTGAAAGTTGGGGATGCGAATACCAATTTTTTTTCATGTTGTGCCTAATGGTTGGTGGCGCCGGAACTTCATACATGCAAATTAAGTTGGAAATGAGATCTTTCATGGGGAGGATGCGATGGCGAGGGTGCTAACCACTTATTCCACGAATGATAGTCGTCGCTTGTTGCATAGTGGATCCAAGTGGCTCAGTCTGGGGTCACCTAGATTTCTGGTGATGATGTTGATGAGCTGATCATGGCTTTTGATTTGCACGAGGTTAGGAAGGAAGTATTTGCATTCAAACAAGAAAAGTGTCTTGGTTCAGATGGTTTTCTAATCTTCTTCTTCAAGGAATTTTGGGCCTCAGTTTCTAAATAGGTGATGATCATGGTATCTGAGTTTGCTTCAGAAAGTTCTAGATTTAATCTAAATAGGAGCAATAGCTTTACTTTTTAGTTATTTCATGTTGATATTTTGGGTCCGAGTCGTGTTCCTGATCACCAAGGACACACGTTTTACCTAGTTGTTGTTGATGATTTTCTCGTTTGTCATGGGTCTTTTTATTGAAGAATAAATCTGAAGCTGGGGATGTGATCAAAACTTTTATCAATGAAGTGCATAATATTTCTTCTTCTTCGGTGAAATTTGTAAGAACTGATAATGATTTGGAATTTTGTACCCGTACTCTCTCACACTTCTTTTCATCCCGTGGTATTATTCATCAAACAATAGATGTCGTGGCCTTCGCCGCCTAGAATCCTAAGGAGGGATCGCCGCCTCCTGGGGGGCTCGGAGAAGAGGTTGCACGAGTCATGAAACATCCGCCTGGGTCTGGGCTTGAGGTTGAACATAGAGAGGAAGAGCTTCGATTAGATGGGGCTTCGTCGCCCGTGAAGCACGATGGGGCTCCACCACAGACAGGAGGAGGCGCAAGGAGCGGAGAGAACTTCGAGGTCCGAGCTCTGCCTGGAGCAGAGGTTTCGTCGCCTCCTAGAGGCGGAAGCCTTGTGCGAGGAGGCCTTGAAGTCGCCTGGAAGCGATAGGGCTCCTCGAGATCGGGGTTGAAGTCGCATGAAGGAAGAGGATCCGTGCTGCCTCCTCGAGTTGGGGCTTATTTTGAACTTTCATGCATTTCTGAGCAGATTTGAACAAGAAAAATGCTCCTGCCGCTGGATCTAGGGATCCAGAGATGGAACCCTAATTTTTCTTCTAACACGAGAAGAATTGCAGATCTAGGTTTCGAAGAACCCTAGAGCTGAATCTCAAAACTCAAACCATATATGAACATAAATGATCTTCAAGAATAACAACATTAAAATCGAATCTCAAACAAAATATAAAATACATCATCGAGAATCGAACCCGTTCCGATACATGTTAGAAGCATAAGCGGAATCAGCGACAAAGGAATAAAACATGAAGGAAGATTGGGATTTAATGTGGAACCCTACTTCCTAAGGAGAGGGATGAAAACACGGAGAACGCCTCGAAAAGATGATGTATGCATTGCACTCTCTCACTGGATACAGGAGGTCTGGGGCTTCTTATATAGACTCCACAAACTCTCCAAGTCCCACCACTGATAAATGTGGGACTAAACACTGAATGTGGTAAATGGATCTTGGAAGGATCCATTTATCCATATTACATGATAAGTGACGCATACTCTAACACGTCCATCATGCGAGAATCCTTGCAAATTTTGGACTGCATCCAGGCGACAATGCAGCGAAACTAGCTTATTTACTCGCATGCATTCCTCATGCAAGAACCCTTGAAATTTTGAACTACATCCAGGCAACGATGTAGCGGCCCTTGTCAATTTTTCATTACGTTCGGGTAATGCAACGCGTCGCAAGTAGGGAACGCCCCAACAAGATCGATATGTTTGTTTAAATCCATGATGAAAAGATCTGATTGTCTTGAGGCAACTTCCTTTATGTTGGTTGTCCGCTACCTAACGCAACCTCCTCAATTTACCCGGGCTTGGGACCGGTCATGGCTGAGTTACCTATGGTACATAAAAAAATGGCAACCGCCCAGGGGCATTAAGTTTATTAACTTGTCCAGGGGCATTAAGTTTATTAACTTATCCCTGAGACGAATTTTCCTCTAACCTTGGAGGTGTTGGCCTTCTCGAATGAGTTGAGAACACAGCTCAAGGGTGTGGCAGCGTCAAACTTGCCTATGAAGTGTCCCTTGACGTTGTCACTGCAATCAGCGACAGGAAATCACACACTAAAACGGACATGATGGCAAGGAAACAATAACACAAGTGGAAGACACAGGAGGCCATGGGTCTCGCCTATGCAAAAGAAGGGGTGGAGGCGAGGGGTAAGGGGAGGGGAGAGGGTGGAGGATGGTGGGAGGGAGAGGGGGCGGTGGAAATAATGGGTTCCTTGGCAGGCGAATGGTTGGAAAAATCTAACTAATGCATATTTGGTGACCCCTCCCGCTTAATATATGTGATAGAATGGATGTAATGCCAGAATTCGGTGTTTTCCAACTATGTGTGGCCATGATTCAGTTGAGAAATTATGCTTGTGAACGGACAATGTTGGTAATGGATGTGTTTTGGACATGCGACAAATACTTTCTCCCTTAACATTTAAAACTCTTGCAGTAGATTCTCAACAATCATTTGGAAATAGTTTTTTTCGGCATTCCTTGACGTCTAAAAGCTGTCCATTCTGCAAGACTTCCGGTTATGCTGTTGAATATCGAGGGACAAGGTCAGAGGAAGAGAAGGCACGTGAAAAGGCGGTAAGCTACCTTCACATACGCTATATATTCAGTCTTGCTTACAATAAGTGATTTTATACATCCTGGGACCTGTGTTTTATGCAACTTGTAGGAAGAACAAAAGGTCATTGAGGCAAGGATAAGAATGCAACTTCAAGATTCACGAAGAGTCAACCATGGAATGTTGGTAGATAATGCGCATTCCGTTTTAGAAGTACATCTGCCAAAGCAGTGCTTTCAAGGGCTGTGTGATGGTACCTTCCAATCCAAAAACTATGATCATTTGGGTACCGTCTAAGCTGACAATTATTCTCGTTTTATTCATTATGAAGTTCTAGATGGAAGTGCTAGTACGCCTGAGAGGGATGCAGACACAGATGATCCTCTTCCCTCAAGTTCAGGAAGCCCGAATTTGTACTCATCTACTTTGTTTTACATTTGAGTATTGAACTTGTTTTTTTCTTGCATATTAATTCTTCATGGGTGTTGATAAATGTCTATAATCATCTCATAGTTTCCTGGCTTTTTTCCTGTTTCGCGTGTGTGCATCAATACAGGGCGTATGTGCAGGATGGTGATCACGAAGATGCATTGTTGATCGAAGCCGTTTGGCAATCTTTGAAGGTGCTGAGCACTCTTATTACGTTCAATCAATGATTACTCGTTTCCAACTGGACAAAAACTTGTTTATGTTATTGTTTAAAATCTCTTTGGCCACAGGATCCTAAACTCTGGAAGAATGGGATTTCGGGCGCATCCAATCTAGAGCCGGATGTCCGTATACATGTGAAGGAAGAGTACACTAACAGTAGAGTGGTCATGAGTAAGGACTTCTTAGAGATGCTGAGTGCTGAACCCGAGAGTCCAGACACAGATACTGGTTGATTATAACATGGGAGTATGCACTGTCTCGTCAGGATTCAGATCATACTTAGAAAACTCTTGTGCTGAACTGTGCAGTAATGGTATCACAAGTTCTGGAAGAATGTGGTAGATATTCTAGGCTTGGTGATCTTCTTGCTTTCTTTTCATGTTTCTTTTTGTATATTGTGTTCAAATATTATGATGAAAGAGGGATTTTTGTTGGCATGTGCATGATGCTCGTTGCTTCGAGTTTAGGCAATTTGCCTCAAATGTCGTTAATGAAACATAAGAGAGTTGAAGGATCACTTTTTTCGACTCATCCATTGCTTGATGGAATTTGCACTGTATCGATCCTTTGAATATGGTAGTGCAATATGTTGTTTCAGAAATATGGTAGAGGAGAGAGTAGAAAAATGAGCAAGAAGGTGTACATGAGGATTGCCTGATTGCATGATGAAATGCCTTAATTGTTAATGTAGATCTTTGGCAGATTTGTTATGGTCTTATACTGAATGGACACTTGAAAATTGTTAGCATGGTCGATGATCGATCTCAAACGTCAGTTTACAACTGATTTATTGGCTTGTTAGTTTACAATTGATTTATTGAGTTACTCTTTGCAGGTTATAAGCTTGTTGTTATGTTAAACAAGTAATGACCATCTTTTACGAGTTTTGAGGTTCTGTGCTCTCTCTTTTTATCCTAAGTGGTCTATACTTTACACAGTGGGATAAGTATGGTGTGGCTTCATAACTGTGCTTTGGGATGCATATCTGGAGAAGCTAGCTGTGTCTCAGGATCAAACCAGACATGAATTTGTGAAATATTTGTCAATTGACATGTTGTAAATTGTTAGAGAAACACCAGATACCCAGTCAATCACCACGGAATCACGCGAAGAAGAAGACCCAATATTATTGTTAGCAGGTAGTGTTCTATTTCCAGCTCATGATGGGTGCAGCTACAAAATGTTCGTTCTGTTGGGGATATGGCACAATCAACTCAGGAGAATCCCCCTAAAACTGTCCTGCAGCAAAGATGGCACACACAATATATATGTTCCCCACACGGGAACTCAATGGCAACAATGATGAGCTCAACCACAAGAAACAACAAGAAGCAATCACCACAAGAGACAGATTTTTACGTGGAAACCCTTACTCGATGTGAGTAAGGGAAAAACCACGGGGCAAGACCGGCAACTAATCACTGCGGCCAAATGGAGCCAATGTTCTTCCCAGTTTTGTTGCCCACAAAATCGAGGTATAGTTCTTCTACAAGGAACTAACTATCCCTAGGTATCCAAAATACCTAATGTGCTCAAATCAAGAAGATAAGTGACTCCCCTTGTGGGCTCCCGGATGGAGTCCCAAATACGAAGGCGCGGCTCCCTGAGGTCGTCCGCAACGACCTCCAAGCGGTTGTTCCTCTTGAACTCGCCAAGATGGTTGCTACCAGTCAAGCCTATACATCCCTAACTCCTGCACGTCGGCCCGTTGCGCAACCAACGAAGAAGGGAAGGGAGGCCAGCTGCACCCTCTCTCTTCTCTCTCAGCAACTTCGTCCAGCGGCTGGAAAAACGAGAAGTCCTCAAAAACCCTCCCTCTCGTTCTGGAAAACAGATGGAAAAAATGGGGTCGATACTCTCTGGAATCACCCAACGAATGGGTTCCCTAGAATGGGACTCCAAAAGACTGGAAACATTGCAGGTATACCCCTGCAAAAGGAGCAAATAGTAGTACACATTGGAGCCCAAGTTGGGGCTGGAAATGCAATTAACCCAACAACCTCCCCCTCCAGCCCCAATGGGGAGGTGTTGTCCTGTGATGGAGATCAAGAAGAGGTGACACCGCTCAGCTCTCTACAGAGCCGAAGCTTGTCACGAGTGACTGCCTTGGTCAACATGTCTGAGGGGTTCTCATCGGTGTGAATCTTCTTCTATATGAGCTGCTTCTGTTCAGTTGCATCCCTCAGCCAATGGTATCTCACATCAATGTGTTTTGTGCGAGCATGGTGCATGGTACTCTTGCTCAAGTCTATAGCGCTCTGGCTATCACAAAACACAACCGGCGTACTGTCATCCAATCCAACCTCACCAAGAAAGCGTTGTGGCCACAACACTTCTTTCTCAGCCTCTGCTGCTGCAATGTATTCTGCCTCGGTAGTCGAGAGAGCAACACATTTCTGTAGCTTGGATTGCCATGATATGGCTCCCCTGCAAATGTGAAAATGTGCCCTGAGATAGACTTTCTCTGGTCCATGTCACCTGCCATATCTGCATCAGTGTAGCCACAAAGTTTGGGATCTGACCTCCCAAACACAAGACACATACTTGAGGTCCCTCTCAAGTATCTCAAGATCCACTTCGCTGCCTCCCAATGGTCCTTGCCTGGGTTGGACATGAATCTGCTCACCACACCCACTGCATGGGCTATGTCGGGTCTAATACAAACCATGGCGTACATGAGGCTCCCAACTGTGGACTGGTATGGGATCTTGGACATCTCTGCTTTCTCCTCAGAAGTAGAAGGACACGACTCTTTAGTTAGCTTGAAATGAGAGGCTAAGGGCGTGCTGACAGGCTTGGCATTCTTCATGTTGAACCGCTCCAACACGCGTTCAACATAGCTCTCTTGTGATAACCACAACGTGCTCTTCTTCATGTCCCTTGTAATCTGCATCCCAAGGACGTGACTAGCATTGCCCAAATCTTTCATCTCAAACTCTTTGGAGAGTTCTTTCTTGAGCTTTGCAATGAGGTTGGAATCATGACCTACAATCAACATGTCATCCACGTAGATCAAAAGAATGACGAACCTGTCATTGGGAAGACGACGGACATATACACATGGATCGACTGTTGTCCTCTTGAAGCCCTGCTTTCTCATGAAGGCATCAAACTTCAAGTACCACTGTCTCTGGGCTTGCTTCAAGCCATAGAGACTCTTCCTCAACCTGCAAACCATGTGCTCTTTCCCTTTCTCCTGAAAACCCTATGGTTGCTCCATGTAGATCTCTTCCCTCAAATCACTGTGAAGAAACACCGTCTTCACATCCATCTGCTCCAGCTCAAGGTCCATGCTAGCAACAAGTCCTAGCACCATTCCCACTGAATTCAACTTCACCACTGGGGAGAAGATCTCATCATAGTCCACTCCTTCCTTTTGGTTGAACCCTTTCACCACCAATCTAGCCTTGTACTTCACGGCTTGCCGTTGTCATCAGACTTTAACTTGTAAACCCATTTGTTCTTCAAGGCTCTCTTGCCTTTGGGAAGCTCAACAAGATCACAAGTATGGTTTTTCTTGAGAGATAGCATCTCTTCATTTATTGCATTTCGTCAATGACCCTTATCCTTATGCATCTATGCCTCCTCAAAGGTGTATGGCTCGCCTACATCTGTGAGCATCACATACCTGGAAGTGGGGTAACATGATGATACCTGGCGTGTCCTCTCAGATCTCCTGACCTGAGGCTCTGCTGCATCTGCGTGTGGATGAGGCTGCTCCCCATGCCCCAAGTCCCCTGGACCTGCATCAACGTGGTCTGCATTTAGCTCATGTTGCTCTAACTGGCCATCCTCTCCACTTATACCTTGTACTGAAGAGGGATCTGTGTCCTCATCACTGTCATCATCCATGGAAAACTCATCTGCATCACCACTCTCAGTGGTGTCCTCAGCCAACGTCTGATCCTCATAGAAAATCACATCCCAGTGTCTGGTGATTGTCTTCTTCCTTGGATCCCAAAGACGGTATCCAAACTCCTGATCTCCATAGCCAAGAAAAATACAAGGCACTGCCTTGTCATCCAACTTCTTTCACTGCTCCTTGGGTACCAATGCATATGCTTTGCATCCAAACACCCTCAAATGAGCATATGAGGGGTCTTTTCCTATCCAAACACGCTCTGGAATCTGGAAGCCCAAAGGAATCGATGGAGATCGGTTGATTAAGTAACATGTCGTGCGAACCGCCTCGGCCCAAAAAGTCTTGGGCAGCTTCGTTGTCTTCAGCCAACGAACTCTCTCAACAATGGTCATGTTCATCCTCTCAGCTAGACCATTATGCTGGGGTGTGCCTGGCTCTGTCCTCTCATGCCTGATACCGTGCTCTGCACAATAGCCCTGAAAGCTATGGGAGGTGTACTCTCCCCCATTGTCCGTGCATAGACACTTCAACAATTTTCCTGTCTCACGCTCAACCATGGCATGGAATTTCTTGAAATAGTCAAAAACTTGATCTTTCGTCCTCAGCACATACGCCCACACCTTCCTAGATGCATCATCAATGAAGGTGATAAAATACATGTTGCCTCCCAAGAGGTTGTGTCCATAGGTCCACAAACGTCTGAATGAACCAACTGTAGAAGGTCTCCCTTCACCTTGGATCTGGCTCTGTATGGTGCACTCCTTCTCTTCCCAACCTCACATGCATCACAAGGAGACAATGTGATGTTATTGTGGTAGAGGATCAACTCTCTCTTGCTAAGAAGCTGCAAGCCCTTCTGGCTCATGTGGCCAAGTCGTCAGTGCCACAAATATGAATTATCTGCCTCACTAGCATGTAAACTGCCATCCATGACCTTCACTCTAGTCATGTAGAGTGTGTGACACAAGCTGCCTCTAGCCATGATGAGAGAACCCTTGCTTATCTTGCATTTGTTGTCGCCGAACTTCAGATGTTAGCCTTCACTATCTAGCTGTGAATCAGATATAAGTCTAAGCCGCACGTCAGGAACATGCCTCACATTCTGGAGGGTCATTGAGCACCCAACATCCGTCTGAATCGAGATGGTACCCATGCCAATGATCTTATAATAACTTTCGTTACCCATCAAGACTCTCCCATAATCACCCCTGGTGTAGGTGGTGAAGAACTCCAGTGTGGAGTTACATGATAGGAAGCGGACGTGTCAACGACCCACTCCAAATCACTCCCTGCGTGCAAGCACTGATCCTGGATGGTGAGAATCACCTCATCTGCACTTTCATCTGCTACAACTGCAGCTAAATTCTCATCTTCCTTTTTTTGATCTTTATTGGCTTCAGCTTGTTCTCTTTTCCAAACCCTGCAATCTCTCTTCCAATGACCGGGTTTCTGGCAATGGTGACACTTTCCTCTGCCCTTGGACTTGTCTCTGGATTTCTGCCTCTCATGTGACTGCCCTCTGCTACTAGATCTTGCTCTCCTCTCAACTGCATATACATGTGAAGAGGAGGATGCCTCTCCCGAAGAGCGGTGTCTAATCTCCTCATTGAGGAGACTGCCCTTGACCATAGCCATGGTCAACTTGCTATCCTTCGCAGAGTTGCTCACGATGACTACTAGAGTCTCCCAACTGTCTGGCAAAGAACCCAACAAGAGAAGTGCGGGCAACTCATCATCAAGTGTCAGACTCATGGATGTCAACTGGTTGATAATGCTTTGGAAGTCATTCAAGTGCTCCGCCACTTTGATTCTATCTTTGTACTTCAAGTTCACAAGCTTTCTAATCAAGAAAGCCTTATTGGCTGCGGTCTTCTGATCATAGAGCTCGGACAATTTGTCCCATAACTCCTTCGCATTTGTCTCCTCGGCAGCATAATGAAAAATGGACATGTCAAGCCACTTCCGAATGGTCCCAATGGCCTTTCGGTTCAACTTTGTCCACTCGCCCGCAGACATATTCTCTGGCTTGGTGCTTTCTCCCTCCACGGGACCGTGAAGGTCCTTGCAATATAGAATGTCTTCTATCTTTGCTTTCCAAATCTTCCAGTTGCTGCTTGTGAGCTTAATCATTGTGCCCTCATCATCTTTGTCCATTTTTGCTCAACCCGAGCTTTGATACCACTTGTTGGGGATATGGCACAATCATCCCAGGAGAATCCCCCTTAAAACTGTCATGCGGCAAAGATGGCACACCCAATATATATGTTCCCCACACGGTAACTCAATGGCAACAATGACAAGCTCAACCACAAGCAACCACAAGAAGCAATCATCACAAGAGACAAGGATTTTTACGTGGAAACCCTTACTCGATGTGAGTAAGGGAAAAACCATGGGGCAAGACCGGCAACTAATCACTACGGTCAAATGGAGCCAATGTTCTTCCTGATTTTGTTGCCCACAAAACCAAGGTACAAGCCACACACACAATGGATAGTTCTTCTCCAAGTAACTAACTATCCCTAGGTATCCAAAATATCAAATGTGCTCAAATCAAGAAGATAAGTGACTCCCCTTGTGGGCTCCCGGATGGAGTCCCAAACACGAAGGCTCGGCTCCCTGAGGTCATCCGCAATGACCTCCAAGCGGTTGTTCCTCTCTAACTCGCCAAGATGGCTGCTCCCGGTCATGCCTATAGCCCTAGCTCCTGCACGTCGGCCCGCTGCGCAACCAACGAAGAAGGTAAGGGAGGCCGGCTGCACCCTCTCTCTTCTCTCTCAACAACTTCGTCCAGCGGCTGGAAAAGCGAGGGTTCCTCAAAAACCCTCCCTCTCGTTCTGGAAAGCGGATGGAAAAAAAGGGGTGTCGATACTCTCTGGAATCACCCAACGAATGGGTTCCCTGGAATGGGACTCCAAAAGGCTGGAGATATTGCAAGTATACCCCTGCAAAAGGAGCAAATAGCAGTACCCATTGGAGCCCAAGTTGGGGCTGGAAATGCAATTAACCCAACACGTTCGGACGTGGAGAAAAATTTTCTCAGTTGGCTTTCTTGGCTTTGTTAGGCAGAACTGATTGGGAAGTTAGAATGCACAACATAGATAAGAAGAAGATATAGAGGGAAACAACTGCTCTAACACCACTCCATTCCTTTTTTCTCATTGGTGCAAACATCTGCTCTCCTCTCATCCATTCCTCCGTTAAACAACAGCTTGTGCTTGAGCGAGCGCTACAAGGTTCAACGGTGAGTCCATAAAGGAGAGAGAGAGAGAGAGAGCAAAAGATACGATCTTTCTTGCTAGATGATTTTTCTTAAGTCCACCTCTATATTGTTTGGCGGTGTTTATTTGGTTTTTATGCAAATTAGGATGGTTTGGTTTGTGTAGCTTCTCGTGGAAAACACTTTATTACCATTTATAGTGAAAGTGTATTTTTGCCAAGTTGCCAGTGACTTTTTACTCGGTCATTTTGGGGTTTTCCACGTTAAGTCTTTGTATGCTTATTTGTAGTTGTGATTATATTCCTTGACTTCCTTTGCTCGGTCGTTCTTGAGGTATTTTGGTATTTGACTTTCTTGTTTTCAATGTATTCGGTGTGTTTCTAATGGATCTATGATTTGTGATATTACTTATCATTTATTATCTTATTAGCTTAAACAATCCAAAAAAATCTAACCCTAATTCATTAATATTAGCAATTGACCTATTGTACATATATAACTCTAATTGTTGTATATATTTAACTTTAAAATAAATCTAATTTTTGTATATATTTAACTTTAATATTATGATTTATTTTCTATAATTCCTTAATATTAAAAATCTCAAAACAGATAATTATTGTATATATATTTATTTTGACATTAAATATAAACTAAAAATACAAAAAATAACAAAATAAATTAAAAACAAGTGTTTTTATTTCTTAAAAATGCTTACAAAAATCTATCTATGTATATATGCCTTATTTTGGCTTTTTATTCAACAAGAAACTGGTAGATCTCATTGTGATGTACAACGTTTATGTTTTATACTTTTTCTAATTCAATTTGTAAATGTTCATTTTTTTCCTTTTCTTATTTTCTAATTTTCCTACGTGGCCTGGCCCTTGTTGTTCAACATGAAACTTGTAGAGCCATGTGGTCCGGCTCTTCTTTACGCCCCGATTTATTTCTCTGTCGATAGATTCCATCTGAGTTGTTCACTCTCGCTTCACCCTTAGCCGTTGGATGGCTCCGCATCTAACGGTCCCGTCACTCCATGCCCACTCTTTATCCACAACCCTTTGATCCATCTGATGGATCTAATCCTAGCCGCCCGGCCGTCTTCTCCTTGACCGTTGGATCGCTTGATCCAATGGCTCCAACATTATCGTCTACCTTAGTAACAACTCCCTAACCCACATGCACCCAGACCACTTCTCCTCAACCTAACGCCACCCCTACACAACCCTAACTTTTCCCTCTCTCTTCTTATCTTCTAGGGCTTCATCACCTCCTACAAAACCTTCACCCCAGCTCCGTTGACACCCATCCACCATTGAAAGCTTGAAACCCTAGCAATCCTACCCCCTCCTGTAATAGAAGAGGAGGAAATTGATGCGCAATAATGGGTATTTGGCCAGGTGATGACCCATGGTTATCGGCCATGTTGCAGCACCTTCCAGGTGCCTACTCGAGCAGCTCTAGGTGGCTGAAGGAGTTCAACGACGACCAGAGCTACGCATGAAGATCAGCCTAAGCCCTTGCTATGCCTTCGTCTTCTTCAACCTTTAGGTAATCTTCTATCCTTAATTTCTGTTCATTTTCTTCTATTTTATTGGGTGCTCATGGACCATCTTACACCTAATTGATTGGCCGCCCATCTCCACTAGACCTTTGTTTTCCTCACAGGGTGTCCATACCATCTTCTCTTATCTTTGACACCCTCCTACATCCTAGGCATTCATCTCATGTGATACTGGAGATGAACCCATCAAGGGATTCCATTTTCTCCGCACACAGCCTTCATTCCACCTCGCATGCTTAGGCTATACCTCTCTAACCATCTTGTAGGTACATGTATTCATTGGTTGGACTTTAGGCGGAGCTCCGTTCTAGAACTTCGCCTTCGATGAACATGCATCGCCAACCCACTCCAGAGGTTTCCGGTTGTTCTCCTTCACTTGAGCTTCTTCGCTAGCATCACAGAGACCTCCTTAGATCTTCAATAGCAACTAAGGATCACCAAGGAGCTCGAGGTGCTTCGCCGGAGGTTGCTTAGCTCCGCCACATAACGAAGGAGGAGGCAGAGCTTCGACTTACATATATCATTGGATGACACACTTACGGTGTTCATCCTACGGGTGAGAGAGTGCCACATCTCCCGCCCGAGGCGCCTAGGTTCAGTGGAACCAAGCCTTACCCAAGTCACCTCGAGCCTCCACATGGCTCGAACCACTTGCATCGGCCCAAGCCTCCCTTGAGCCTCCATTCGCATGTTGTGCATGTGAGGTGGGGGTCATTTGCATCTGCGCCCTCAGATTTCTCCAATATTGCAAATAGGTCCAGACTTGCATGCCTCACGTGATGTGTCTGGGATATTTATAGGGAAGCCCCATCGAGATTTCAAAATTACATAAATGTTTGCAATGTTTTGTATATATTTTGCTATATTTTTCTTTCATTATACTCCTAGACCTCTTTGCTTATAACTTGAGTATAAAGACTCCAATTTCAATGATTTCAGTTTCATTTTGATGCTCTTTAATTATGTATCTGATGGCATCCTTAATTTTCTGATTCCACACCTTATAGCTATTTGTTTAATTTTACATATGATGTGTCATTTGTTTAGTTATTTAAATGTCATTAAATGAATAATGAAATCATATGATGCTTTATTGTTCCATTAGTTGATAGATTTAGGGGCATATTTGTGCATGTATATATGTTTGTATTACATTGCATTTTGTTGCACTCTTTCATCTTATCTAAATTGCATAAAATCTATAAAAAAAATGCAACATGTTCTGCATCATTTTGTGCATTAGTTGTCTGTTGACCTAGGTAGGTGATATATTCATTTAATTTAAGTATTAAAGTCTGATTAACTAGTTAGGTAGTGTGTGTCCATGTATTTGACCTTGGTACACTTACCAAGTAAAAATTCTCCATGTATTCAAAAGGGTGGATCTCTTCTTGAATCATTCTCGCCTCTTGTGCTACGACAACACGACGATATTAAAGAAGCGAGAATGAGGTTCATCAGATGGTGTCGTTGTCAGGGATGTGGCTCATCTTCGTGATTTCTTAGATTTTGGTACTTAATTAAGTTGATTATTTTTTATACTTTGGTCTACATGTTCGTGTTGTTTTTGCATTATTTTGTTATTCATTAAATTTCTTGAGTGTATATATAATGCATGGCTTTTGTTTCAGGGTCCGTGGAGACCGAGGATGCTCAGGAGACGAGGAGGCAAGAGTCGGGAGCTCCTGATGCGAGGAGTCGCAGAAGCACCTTCTGAAGCATCAAAGTATTTAATTAGCATTCTTAGTTATTTTGTGGTGTGTGTGTGTGTGTTTGTAATAATTGCATTTCTAGTGGTTCTCGTTCGAGAGCTCACATGTGTATTCAGAGACAGATGAATCTATAAATCATCACTCTTAAAGTTGAAATAGAGACTTGTTCCCGAGTATTTAGCAGCATATTTCCCTTTATCTTGCATAAATAACATTCACGCATGCATTCACAATTCATGCATTTTAGCATTCACAATTACATTAAATAAGAAGACAATTCATCTGTAAAACTCACTTGTAAATTATTCACCTAATTATCTGTATTTTATTACCCCCTCTAAAGTCAATAAAACCTTCCTTATACAGTGTATATTACTAGTTAATAATATAAGGAAGAAGGCCAAGAATTCCTAGCTTGTGAATTACGCAATAAAACCCCAATCCCAGTTTGAGACCCCAGATCTTAGAATGCCAATATCTACCTCATACAACCTCCGAATTAGGTTACTCACTTTCAGATTAATCCACATTCAGAGACCTTTAAAATGAGACCAATTTCATTCAAATCGGAGCTCGTATGCAAAACTTGGGTTTTTGGGTCCTTTTGTATACTATATGTATGTATATTTGTACCCTTGTATTTTTGTATCTTATTTGACCTCATCTCTATTTTTAGTCAAATAAAACTTGTAGATCTCATCGATATCTACAACTTTCATGTTTTGAGTTTTTCCAAATTCAGCCTCCTTCTCTCTTTAATTTCATTTTCTTTCTCAACCATTCAGAGCAGGCCACGTGGCGCCCTCTGATTGCACCACGCGGCCCGCTCTTTTGCGTGCCACGCGCCTTCCATCTCCGTCGTCCGATCGCCCTCCCTCTCTCTTGATCTGGGCAATCCAAGCCGTGGCGCTTCTCAGCCATTCGATCAAGCCCTGGATCCAATCCAGACCGTTAGCCAGCGTCGCGCCCTCATTGAGCCACGTGGCTGCATCCGCACCCTTCGATCCCCGCCTTTCCCTCTTAATCTCCACCATCCATCCCGGCCTTGATCTCGATCGTTCGATCAAAGGCCAGTCACCATCACGACCGTCCCTCTCTGCCTTTACCTACGCCCTCCACGTGGTGCGCCCGACATCCTTTGATCTCATCGCCTCTGATTCAATCTTAACCCTCCTTTTCCACCCTTCTCCTGATCGTTGGATCGCACAATCCAACGGTCAAGACGACGTCTTCTACCTTCCGCCTCACCCGCTCCCACATCATCCACCTCACCGACATGTCACCCCCTTCCTATTTTGGGAGCCACTCCGGCCACCGACTCCGCCTCATGTCACCACCATATTGTACCCCACTCTTCCCTCATCCTCACCGACCCCCTCGAGCACCATGAAGTCCCCCCCACCTCGCTCCACGACGTCCACCAACTCCATCACTTTGCCACCTGCGCCGTCACCTTCCACCTATAAATACGCCCCCACTGTCGACCGTCAGCCCTATCCGACATTCCAGAGAGATACCCCTAGCTCCGACCTTCAATTTGGTGACAGCAGTTCGACGAGACGTTGAGCGAAGACCGGGCTTCTTCTCCGGCGAGATCCACGGCCTTCACCGCCGTGCTGCAGCCTCCTCCGTGACCTGCACGAGTGCAGGACCCTCTACCGTCCTTCGATCGACGACCAGGAGCACGACTTTGAACTCCATTTCCCAGGTAGAAACCTCCACCGCCTCCCCAATCTTCGTCTTCTTTTTCTTGCATTTTCTCTTAATTTATTCACCACCCTCGATCGACTCCACCTTCATCTAACCATCCTCCGAGCTTCGCCTCGGAGCTGGCACCTTCGCGCACCCTTCTATCTTCTCAGATCACGCACTTCACCTCACGCCGACGCAAGCTCTGCCACCTTAGAGGAGCACCATCACTGGACCACCTTCATCGCTCCTTAGGCCTCACTCCGCACTCACGCTCACCCCACACGCATGTTGCACGCTTCGGCTATTCAACTTACCCCTTGCAGGTACTACATCTTCGATTGGCCGGACGCATCATCGGAGCTCCTTCGAGCTTCGTCGTCGCTGCTCTCCAGACCACTCCAGTCGCTCCTGAGACCTCCGGCGGATTCCCGACGCCTCCACGATTCTTCCCAGCTACTTGGGAGCCATCGGCGACCTTCATCGACGATCAGAGGAGGGGGAGGAGCTAGAGTTCTTCGTCGGAGCGCAACCATCTCCGTCGCAGGAGGCGGCGGACCCTTTGAGCACGACGGCCAGCAACCGTTCGATCTCCTTGATCGGACGGTTTAGAGTGATCCACGTCACCTTCATTCCACAACCATAGGATCAAGAGGATCCTACGCACCAGAGCATGCCACGTCGCCACCCTCCCCACGCTCCAGATGTCGTTAGATTCATCTTGATCCAACGACCGTTGATCGTCCACGCCTTCATCTCAGAAGCCATCCTCCGCCATTAGATCTTCATATGATCTGACAGATCTAGACGCACCACGTCTCCAGTTATCTTCCACCGTTGGATCTCCACCAGATCCAGAGGTCCATAGCGCGCCACGTAGCCACCTCCGAGCCGCCTCCCCGACCTTTATGCTCGGAGCCCCTGAAGCTTCCCCGAGCCAAGTTCGAGCCTCCATAGACCCCGAGCCTCCGCCCGAGCCTCTGAAGTCAACAGAGCATGGGACTTCGTGTGTCTTTCACGTGTGGCCTGGGTATTTTGCACCGAGGCCCCTGAAGGTTTACAAAATTGCATTTCAGTCCCTACCAGGAGCACCACGTGAGGTGCATGTGTTTTGTGGGCATTTTGCATACATGCTCCCCTCATAGGTAATTACATATTAGTCCCTGTCAGCATGTTTAATTTTTATCAATTTGATTTTCTGTAATTGCAGTTAGGCCCATGTCTTTGCACACATCCTTAGGCATTCATTTGATATCATTTTTCAAGTTTGAAAATTGCATTGTGTAGCTTAACTTGTCCTCTTTCATATAGTACACTTGTCATATTTTTATGATATCAGTAGAATTAATGATTAAATAATTGGTGAAATTTTGTTATATTTTACCCAATTATGCCTTCTAATTTGTAGTAAATTCTCTGTGGCTCCAAAAATCACCATAAATTCACATTAGACCTAGGATAATTAAGTTCACATTGTATCCAAAAGTCATCTCATTTGCACGCATCCTGATGCCTGAATAAATCATTTTGTGATTTTCTTAATTAATTTTTAATAGGTCCATTTCACATAGAAATTTAGGTTTATTAATTTTCCTGGATTCTTTAGATCTATCTAGGATAATTTTTATATCTGAAAATATTATGATTTGATATTTATTAAGATTAATTTAGTCAAAATCACCTTGCATTCATTTTTAATTCACAGTAAATTCATCTAGTGTCAGAAAAATCTAGAAAAATTAGCCTAGCTTAATTTCATTGCATTCCACTATCTGGCCAAGTTTCATAATTTTTGGAATTAATTTGACCACTTTTCTGAATTAACTTGTAAACTAGCTTGATTTTGTATGAGTCTTTTATTAATTGCATAAAAATTATTTAAAAAGACCAAAAACAATCTTCTGAAAATCCGAGCTCTTAATTTGCTTAAAATCTACCTAAGAAGACAACTGCCTCCCTGAGTTCGACCTTGAGCTTGCCCAAGTAAAAAATAAATTTACCGCTCGAAATAATTGAATATTGATTAAAAGTGGTTTTTGATTAGTCCGTATTACCTGATTGCAACGAACGATATGACATTAATTTGACCATTAATTTGATTAAATTAACTAGGATAGTACGAGCACTTATCAAAATGGCACCGTTGCCGGGGAGGCACAGCTTAGGTTAATTTGTAGTTAATTTTTGAGTGTCTGATTTTCCATCCCCGGGTAGTCTGACCCCAGGTTTTCTTGTGAATATTTTTCTGTCCTTTAATTTTGTATTTTTATGTCGTTCTCTATCTGACCTCAATTTGTTTTTGTGCGAGGAACACGAGGAGTCGAAGATGCTTTGAGGAACTTGTATTTTTGAACTTTTTGAGGAATTGTAATTTTTTTTCTTTTTTTCACTTTTTGCGTTATTTCCAGTGGTTCCCGTTTGGGTTCTCGTGTGTGTAAACATAGTGGAATCGTGTCCCTGTGTGCTGTGTAGATTGAATTTTTAGATTAGGCTTTCACCAGTGGCTCCTCGAGCCACTCTAGGATTTGCTTGTGCTCGTAATTCTTTAGGACCACACAATACACTTAAAATACGCACTTAGACCGCAGATCTAGTCAAATCAACATGTGCTTCACTCGCTAATAGAAATGCTTGTCTAGGAGCGGATTTTGTCGTCTGCATTTGCATGTAGTATAAAAGCTTTCAATTCTGTTTTGCATCCTGCATAAAAGCAAAGGGGTCATTGTAAGTATTCTTCACTCATCATAAGCATCATTGATTTTCGTGCATCGGCTTTTCTCAATTTCTCTCTCTTGGTTTTCAAACTTAAGTAAAAGGAAATTGAGACTGGACGATAGGCGTGCTGTGTGGATTGGACTAAACCAGTGATAACTTAACTTAAAATCGAGACTGCTAACACTATTGACCAAATAAATAAATAAATAAAATAGGAAATTCTACTTGCGGGAGACTAATCCCCGACCATGTTTTCAGGGTGAATGAGGGTACTTGAGTGTGTGTGAACACATTAAGGCAGAGCCCAAATCCCCGCCTTCCATATCACGTTCTGACTAATCCTAGCAAATATCACAAGTTGAATTATTCAGGTTCACTGACTAGTACCAAGTAACCTCCGCCTGTCTCAGGTAGATAGGGGCAAAATTGTGGTACCTCGCGACAAGTTGCCAGTAACCCCCCGGGTGAAGTTCCGGCCTTGTCAGCCTCCGCCTGCTTGCAGGTAGATAGGGGCAGGTCTTTGAATCCATCAACTTGGGATAGGAGCAAAGAAAGGAAGGACCGTCAGTATCTTAGGCGACAGGTTAAACAGGGAAGACGCATCCGGCTCTGAGCTGACTTCCCTATAGGTTGCGTAACTCCTTGCTATTTTGCTTGAAAATCACACTTAAAATCAACTAGATTAATTGGACTCGGTTTCGGGTCCTTCATCGTGTTGAGTGTGAAAACACATGGTTTGGATTGAATTGCTTGCTTCAGGTAGGAGTAAAATCCTATCTTCACTTAGAACTCCCGATTCTTCTTGCCAATCCAAGATGAGTGACTAGGGGATATCGACTCCTTATTCGCCAATCTCTCTTTGAGCCCCCCACGAAACTCATCTTCATCGGACCAAGCGCAACTTGGACCACCCAGAACTCATGACCCTCTTGAGTTTTGGATCCCTCACACCCAGGGTGGTTACTCTCAAACCAACCCTTTCCTCTCCTCTGAGCTTATCGAGGAAGACCATTGCCTCGGTAAGAATCCCTTCCTTGATTTGTCCTCTAACCCAGACCATTCCATTTCCCAGGACCAGAGGACACAATGCCGAAGAAGAACCCTGAAGAGGAGGAAAACAAAGAGGACCCAATGATTCAAGTCTTAGCCCGGTTGGCTAAAGACGAACAACTTAACACAGAATTAACGGCTAGAGTGGGACAGGTGATCGAAGCTGAAGGAATACACAGACCGATGGTGGACGCCTATAATCCAGCAGAGAATGAGATACATAGTTGGCTAGCACCCGAGGTTCCCCCTTGAAGCATTCGAACTGAAACCCCACTTCCTGAGCTTGCTGCCGAAGTTCAATGGAAATGCGAACGAAGAACCATATACCGTCCTCAGAGACTTCGAGCTGGTTTGCAACAACCTTAGTCACCCTAGGGTTGGGCAGGATTATATCGGACTGAAGGCCACCCTTTTTGCCTTAGGAGATAAGGTAGAACATTGGCGAAAGAACCTAGGGGTGATATGTACAACCTGGATGCAGTTCAAGGACTTATTTTTGAAGAAGTTCTATTCACTTGGTAGGACAAATCAGATGAGAACCAAGATCGCTAGCTTTTCCCAAGGAACCTCTGAACCATTCCAAGAAGCCTGGGATATGTTTAATGACCTTATTCAGAAATGCCCCTGCCATGGCATTTCAAAAGCAATCTTAGTCCAGACCTTGTTCTGTGGTATGACCCCGGAGATGCAGGGGTTAGTCAGTGTCGCCCGTGGAGGAAGTTATCTGAACAAGAATGAAAATGTTGTATGGAAAATCTTGGAGCTGATGGCAGAAACATGCAGGTCTCAGGCCACCGGGGCCTATCAGTTGTCTCCTTCGAGCCTCACCAATGAGACAACCCGGAGGACTGTACGAATCTGACGGACGTCCTTATCCCTAACATGGGGATAATAGCAGATAAATTAACCATGGTCAAGCAGATTCACAAGAGGGTCACTGACCTTGAGGCGCTCTCCAGATTACTGAAGCAAGTGGAGGAACTTACTGAGAGGGTAGCTAAGATAAAGCTACCTGCCCCTTCTGCACCACTTGTACCCTTACACCGAGTCCATCTTGTACAGGAACAGGCACCGAGGCCTCAGAGTAGCTGGGTAGAGGAGCAGACTTACACTCAGCAGAACCAGCACACACCCCTACAAGTGGAGACAGGATACGAGGAGCCTCTGCAGGTGTTCGAGATCAACGGGCTGTGGTACAGCCATGACCCCGTCGGCAGACAGTCAGGGATATCCCTCACTGACCTTCCCTATCTTACTAAGAAAATGGCTCCGTCCCCACACCGCGCTTTGTTAAGTCCAGGCCCGAACGAGGGTACCAGCCTCAAAAGCACCAATAGTAGCAACGCACGTTCCACTCGGGCCAACAGGGCCTGTCACCGTCCCATCAACAACAACAATATCGGCATGGTCAGCAGGGCCAGTACATGACCTCATCCTCAAGTCAGCATCAACCAGCCTAGCCCACCGAATTAGAGTCCCTCACCTTGGCGATCCAGACCCTGACTGATAGGGTCCAACAGATCCAGAATGACTATCTGGATATGAGAACCGATCTGAATCATGTTTCTCGTACCCAGGTCCAGCATATGGCGCCAAAGACCCAATTCCCTCCCAAGTTCAGGCCAATCCGAACAACCTGAATCAAGGCCAGAGCCGACCACGAGATCATGTATAATATTCAGATAATTCTTTATCTGAACATGAGATTCTTTTGTACGATAATGTAAACCATATATCCCTCAGGAGCAGAAGGACCGTGATCGTACCTGATCGGGCACGGGTACCGAAGGAAGGAGTCGCCAAGTCTCTACCTGAGGAGAACTTGGAGGTAGAGGAGCAGCAACAGCACCACCACCACCACCGACAGAAGAAGAGGACTTCTGAGTCCTCAAAGAAGCAAGGGAACCGCACTAGTAGACAGTCTACTGAAACCGATGAAGAGCCCGCACCTCCATCTGAGGAGGATATTCCAGCAGTCGCGGAGGATTCATCATCGATTTTGCAGCAGTAGTTTTCTTTTAGTCATAGTTAGAGTCCGAGTCAGTTTCAGAGTCTGAGTCCTGTACAAAACTCAGTTCCAGTTATGAATGATAATCTTTCAGTTTCAGAATCTGAGTTGAAGTCAATAATCCCTTTCCCCCGAGCTCTTAAGGGTGGAAAGAAGGAAACTAAAAAAATCAAAAAGATGACCCTGAGATGGCAGAGTTTTGCAACAAACATATCAAGGTCACGATCCCCTTTGACAAGTACGTAGAAATGACACTTGCATTTCAGTAATACCTTAAGATTAAATGCACACCTAGTAGGGTTAGCAGGAAGATCAAAAGCCGTGTTGAGAAACACGTCCTGTCAGTAGCCACGACTTGTGCAATAATGAACTCGTTTCCAAGGAAACGAAGAGACATGGGTGCACATTATGTGGTGAGTCATGTTAATGATACTGCGTTTGCACGCACTCTCCAAGACAACAACTCCTCAATCAACTTAATGCCTACAACCCTCTATGAGCAGCTTAACCTTGGACCTCTTAGGAAATCTAGAGCCCACCTTCAGTTCGCTGATAAATCAACCAAGAGGTCCCAAGGAGAATTGAGGAATGTTGTCATCAAAGTCGAGGGTCAAGAATATATGATGGACTTTACTGTCCTAGATATGGAAACCCCTTGTAATTGGAGAGATTCCCAGATCATCCTAGGCAGGCCCTTCCTCAGAACAGCGGGGGCCTTGTTTGATTATAAGATCGGGAAAATCCAGCTCCAAACTCCAGGCGGAGATGAGGAACTCGAGATGAAGCAGACCAGATGGCAGAGACCGGATTCCGAATCCAGCATCGAGTACTCTTCATCCGATGCAGACTGCATTCACATAGACACGGTTGTCCATGGAGACAGAACCCAGCTAGAACCGATGAGACCCTCCCTTCCGGAGTAGATCCTGTGTATGTGTCAGTTTGCGAGGTCCTTAGAAATGAGTACAGCTCAGAATTTGCATCGCCCTACATCTTCGATGACTTAGAGGCCCAGCTGGACCTGTCAGTCCTTCCCTCTTTAAGACAATCAGAAGATGAGGATGACGAGTCGGACGTGGCTTTTGCCGATTGCATGGAGACCTTTGACGATCCGACTCCAGAGCCGAATGAATTGGTGGTATCAATTTCAGAGATAAATCCAGCCACTACCAGCACTGAGCCAGATTTGATTGAACCAGACTTCCTCAATGATCATACATTACCTGAGCTCAAACCCTTACCCACAACACTCAAATATGCCTTCCTTGTGGGACAAGAGAATAAATATCCGGTCACCATCAGTTCGCGATTGACCGAGGAGCAGGAATCTTGCTTGTTAGAGATCATGGAAAAAAACCGCAAGGCAATAGGCTGGAGCATTTTCAATCTCCACAGGATAAATCCCGCTCTGTGTTCGTACCATATCTACTTGGAGAATGAAGCTAAACCCTCTCATGAATTCCAATGTCGTTTGAATCCAAATTTACGAGAGGTAGTGAAGAAGGAGATAGAGAAATGGTGCAACGCAGGTTTCATTTATCCCATCTCCGACTCTAAATGGGTGGCCCCGATCCATGTTGTCTCGAAAAAGTCGGGTATTCAGACAACCACCAATGAATACGAAGAGGAGATCGTGACGCGAGTACTTACGTCGTGGTGTGTCTGTGTGGACTACAGATGCCTGAATGCTGCGATGAAGAAGGATCATTTCCCCCTACCATTCATTGATCAGATCCTAGAGAGACTAGCGGGGAAAGAATTCTTTTGCTTCTTGGATGGGTTCTCAGGCTACAATCAAGTAGTCATAGTTTCGGAGGACCAGGAAAAGACCACGTTCACATGCCCCTTTGGTACCTATGCTTTCAAGCGCATGCTTTTTGGGTTATGCAATGCTCCCGGTACTTTTCAAAGGTGCATGATTGTTGTATTCGCCGAAATGATCGGCGAATTCCTAGAAGTCTTCATGGATGACTTCTCGGTCCACGGCGATTCCGTCGATTCCTGTCTTAGGAATCTGGACCGAGTCCTCAAATGCTGTTGTGAGGTTAATCCAGTGCTCTCCTGAGAGAAACGTCACTTCATGGTGACAGAGGGTATTGTGTTGGGGCACGTCATCTCCAAGAGAAGAATGGAGGTTGACCCTGCCACAGTGGATGTGATCAGACGACTCCAGGCACCAACCAACGTCAAACAGTTGCAGTCGTTCCTCGGGTATGTCGTATTCTATCAGAGATTTATCAAGGATTTTTCTAAGATTGCCCGATTGCTAACTAAGCTTTTAGGAAAGGACATGGAGTTTATTGTTGATCACAAATGTCTTGAGGCCTTTAAGCTATTGCAAGTAATGATCATGGATGCCCCGATCCTACAAACCCCAGATTGGTCTCTTCCTTTTGAGATCATGACGGACGCATCAGATTTTGCTATTGGGGCTGTGTTAGGGCAGAGGAGGGATGGCATCCTGTTTGCAATACACTACGCAAGAAAAGTGCTTGATATCGCTCAGCGTAACTATACAGTTGCGGAAAAGAAAATGCTTGTGGTAGTGTTTGCCTTGGACAAGTTCAGATCTCATTTAATCGGATCCAAGATAATTGTGTTCACTGACCACACGGCGCTACGTTACTTAATGGAAAAGAAGGACGCGAAGGTGCGTCTTCTTAGGTGGATTCTACTTATCCAGGAGTTTGACTTGGACATTCGTGATAAACCTGGAAAGAAGAACGTATTAGCTGATCATCTCTCTCGTCTCGAAGATCTTAATACTTCCGAGGATTCACCGATTTAAGACTCCTTCCCTGACGAGTTGATTTTTGTTGTCGACTCAATCCCATGGTATGTCAATATCGTGAACTATCTTGTCTCTAAGAAGCTTCCCGAAGATTGGCCCAAGAGCCACATAGACCGACTCAAGTCGGATGCTAGACACTACCATTGGGAGGATCTGATCCTGTCCCAATCCGAGCCACAGACAGCAGGACTGTCTGCATTAGAGAACATATCATCTCTAGGTTCGGGATCCCCAAAATGTTGATATCAGATGGGGGTAGCCACTTTGTAAACAGAGACATGAAGAAACTCTTGAAGGACTACAACATCGAATACCGTGTCGCTAGCCCTTACCACCCACAGACTAATGGTATGGCTGAGGTGTCGGATAGTGAGGTAAAAACTATATTGTAGAAGCTTGTTTGCCCAGACAGGAAGGACCGGTCTCAGATCTTGGATCTAGTCCTATGGGCTTATCTGACAGCTTACAAGATACCGTTAGGAACCTCCCCATTCCGAATGGTATTCGGAAAGCCGTGCCATTTGCCCGCAGAATTAGTGCACAAATCAGAATGGGCAATCAAGAAGGTCAACTGGAACACACACCTAGGGCAGAAGCAATGAGAAATGGATCTGAATGAGCTTGTGGAAGTCAGAAATCGAGCATACGACAACAGTATGGTGTACAAGGACAAGGTGAAGCGTTAGCACGATAGATATATCAGACGAAAGACCTTTGCTCTTGGACAGAAGATATGTTTGTTCAATGCAAGGCTGAAAGTCTTCCAAGGCAAGTTGAAGTCCAAGTGGACGGGCCCATTCATTGTCCGTGTGGTGCATGATAGTGGATGTGTTGAGATCTCAGATCTCGCAGATGATACGCCGACATTCCTGGTAAATGGTCAACTGTTGAAGCACTTCATCGAAACCAATGAACACTTAGTCCATGTTGAGGAGATTGTATTCATGCGCAAGACAGATTCAGCAGATACACATAAAGCCGCGCATGAGACTTTGCAGCAGTAAACTCTAGCCATCAGCAACATCTGGAAAGATTCAGACCGTGATCCTTGTATATATCCACCATTCATGTACATTCTTCCCCTACCTCCCGCGACTCTAATCACCCACCCCAAATTCATGTATCTCCATCTACGACTATACTTAGAATGACCAGATCCTAAGTATAAGGGGGTGAGTCACCTGAGTCTGTTCACTGTACATCCTCCAGATCACATCGGTCCTCATACTCACTCTAGTCTTATACTTAGGTTGACCTGAGCCTAAGTATAAGGGGGAACCGATGCCCGCCTTGTATACATTCATCCACTTCCTCTCTTGACCTCGTCCGCCCCATTTTTGATCTTATGCTACACTTAGGCTTCCAAGAGCCTAAGTATAGGGGGGCGGGACGACTTCTATACATTTTTTGCTTCTTTGGCTCTCTTACGCTTAGCACGAGCTATGTCTTTTTCCTCGCTTTCCGTGCTTTGAGGACATAGCACACGCTAAGTATAGGGGGACGTGTATATATTACATATATACTTTACCCATAGCTCGTACTTTCACGCATTTATTATATATTACGCAATAATTACGGGATGGGTAAAATTGGAGAATTTTTTTTTGTAAAATACACTTGTATAATCTGTAAAACACTTGTACCATAGGAGGTATACCAGAGTTTTGTCAAAAAAAATGGAAAAATCAAAGGCTTCTTATTTCACTCTTGCTCATCATCTCTGCATCTGAAAAGAAAGAAAAAGAGTCTTGCATTTCATTCATCTACATAGCATGTCATCTACATCTCATCTGCATATCTTGCATATGCAAGGTAAAAAGCTAGTGGGTTCTGAACCAAGTTATGAGTAAATATTGAGGATAGACTCGGTTTGACCTTAATACACCTAATTTCAGAGGAACCTTATAAGAACTGGAGTTAAGATTTCTCAGGTCAAGTGACTTAATTCTCTGAGTCCACAAGTCTATGTTGACATGTCATCTTGATCAGTCTAAATAGAATATCTCGCGCACACGCATGATTCTTATAGACAGTGACCTAACTTGGACAAGCACAATGCACGTAGCTCTTCATTGATGAGGTGGTGAGGAGGTAGAATCCTTTAGCTTGGAGTAGCACGCGGATGGAAACATTCGTCCTCCTCTAGGGAGGGTAGTGCATCTCAACCTAGTCTGGTGGTGTTGACATCTAAGGACGGGATGTTGTGGATTGCAATAATGCTTCAAAAGAGGGATAGTCTACTGGCTCGAGAGGAAAAACTTCTGATGTACATGTTGCACCTTGTATATAGTTCGAAAAAAAGAAAAAGAAAAGAAAAAGAAAAAAATGCAAGAACTCCAAAAAAATCAGACATGACCAAGTGAAAATAAAATACATGTCGAAGTATGTATATTAGCAAAGAAATGCAGCTGGATGACTAGGCTACACTGGTTAGGCATCCCAGGATAGGTAGCTATACTGGCTACCGTCCATTCTTCTCTCTACCCCCTCCTTTTGAGCTGGTCGCACTTGAACTTAGAAGGGAATACCCCGCTCCTTGAGGAAAGAGTTACTGGACCGAGTAATTAGAGTTACCTTGTTAGAGGAGGCTGGTTTTGAGCCATTTCCGATGTGGAGTGTTACATTTCACTTATACAGTACAAGAAAGAATCATAGTCATTGATAACACGAGAGAATCGAGGGTCTAGATATCTCACAAGGTGAGAAATCCAGTCGTTGATTTGACCACTCAAAAATTCTCGGTCGATCAACAATTAACCCACAATCAGAATAAAGCAATTAAATCTCAAAAATGTGGAGTTAAAATTTATTATAACTCTACATGCAAGCGTGTATAGGTGTAAGCACAAGTAGAGGTCGAACACTGTGAGGCGAAGGGTTGTGTGGTGGAAATGAATGCACATTCAGACAATTCTTTGTTCATATCCAATTCTTATTGTTTTTGTGGGTTTTTGGTTTTATATTTTTTAATTTTATTATTATTTTTTAAATTTTTATTTTGTTTTTTTATATTTCATATATTTTTTATATTTTCTTTTTATATTTTTAATTATATAATATAGGTGTATATATAAAGAGAGATATATAAGAGAAGAGAGAGGAGTAATACAAGGATATATATTTATATAAATACTAAATATATATTAGATATAATATTTTTTTGGCTTTTTATATTTTTATATTGTTTTGTTATTTTTTTCTGGAATTTTACTAATTTTTATGTATTTTCAATTCCAAAAATGTCCCTAATATGGGACTAATTAAATCGGCCGAAAGTGATTTGGGTCTTAAAAATATAAAATAAGTCTCAAAATTACCCAAATTAATTTTAATATGTAAATAGTAGTATATAGATAATTATAAAATAGAAAAATATATTTTTGGGATTTTTCTAGGGTTTTTATAATTTTTTGTTGGATTTTGGGGCTTTCTGATTTTTTTTATTTTTCTTTTTCTTATTTTTATGGTTTTTCATTTTCTGGACTCAATATATATATATAAATACACCATATATAATATTTTTGGAATTTTTCAAAAATATTTTATATTTTTTGGTATTTTATAATTTAAACAGTGATTATTTAGGCTCCATTTGAATTTTAAAAATTAGATAAAATGCAAAAAATACAAGTTAAAAATGTGGGTGTGAAAGTACACTGCATGGAGTATCTAACCTAATTTTTGTGGATTTTTAGGAGCTACATAGGTATTTTTAATAAATAGATAAAAGACATAAAAATAACTAGGCCTGACAGGGGCAATTTTGCAAATAAAATAACATGCAGGGGGTAAAGTGCAAATATACCAACTAGAATAAATATTTATTTTATTTTTAAGAACTATTTTACAATTACAAAAACCGCCAGGGTATACAATGCATTTTTTACGCGCCTCACGTGAGATTGCACGTGAGGCGTAGAAGGACCAAATTGTAAATACAAGAAATGCAGGGGCCCTTTTGCAAAATTTACATTTATTTTACAACGTAATACTTATTTTACAGAATTAAAAATTAAATACAAAAAAGGCAGGGGCTATATATGAAAATTACCCCCAAAAGGCGTGCGGACGGACGGTTGGATTCGGCTCACTTGACACGCATCGCTCCACCCGCGGCCGATACCGGTTCGCTGCTGAATGGCACGGACTAGATCACTCGAACTGATCTGACGGTCGAGGCGCGACACCATCCAATGGCTGGGCTTCTAACTGGGACTCCTTCTTGATCCGACGGCTAAGAGGGCCTCTGGAAGAACAGGGAGGAAGGTTCACCTGGGCGAACTTCCTCCGGCGACATCTCCCTCCCTCGTCGGTCTCTGTCGCTCCTGAGAGTCCCAAATCATCACTGGCGCTTCCCTCTATCCGCAGGAGGCTTCAGATCGGCCAGGAGACCACCGGAGCGCCGCCACCAGGTCGATGTCGAGGTGGTGCTCCAGGTACCTCCGGCGAGCGTCGAGGACCGCCTCCAGGTGCCTCAATGCACCTTGTACCTACGTAGGATGAAACAAGGGACGAGGGTAAACTGCCTCGTCCCGTTAGAACAGCGAATGAATGAAGAGTGGAGCGGAGCGGAGATCTCCGACGATGGGTGAAAGATGGAGATCGTGTTGCCAGATCCGAAGAAGATCTGGGTGAGTGAGGGTGCCTGGGGCGTGGGAAAATGAAGGGGTAGGAAGATGGAGGCGATATGGTGGTCGGAATGTGAGTGAAACACCGTGAATGGGTTCGTCGGAGCGGAGCAGGACCTCCGACGAGAGGCGGCTGTGGGTGCAACCTCTGCCATCTCCGACCGATTCAAGGTACCAGGGGGCTCCTCCTGTCACAAGGACTCCACCTAGACCGAATACGAAGAAGGGGGACGGGTAAAGGCTGACCAAAATTGAGAAGAAGGCGGAGGTTTCTTATTTAAACACAGGTGGTGCACCCTTATTGACCGGGCCATTGACGGAGCTATGAGCTATGTACAAAAGAATAAACGAGTGGGCGTAGATGTGCATCGATCATGGAGCAAGTCGTCTGAAGGCGGCGATGGCAGAAGATGCTTGAGGCGAGCGGGAATAAAGGGAGAAGACGGGCCGATATGATAGGCTACATCTAATCAGCCACCTGGGGGAGCAGTTGACCAGACGGTCAACGTGCGGAGGGACCTGATTGGTCCATGTCAGTGCAAAATTGACTCATTATTTAAACCTAATAAATAATTTTATTAAATTTTGCTTATAAAATAAAAAATGTTTATTAATTAATGTAGTATTTATTTATGATTTTTATTTATTTTTTTGATGTATTTTAATATGAGTTTATTTTTAATGATGTATTTATAAGTGTATTTATATGTATTTTGTATAATTTATTTTTATTTTATATATTTTATTTTTATTATTTTATTATATTATTTTATAAATTTATAACTTATTTTTGTGATTCTAAGTATATTTTTATTTATTTTTTATGAGTTTATTTGCATATTTAAATAAGTAGGTATATATACTATGTTGGTATACTTATAGGTATTTTACCTATATTTTATATACATTTTATTTATTTAATGAATTTTATTTGTTTTTATTTTGGATTTACATTTTTAATATATTATATGTAATATTTAAAGTATTATAAAAATATGAAGGAATAAAATAATTAAAGAATGTATTTCCCTTTTATTTATATACATAGGTAACATAGGTATGTTTGTATCTCATAGACTTATTTTATTTTTCAAGTTCTTTTTGGTTTTATTCTACTTTCAATATGTACATGTATTATGTATATTATTTACAAAATTCTAAAAAATATAAAGTTATAGAAATGATGAATAATGAATATAATGAATATTTTAATCGGGTAGACTATACAATGAAGGCCAAAAACCTAACTTTCACAGATGAACTACAAAAATTATGAAACCAATTTTATTAAATAGCTCTTGAAAAGTTATATACAATTAAAGTGATTTTGGTAGATTTTGAATTTTATTTGCAAGATATGGGTCTGTGAAGTTAAGATTCTGGTTTTTTATTCTGTGTATAAAATCTACACTGTATATTATTTTTGTGCAAACTCAATTTTGTATTTTTATTCACATTATTCTCTGCAACTTTCATGTACAAAATATTTCTATTTGATGAAAAAATAATTACATACAAAATAGGTGTCAAAAATACATAAATGAATGAATAAATAAATGAGGTATTTATTGTATTATCGACCCTTATCTCCCCCTACTTTATTCCTTGTCGACCAATTCCATTCTGGACTTGGTCTCGTGGTTCGGGTCATAAAATATTTGCAATATTTTATTCCTTTTTCTTTTCTTCTCTTTATTCTATAATTTTGGCATTAAAAACCTTATTTTATGTATACTTACTACACTAAATAATGAATGTTATTATAGACAAATTGATGCTATTTACATGCATTTGCTGGGGTTTTTAAGGCATAAATGATAGAATAAAGGTGGTGAAATGGAGATTCATCAGTCATCAAAAATGTACGTATGAGGATCTGTTCTGACCTGACTATTGAGGAGTCTCGAATAGAAGACTTGTGGAACTTGAAGTCTGTCAGGTCTTAAGTTTGGGTCCCGATGAGGTTATGTCACACAATTAATCCAAAGGTCGAGTCAAGCTCCATTTTTAACTTTTGTTCATGACCTTGGTATGGAACCCAAAATGAATTCACTCTTGCATTCCATTTAGTTGCTCGGGGATGAGCAAGGTTTAAGTATATGGGGTTGATGAATCTGTAATTCATCACTCTTAAAGTTGAAAATAGAGACTTGTTCCCAAGTATTTAGCAACATATTTCCCTTTATCTTGCATAAATAGCATTCATGCATGCATTCACAATTCATGCATTTTAGCATTCACAATTACATTAAATAAGAAGCCAATTCATCTGTAAAACTCACTTGTAAATTATTCACCTAATTATCTGTATTTTATTACCCCCTCTAAAGTCAATAAAACCTTCCTTATATTGTGTGTATTACTAGTTAATAATATAAGGAAGAAGGCCAAGAATTCCTAACTTGTGAATTACCCAATAAAACCCCAATCCCAATTTGAGACCCCAGATCTTAGAATGCCAATATCTACCTCATACAACCTCCGAATTAGTCTACTCACTTTCAGATTAATCCACATTTAGAGGCCTTTAAAATGAGACCAATTTCATTCAAATCGGAGCTTGTATGCAAAACTTGAGTTTTTGGGTCCTTTTGTATACTATATGTATGTATATTTGTACCCTTGTATTTTTATATCTTATTTGACCTCATATCCATTTTTGGTCAACATGAAACTTGTAGACCTCATCGATATCTACAACTTTCATGTTTTGAGTTTTTCCAAATTCGGCCTCCTTCTCTCTCTAATTTCATTTTCTTTCTCAGCCATTAAGAGCAGGCCACGTGGCGCCCTCTAATTGCGCCATGCGGCCCGCTCCTTTGCGCGCCACGCGCCTTCCATCTCCGTCGTCCGATCGCCCTCCCTCTCTCTTGATCTGGGCCATCCAAGCCACAACGCTTCTCAGCCATTCGATCAAGCCCTGGATCCAATCCAGACCGTTAGGCCCACCTTGCGCCACGTGGCTGCATTCGCACCCTTCGATCCCCGCCTTTCCCTCTTAATCTCCACCATCCATCCCGGCCTTGATCTCGATCGTTCGATAAAAGGCCAGTCACCATCACGACAATCCTTCTCCACCTTTACCTACGCTCGCCATGTGGTGCGCCCATCGTCCTTTGATCTCATCGCCTCTGATTCAATCTTAACCCTCCTTTTCCGCCCTTCTCCTGACCGTTGGATCACTCGATCCAACGGTCAAGACGTCGTCTTCTACCTTCCACCTCACCCGCTCCCACGTCATCCACCTCATCGACAGGTCACCTTCTTCCTATTTTGGCAGCCACTCCGGCCACCCACTCCGCCTCCTGTCATGACCATTTTGTACCCCACTCTTCCCTCATCCTCGCCGGCCCCCTCAAGCACCATGAACTCCCTCCACCTCGCTCCACGACGTCCGCCAACTCCATCACTTCTCCACCTACGCTGTCACCTTCCACCTATAAATACGCCCCCACCGTCGACCATCAGCCCTATCCGCCATTCCAGAGAGATACCCCTAGCTCCGACCTTCAATTTGGTGACAACAATTCGACGAGACGTTGAGCGAAGATCGGGCTTCTTCTCCGGCGAGATCCACGGCCTTCACTGTCGTGTCGTAGCCTCCTCCGTGAGCTGCACGAGCTCAGGACCCTCTACCGTCCTTTGAGCGACGATCAGGAGCACGACTTTGAGCTCCATTTCCCAGGTAGAAACCTCCATCGCCTCCCCAATCTTCGTCTTCTTTTTCTTGCATTTTCTCTTAATTTATTTGCCGCCCTCGATCGACTCCACCTTCATCTAACCATCCTCCGAGCTTCGCCTTAGAGCTGGCACCTTCGCGCACCCTTCCATCTTCTCAGATTACGCACTTCACCTCACGCCGATGCAAGCCCCGCCACCTTGGCAGAGCACCATCACCGGACCACATTCATAGCTCCTCAGGCCTCACTCCACACTCACGCTCACCCCCACACGCATGTTGCATGCTTCGGCTATTCAACTCACCCCCTGCAGGTACTATATCTTTGATTGGTCGGACGCATCATCGGAGCTCCTTCGAGCTTCGTCGCCGCCGCTCTCTAGACCACCCCAGTCGCTCCTGAGACCTCCAGCAGATCCCCGACGCCTCCACGATTCTTCCCAGCTACTTGGGAGCCATCGGCGACCTTCATCGACGATCAGAGGAGGAGGAGGAGCTAGAGCTTCTTCGCCAGAGCGCAGCCATCTCTGCCAAAGGAGGCGGCAGACCCTTTGAGCATGATGGCCAGTAGCCGTCCGATCACCTTGATCGGATGATTTAGAGTGATCCACGTCACCTTCATTCCGCAGCCGTAGGATCAGGAGGATCCTACGCACCGGAGCATGCCACGTCACCACCCTCCCCGCCCTCCTGATGCCATTTGATTCATCTTGATCCAAAGGCCGTTGATCGTCCACGCCTTCATTTCAGAAGCCATCCTCCACCGTTAGATCTTCATATGATCTGACGGATCCAGACGCACCACGTCTCCAGTTATCTTCCATCGTTGGATCTCCACCGGATCTAGAGGTCCATAGCGCGCCACGTAGCCGCCTCCGAGCCGCCTCCCTGACCTTTAGGCTCGGAGCCTCCGAAGCTTCCCCGAGCCAAGTCCGAGCCTTTAGAGCCCTCGAGCCTCCACCCGAGCCTCCGAAGTCAATCGATCCTGGGACTTCACGTGTCTTTCACGTGCTGCCTGGGTATTTTGCACCGAGGCCCCTGAAGGTTTACAAAATTGCATTTCAGCCCCTGCTAGGAGCACCACGTGAGGCGCACGTGTTTTGTGGGCATTTGCATACATGCCCCCTCGTTATAGGTAATTGCATATTAGTCCCTGTCAGCATGTTTAATTTTTATCAATTTTATTTTCTGTAATTGCAGTTAGGCCCCTGTCTTTGCATGCATCCTTAGGCATTCATTTGACATCACTTTTCAAGTTTGAAAATTGCATTGTGTAGCTTAACTTGTACTCTTTCATATATGACACTTGTCATATTTTTATGATATCAGTGGAATTTATGATTAATTTATTGGTGAAATTTTGTTATATTTTGCCCAATTAAGCCTTTTAATTTGTAGTAAATTCTCTGTGGCTCCAAAAATCACCATAAATTCACATTAGACCTAGGATAACTAAGTTCACATTGTACCCAAAAGTCATCTCATTTACACGCATCCCGAGGCCTGAATAAATGATTTTGTGATTTTCTTAATTAATTTTTAATAGGTCCATTTCACATAGAAATTTAGGTTTATTAATTTTCCTGGATTCTTTAGATCTATCTAGGATAATTTTTATATCTGAAAATATTATGATATGATATTTATTAAAATTAATTTAGTCAAAATCACCTTGCATTCATTTTTAATTCACAGTAAATTCATCTAGTGTTAGAAAAATCACAAAAAATTAGCCTAGCTTAATTTCATTGCATTCCACTATCTGGCCAAGATTCATAATTTTTGAAATTAATTTGACCACTTTTCTGAATTAACTTGTAAACTGGCTTAATTTTGCATGAGTCTTTTATTAATTGCATAAAAATTGTTTAAAAAGACCAACAAACAATCTTCTGAAAATCCAAGCTCTTAAATTTTCTTAAAATCTACCTAAGGAGACAGCTGCCTCCCTGAGTTAGACCTTGGGCTTGCCCAGGTAAAAAATAAATTTGCCGCTCGAAATTAATTGAATATTGATTAAAAGTGGTTTTTGATTAGTCTGTATTACCTGACTGCAACGAACGATATGACATTAATTTGACCATTAATTTGATTAAATTAACTAGGGTAGTATGAGCGCTGATCAGAGACCTAGACTTCTATGTGGTGTGTGGAGTCTGTTTCACCCATACCAGTGTGTGACTCCACTTGAGTGTCGATCTAGGTTTAGGCACATGACTCTCTGAGCTATTTTAATTTTCATTTCCTCTTGTGCTTAAATGTAGATAGTACACACTAATAAGAATCTAGGAGAGTCACTTCATCTCCATAGATTCATGAGACTCACCATAACAACACTTTACTTAGCCATGACTTCATATCACTTTATGTTATTAGGACATAACAAAAATTAAGTATATGAGGGTATACCACATATATGTTAGCTCATATTTTAAAATTTCGCAAACTTCTTTGAGCTAGGATAAAATATCTTTTGAATTGATTTGAGTAAAAATATTTATAAAATGATTTGAAAAAAATTTCTAACTATGTGACATTGTCTTTGAAAAATATTTGACATTGGTTTGAAGAATGAGATTTTACTTGTTTTGAAAACCATTTGAAAATGTTTTGAAAAATCATATATTTATGTGACATGGTTTGAAAAATCTTTTCAAAATTCTTTTAAAAAATGTAGGTGATAATAGGACTAACTTATGTTTGTAAATACTTCTAACCTTATACAAAATGTATAAAAATTGAAAAAAATTACAAAAACACTAACTCAATGAGTTGGATATTATCCCTGACACTTGTCACTTTCACTCAAGACTTGAGGAATAAAGAACACTTGGTTTATGTGATCCTAGATTCAAGAGTTAACTAGCCTCAGTCATTAGGATTTAAGACTTAATTATTAATACTTCCCTAGTTTAAAAGATATATGTGTTTTTCACACTTAATCTTTAACTTAAAGAATATGACCTGCACTCACATACACAACAACATTGATGATGACATGAGTTGAGGTTTCACTCGAGGTGTATTTCTTTAATACTAAAAAATCCCCAAAAAATAATTATTGTATATATTTGTTTTGACATTAAATATAAATTAAAAATACAAAAAAAATAAAAGGAATTAAAAAAGTGTTTTTATTCCTAAAAAAGGCTTATAAAATATATCTATGTATATTGACTTATTTTGACTTTTTATTCAATATGAAACTTGTAGATCTCACTGCGATCTCCAACTTTCATGTTTTACAATTTTTCTAATTCGACTTGTAAATATTTATTTTTTTTATTTTTCTTCATTTTTCTTATTTCTAATTTTCCTATTGGGTTGTGTGGTTCCTTCTGGCCGAGTCACGTGGCCCGACCCTTCTTTACGCTCCACTTTATTTCTATAATGTTCATCCATTCAGATAGATTCCATCTTAGCCACTCACTCCCGCTTCACCCTTAGCCGCTAGATGGCCCTGCATTTGACGGTCCCGCTCACTCCAGGCCCACTCTTCATCCACAACCCTTCGACAATCTGATGGATCTAATCCCAATCACCTGCCCCTGCCTTCTCCTTAACCGTTGGATCCTTGATCCAACAGTCCCAGCATCATCTTCTAACTCAGTAACGGCTTCCTCACCCACGCGCACCTCACCAATAGTTGTTTACCCCCAATTTTCACCGCCACCTCAGGCCACTTCCCCTCGACCTAACACCACCCCTATGTATCCCTAACTTCTCCCTCTTTTGCAGATCCCTTAGCCACTAAACTCCTGTCTTCTATGGCTTCATGTAGATGCTACATCTCCATCAATCCCACCTCCCGTAACCGGCACCACCTCCTACAAAACCTTCACCCCAGTTGATGAATCTCCATTTCATAATATTTATTCTATCATTGTTGGCCTTAAAAACCCTAGTAAATGCATGTAAATAGCTTAATTCGTGCATTTTAGCATGCATCATTGTGTAAATAGTGTATAAAATACGGTTTTTAATGCTAAAATTATAAAATAAAGAAAAGAAAAGTAAAAGAATAAAGTATAGAGATATTTATGATCCAAAACCCCAAGACCTAGGCATCTTAATGACTAGGACAACAAGGAACAAAGTAGGGAGAGATAAGTGTCCAAAATACAATAAAAATCTCTTTTATTTTATTCATTTTCCTTCATTTTTGGGATCTATTTTTTATACTTCAAATAAAGAAACTCTGTATATGAAATTTTAGATAATAAAATATATAAAAATACAAAATTTATTTCATACAAAAATAATATACAGATAAAAGTTATACTCAGAATAAGTTTCCAAAATCCTAACTTCCTAGACCTATATCTCTCAAATAAAAACTCAAAATATATCAAAATTACCTTTAATTGTATATAACTTTTAATAAGCTATTAATGAAGGTGGTTTCATTTTTTTGGAGTTACGGTGTGAAAGTTAGGTTTTTGGACTCCTCTTGTATAGCTATACTTATTAAAATATTCATTTTATTTATTATTCATTATTTTATAATTTTGTATTTTTATAATTTTTAAAATATTATTTATAAGATATGTACGTATTAGGAATAAAAACATAAATAAAATAATGCCAAAATAAAATATAGAGAGAAAATACATATGTTAAATACCTACATCTAGACCTATACAATTAATATATCTATTTATTTAAGTGTATATATTATATCAAAAAAATAAAATAAAAATATATTTAAGTATCTTAAAATAAGTTTTAAAAATATAAAATAATAAAATAAAAAATATAAAATATAAAATAAAAATAAAAGACTAGAATACATAGATGAATATACATATATAAAGCCCCTAAAATGTAACTTGTAATTCTAGACCTCTAAAAAATAATTAAAAATCATCATAAAATACCTTATAAAATAATAAATATTTTTTATTTTATAACCTAAAATTAATAAAATCAATTATTATTTTTTATTGATTTTTTAAATATTTTCAGGGGTTTTTCCTGGTTGGTCTACGTGGACCAACCAGGTGCGTCGGAGAGTTGACCGTGGGTCAACTCTCTGACCAGCCCATGCGCCCTTCTGACACCTTAGTTTTCGCCTGCCTTCTCGACATTTTTCCCACCACTCCTTTCACCAATCCTCCTAATCCCTTCATGACTTTTTCTCCTCAATTGATGCCCTTACACACCCAGGCTTCGTATTGGGGATTGCATTGCTGAATCAATCACATGTCTTCGTTCTTTAAGCTGCCCTAGCCTCTTGTACAAAACCACCCTTCGAGCTTCCCTCTCTCCTTTGAAACTCCTTAGTCCTCATTTTGGCCCTCATTCTTTGTGATATGGATTGACGTTGGTGACATCATCGTCTCTAGCTCCTTGGGGGCGAGCTCAGGCGAGCCAAGGAGCTCTTCCACCATCTCCGGCCAAGGTTGCCTGTTGAGATCCATCTCCCTGCTTCTGGTTGGTGAGGTAACTTTTCTTCTTGTTTTCTTAGCCTAGGTTAGGTTGTAGATTAAGTCTGCTCTATTACTTTGTCGTTTAATCGCGTGATTCAGTCCCAAACACTCTCGTCGGAGCTCCGCTCCGGCCTACTACCTTTCCGCCTACAACCGTCATCCGCCCTTTTTTGCCTACTGGAGCGTCGCGGCAGTTGCCCACGACCCTATTAACCACTTCTTGCAGGTATTGGAGCATCACACACACCTGGAGCTTTTGTGTCTGCTTGCGTTACCTGGAGGGATTTTGCTCCTCCTACCTCGTGGGTGGACGTCGGTTGACCTTCGGCTTCTAGGCGATTGAGGAGACTTGCACGAGTCGGCTCGGCCCTTTTCAAGCATACAGGAACATCGGAGGAGGGAGGAATCGCTGGAGGAAGCTCGCCTCGTCGGTGATTCCTCCCTGTTCTTCCTCGACCTCCCTCTACCGTCTGATCAAGGCCGCAGCCCAGATCGTACCAGCGTCGTTGGATCACCCACCCTCTCAACCGTCTGATCCTGGGAGGTGATCTAATCGTGGCCCTCGGTTGGGAACCGGTATCGGGCCTCCCTGTGCCGCCACATGGCAAGTGATGGCCTACACGCCATTGGATGCCCTCCTAAGCTTGGGTATTGTGCATTTAGACCCCAACTTATTTTGTATTTAATATTCAATACACAACCTTTCATTTGCAGCTTAATTATTTGTAATATTTGCACAAACCTACATGAACTTTTCTATTATCACTATCTGGTCCAAGCAACGTCACCTCACGTGACTGATGATCGCGAAATCCACCTCTTTAATAGTGAGGAATTGTAGTATAGGAAGCGGATTTCGGTCGTCAAAATACCACAATCTTTGAATGTTGTGGAATATTTTACTTGGCAAGTTTACCAAGGTCGAACATAGGGAACATAGATTTTTAGTTGCGTGGTTTTTAAATCAAATTAAATAATTAATAAATGCTCGATTAATTCCTGTGTGGGGAAAATATAATACAAATGCGAAGAAAATGCAATGCAAGAATAATAAACAGAATTTATGCCCAGGATCTGTGATTTGGATCGTATCTAATTCTCTAATAATATGATCAATAATTTCCTCAAAATTAATCACAGATCAACATGTAATTGAGTCAATGCTTCAGATCAATAAATTTAAGCTCAGAATAGTTTGAAGCGAGAGATCAGACCTCCAAATATTTTTGAATTAATTCCTCGAATAGTTGGATATAAACTTAGAGGAATGGATCTAAATTAATCCCCTATGAAATCTTAAATGTGATATTAACCATCAATGACAATCAGAGTTCACTATCCGACCTCCTGCAAAATTTATCACTCAATTCTCAAGCATAAGTACGTCAAAATAAGCCTGCAAAAGTCAGTGATGATCCGCAAATAATAATTGTCAATAAACCACCTCAGATCTATTCACAAACTATGCTAAATGGTATAGCATGAAAAAAGCTTCGAAACGACATATTATACGCTAAAATCGGAGTCCAGATGGAGAAGATATGCTAAAATAAAATTTCATGGACTAAAATGTAATTAAAATAAAGTTTTCCTTCAAAATAGTCCCTGGAAGGACTTATCTGTAATTTCAAAAAGTCGGAGGGATCCCTGCGTAATTTACCCTAGGCGGGGGCCTTCTTGCAATTTCAGAGACCTTCGGGGGCGTTCCTGCAATTTTCCCAGAACGCACGTGCAAAGCACGCGCGCCTGGAGGCTCGGGTGCGGACCGGCAGGCTCGGGGTCCCGAGCCTATGGTTCGGGTGACGAACCTGAGGCTCGGGGTCTGGCGAAGCTGAGGGAGGCTCGGGGTCCCGAGGCTAAGGCTCGATCAGCCCGAGCCTCAAGGCCTGGGGGGGGCGCGTGTCGGCCGCACGGCCGTTGGATCGGGCACTCCTGCCCTTGATCCAACGGCGCCTGTGCATCGTGGAGGGGCGGAGTTGGTGGCGACCGGCGAGCGAGGCGGCACGCGAACGCTCGGCCGACACACGACCGAGCTTGGGCGGGGGCGACCGGCGAGCGAGGCGGGCGGAGCGCCTGGGAGGCGCGGGCATCCGACAAGGCGGAGGAGGTTGACGCGGAGGTGGCAGGCGCACCTTCGCGCGGCGGAGCTGCTGTGCAGTCGAGGGCGGAGGGGTACCGGTGAGCGAGGAGGCGGCAGCGTGGAGGTCGGTGAAGCGCGGTGGACCTCGCGGCGGAGCGGCGAGGCGGAGCTGGTCTCCGCGGCGAGCGGTGAGCGGTGACGGCGAAGGGGCTGCTCCCCGTAGTGCACCTGCAGGTTAGCCAGAACACGCAAAAAAAATTGCGGATGGAATGGTCGAAACATCCAGGGGAGAGCTAGGAGCGGAGCTCCGACCTATGCGAGGTTGGAGATGAAGGGGCTGACGAAGCCACTACTCGGCCAAGAGATGGCGGAGGATCGCACCTTGCTCGTCTTCACCAGCCCGAAGCTTGCAGCTGTCACCTGCGAGGACGGCGGCTGGGAGGGAGTTTTGGAAAAGGTGGATGGAGAGGAAGGCCGGCGATGGAGGCGGTTTTATAGGAGAGGAAGATCGGAGCGTTATGCGGAGGGGGTGGCGGCTGGTCTCGTAACGGCAGGAGGTGGAGGAGGCAGGCGCGGCGGCGGTTACGAGGGGGAGGAGAAACGGCAGGAGGCGGAGGGGCCTGGGTTTTGGGTAACGGCTGGGGAAGATGACGGGTCACGTGCCTAGCACGTGACCCGTGTGTGGCTGGTGAAGATGGAACAGCGGGGTGCCACATGGCACGCCCTGGAGCTGCCACGTGGCACCAAAAAATTCCAGAATTTAGAGTGGGAAAAAGAGATAGAAGATGACTCAGATCGAAAAATTTCCTTCACGAAAGTTGTTCGTCTCGTCGAGATCTACAACTTTCATGAAGGGCCCGGGAGCAAAAAAGGTCATCTGTGAGAAGTGGTATTTTTGGCGGCTTTCCATGTGTATAGAAAACCGTATTTTTGAGATTTTGTATTTTTTTGGTGGTTTTAGAGAGGATAAAAAATCTGGAATAAATACAATGAAATAGAAGAAAATTATTTACACATTAATCTATTTTTTTGGATTTTTAATAAATAAGAAAATAGGAAAATAAAATAAAAGTAAGAAACGCTCAACTTTTGCACAGACCGACAACAGACACTTGGACTTGGTCATTTTCTTTTATCTCAGTTTTAATCTGGATTTGAATTTTTGCATTTCTTATTAAAACTTTCATCAAAGGACACAAATGAAAAAGAAATAAAATTAAAAGAGTTAATTATGCACATAAAATCTCATGTCAAAATTAGCAAAAAGTTAAAATGCGCAAAAGAGGCCCAAAACCAAACTTTCACATATGAGCTCCGAATTTTATAAAATTGGTCTTGTTTTGAAGGTATTTGAAAATGAAGTACTTTAAAAGTGAGTAGACCAAAATCGGACACTGTATGTGGTAGATATGCTTATTTTAGTCCGTCGGATGTGAAATTTGACTTTGGGATTATTTGACATTTATTGGGGTTAGTAATTTTTTTTGTATTTTTTATTTAATAAAGTTAGTAATATCTACACAATGGAGGTGGTTTCGGATCAATCGGAGTTATGAAGAATTAATTAAAAATAAGAGAAGTTAGCAACTTTTTGGGCTGATTTACACATGGGATTTTAAAAGCTATTTATGCATGATGAAATGCAAGTATTAATTACACATGCATGATGGCTAATAATGCTCTATTATTGATTAATTACAAGTGGATGATGGAGGACAGAGCCTAAATGACCGATTTTAGCATGATGAATACGGGATTCATTATACCCCTATACTTAGACCATGCTCGTCCCCGAGCATGAATGAATGACTTAGTTGATAACATCCCTGACTGTGCGTGTGAATTTTCAAGGCTCAATTCATAGAAGACCCTTAACTTGAGTTATCCTAAAATTCTAGGCTCAACCAAGCTTTAATCAAAAGGAACCCAACTTCTCTAATTTTCAGACTCTCTTTTTGTACATATAGTATAAGGATATGATTCTTAGTGTACTGCATTTATGAGAATCAAGTCGAGACATCACCCAAAGTTCCAATCCAAGAGACTCTCCTCTAGACCTGATCCTCAACCCTAGGGAATAAGTCTATTCTTGCTTCAGTCAACCGTCTCATTAGTTTGTCAGACTTGAAAGTGTAGATGGACGGCCAGTTGATGGAGGGCATAGGATTGTGTCTGATTTTCTCTCCCTTTCATTGGAACAAGGTGCCTCTCGAGTGCCTTATTACTCAACATAAGTATATTTTATTTTGTTGATCAATGTGTCCGTCAAGAGAATTTGGAGTCGTCTGCACTTGTTTTTCTGGGAGTACACCGGGGTGTGTCTCTTTTGAGTATCTAAGATACCTTCGACACCCAGACTTGTATCGCTTACGATGCAGAGCCCTTTTATGGTGTCAGCCCGACTCCTTTGGTCCTAATTAGCGCTTGGTCAAAGTGGACACTTTAAAAATATTTGGGAGCGCTCGCCATTGGTGGAAGCTCATTTAGAATTTGACTTTGGATGATAGAGCTTTTCTTGATATTTCTTTTTCTTTTCTTTTGTTGGCTAGCTCCACTGCTTTTACCAAAAATTGGCGCACACTGATCAACAATTTTCATTAAATTTCATCACACCCTGGCACTTAGGTCAATATCAAAAAGATAGCATATGAATCTTGTTCACATACTGGCTAGTGTTTTGCTGACACTCAGGTTTTCTGAAGCCTTCATTAACTTTATCCCATCCTCGAATATCATCAGATCGGGTCTAAACTCAAATATCTAGTCCTAGTTCCTCAAGTGATATCTCAACTCATCTCATCAATCATGCAGTTGTGAAAGTGATTGTGCTGATCATATTCTTTTTGAATGTTAGAGATGAAGAGTGCAATATAGCGCTCAAATCTTTCAAACTAGGGAAGTGTGGATTATTAAGTTCTAAAAACCCTAATGACTAAGGCAGGCTAACTCAGAATCTCAAGATTTCAGAAATCAAGTGTCCTCAAAAATCCTCAAGCCTTGAGTGATAGTGAATGTGTCAGGAATATATCAACCAAGGAATGCATGAAATGCTTGATGAAATGCAAGACCATGAGTGATGATTTTTTTTAATGCAAAAGTTTTTTTGATTTTTTTGAATTTTTTTGGTGTTTTTTTTATACAGGTATTATACACACTACTTGTACCCATCCCCGATGTTAGATAAAAACGATTAAAGTACGAGCTATGGATAAAGTAGATAAAATATATACAAATACACCCCCCTATACTTAGCTTGTGCTATGTCCCCATGGCACAAAGTGAAATGTTGACATAGCTCGTACTAAATACAGAAGGAGTAAAAACAAAAGAAGAGAAGTGAAGTATAACCAATGGTAGCGGTCCCCCTATACTTAGGTTCAGGTCAGCCTAAGTATAGCGGATAATTACAGATGGGGAACCGGGAAGAATTTCGGATGTACAAGAGAGTGTAGGTTCCAAAGAGGTGTGCTATATGGGCAGATCAAATTTTTCGTCAAAATTTATGCCCTGAGTGAAGGAGATCTGTTCAACTTGTACTAATTGCTCATTGGATTCGACAAAATGTTTCAGCAGCTGACCGTTGACCATAGATGTTTGCACGCTATCTGCGGTCTCTGAGATCTCAACACTCCCATTATTGTGTACCTCTCTTACAATGAAGGGTCCCGTCCATTTCGATTTCAATTTCCCTTGGAAAATTTTCAACTTTGCATTAAATAGCCAAACTTTCTGCCCAGGGACAAAGATCTTTGTTCGAATGTTCTTGTCATGCCATCTCTTTACCTTGTCCTTGTAAATGGTGCTATTTTCATATGCATGATTTCTAATTTCAGACAGTTCATTCAAATTCATGTCTCACTTCTTCTTTCCTTGGTGACAGTTCCAATTAATCTTTTTGATTGCCCATTCTGATTTATGCACGAGTTCTGCGGGCAAATGGCATGGTTTTCCATATACCATTCTAAACGGGGAGGTGCCCAATGGGGTCTTATAAGCCGTTCGGTAAGCCCATAGAACTTGGTCCAGGAGTTGAGACCAGTTCTTCCTGTCAGGGCGAACGAGCTTCTGTAAAATTCCTTTAACCTCCCTGTTTGACACCTCGGCCATGCCATTGGATTGTGGGTGGTAAGGAGTAGCGACACGGTGCTCGATGGCATATTCCTTAGTTGACTTCTTTACCTCTCGGTTGACAAAGTGGCTTCCCCCATCAGATATTAAAACTTTTGGAATTCCAAACCTCGAAATAATATGATCTTTTAAAAACCTGCAAACAGTTTTGCTATCTGCAGCTCGAGTAGGGATAGCCTCCACCCATCTAGATAAATAATCTACTACGAGAAGAATATATTCAAATCCTTGACTATTGGGGAATGGACCCATAAAGTCAATGCCCCATGCATCGAATACGTCACAGATGATCACTGGTTGCATAGGCATGGCATCTTTGGAACCAATGGTTCCTCCCATTCTCTGACAGACGGGGCACGACCTCACAAAATTATAAGCATCCTTAAACAAGGTCGGCCAGTAAAATCCACATTGCAATATCTTCTCAGCGGTCCTCTTCCCAGAGTGATGTCCTCCCGCCTCCAATGTGTGGCATAGATTGAGGATACTTTTATATTCCTCTTGAGGAATACATCTTCGCCATATGCAATCCGGTCCTTCAAAGAAAAGGAAAGGATCTTCCCAACGATAGTGTCTCGCTTCAGATATGAGTCGATCGATTTTGTTTCTGGGCCAACCTTGAGGAACTTCATTGGTGACGAGATAATTCACCGTGTCTGCATACCAAGGGAGTGAGTCAATAGCAGAAATTGACTCGTCTGGGAAGGTTTCACGGATGGATTCAGATTTCGGAATTTTTTTATGTTCAATCCGTGATAAATGATCAGCCACGACATTCTTAACACCAGGCTTGTCCTTAATCTCCAAATCAAATTCTTGAAGCAGTAGAATCCATCTCAGAAGTCGTGCTTTTGCATCCTTTTTGGCCATTAAATAGCGAATGGCAGAATGGTCTGTGTAAACTGTCACCTTAGATCATAGAAGTATTGATCGAAATTTTTCCAAGGCAAAAACCACAGCAAGCATTTCTTTTTCGGTCACAGTGTAATTTTTCTGAGCAGGGTCTAAAACTTTGCTTGCGTAGTGAATAGCATACGGGATTCCATCTTTTCGTCGTCCTAATACAGCCCCTACAGCGAAATCAGATGCGTCTGTCATGATCTCGAAGGGAAGAGACCAGTCGGGAGCTTGTAGGACGGGTGTCTCAATGATCCTTTTCTACAGTAATTCGAAGGCTTCTAGACACTTATGATCTACCAGGAATTCGGTGTCTTTCCCAAGAAGGTCTGTTAACGGTCGGGCAATTTTTGAAAAGTCTTTGATAAATCTCCTGTAAAATCCGACATGCCCTAGAAAAGACCGCACTTGTTTCACATTTGTGGGTGGCTCAAGCTTTTTGATCACATCCACTTTGGCAGGGTCAACCTCCATTCCCTTCTTGGAGATGACATGCCCCAGTACAATGCCCTCATTCACCATGAAATGGCTTTTCTCCCAAGAGAGCACCAGATTCACTTCCCTACACTTTTGGAGGACTCGATCCAGGTGCGCTAGACAATCATCGAATGAATCACCATGGACCGAGAAGTCATCCATGAAGACTTCCAGGAAATCCCCAACCATGTCGGCAAAAATTGCAATCATGCATCGTTGAAAGGTGCCGGGGGCATTGCAAAGACCAAAAGGCATTCGCTTGAATGCGTATGTGCTGAAGGGACATGTGAAAGTAGTCTTTTCCTGGTCCTCGGGGGCGATGGCTACCTGATTGTAGTCTGAGTACCCGTCTAAGAAACAGAAGTATTCTCTCCCTGCCAATATCTCCAGGATTTGATCAATAAAAGGCAGCGGGAAGTGATCCTTCTTTGTTGCGGCATTCAGGCGCCTGTAATCCACACAGACACGCCACGACGTAGGTACCTGTGTCGTAATCTCTTCTCCCTCCTCATTGGTGATAATCTGGAGTCCTGACTTTTTCGGGACTACATGCAAAGGTGACACCCATTTGGAGTCGGAGATGGGATATATGAACCCAGCTTTACACCATTTTTCGATCTCAGTCTTAACCACTTCCCGTAAGTTTGGATTCAATCTACGTTGGCATTCACGGGAGGGTTTAGCATTATCTTCCGGAATTTGCGGTTAGTAGCAGAAGTAAGAGATAAAATGCAGAAGAAAAAAAATGGCACAAAAATTAATTTTCACAAAAATCAATTACCAAAATGATTTAAAACCCTAAAAATTCGACGTTCCCCAGCAACGGCGCCATTTGTTGATCGTGAAATCCACCTCTTTAATAATGAGGAATTGTAGTATAGGAAGCGGATTTCGGTCGTCAAAATACCACAATCTTTGAATGTTGTGGAATATTTTACTTGGCAAGTTTACCAAGGTCGAACACAGGGAACAGAGATTTTTAGTTGCGTGGTTTTTAAATCAAATTAAATAATTAATAAATGCTCGATTAATTCCTGTGTGGGGAAAATATAATACAAATGCGAAGAAAATGCAATGCAAGAATAATAAACAGAATTTATGCCCAGGATTTGTGATTTGGATCGTATCTAATTCTCTAATAATATGATCAATAATTTCCTCAAAATTAATCACAGATCAACATGTAATTGAGTCAATGCTTCAGATCAATAAATTTAAGCTCAGAATAGTTTGAAGCGAGAGATCAGACCTCCAAATATTTTTGAATTAATTCCTCGAATAGTTGGCTATAAACTTAGAGGAATGGATCTAAATTAATCTCCTATGAAATCTTAAATGTGATATTAACCATCAATGACAATCAGAGTTCACTATCCGACCTCCTGCAAAATTTATCACTCAATTCTCAAGAACAAGTATGTCAAAATAAGCCTGCAAAAGTCAGTGATGATCCGCAAATAATAATTGTCAATAAACCACCTCAAATCTGTTCACAAACTATGCTAAATGGTAGAGCATGAAAAGAGCTTCGAAACGACATATTATACGCTAAAATCGGAGTCCAGATGGAGAAGATATGTTAAAATAAAATTTTAGGGACTAAAATGTAATTAAAATAAATTTTTCCTTCAAAATAGTCCCTGGAAGGACTTATATGTAATTTCAAAAAGTCGGAGGGGTCCCTGCGTAATTTACCCTAGGCGGGGGCCTTCTTGCAATTTCAGAGACCTTCGGGGGCGTTCCTGCAATTTTCCCAGAACGCACGTGCAAAGCACGTGCGCCTGGAGGCTCGGGTGCGGACCGGCAGGCTCGGGGTCCCGAGCCTATGGTTCGGGTGACGAACCTGAGGGAGGCTCGGGGTCCCGAGGCTAAGGCTCGATCAGCCTGAGCCTCAAGGCCTGGGGGGGCGCGTGTCGGCCGCACGGCCGTTGGATCGGGCACTCCTGCCCTTGATCCAACGGCGCCTGTGCGTCGTGGAGGGGCGGAGCTGGTGGCGACCGGCGAGCGAGGCGGCACGCGAACGCTCGGCCGACACACGGCCGAGCTTGGGCGGGGGCGACCGGCGAGCGAGGCGGGCGGAGCGCCTGGGAGGCGCGGGCGTCCGACAAGGCGGAGGAGGTCAACGCGGAGGTGGCAGGCGCGCCTTCGTGCGGCGGAGCTGCTGTGCAGCCGAGGGCGGAGGGGTACCGGTGAGCGAGGAGGCGGCAGCGTGGAGGTCGGTGAAGCGCGGTGGACCTCGCGGCGGAGCGGCGAGGCGGAGCTGGTCTCCGCGGCGAGCGGTGAGCGGTGACGGCGAAGGGGCTGCTCCCCGTAGTGCACCTGCAGGTTAGCCAGAACACGCAAAAAAAATTGCGGATGGAATGGTCGAAACACCCAGGGGAGAGCTAGGAGCGGAGCTCCGACCTATGCGAGGTTGGAGATGAAGGGGCTGACGAAGCCACTACTCGGCCAAGAGATGGCGGAGGATCGCACCTTGCTCGTCTTTACCAGCCCGAAGCTTGCAGCTGTCACCTGCGAGGACGGCGGCTGGGAGGGAGTTTTGGAAAAGGTGGATGGAGAGGAAGGCCGGCGATGGAGGCGGTTTTATAGGAGAGGAAGATCGGAGCGTTATGCGGAGGGGGTGGCGGCTGGTCTCGTAACGGCAGGAGGTGGAGGAGGCAGGCGCGGCGGCGGTTACGAGGGGGAGGAGAAACGGCAGGAGGCGGAGGGGCCTGGGTTTTGGGTAACGGCTGGGGAAGATGACGGGTCACGTGCCTAGCACGTGACCCGTGTGTGGCTGGTGAAGATGGAACAGCGGGGTGCCACATGGCACGCCCTGGAGCTGCCACGTGGCACCAAAAAAATCCAGAATTTAGAGTGGGAAAAAGAGATAGAAGATGACCTCGGATCGAAAAATTTCCTTCACAAAAGTTGTTCGTCTCGTCGAGATCTACAACTTTCATGAAGGGCTCGGGAGCAAAAGAGGTCACCTGTGAGAAGTGGTATTTTTGGCGGCTTTCCATGTGTATAGAAAACCGTATTTTTGAGATTATGTATTTTTTTGTTGGTTTTAGAGAGGATAAAAAATCTAGAAAAAATACGATAAAATAGAAGAAAATTATTTACACATTAATCTATTTTTTTTATTTTTAATAAATAAGAAAATAGGAAAATAAAATAAAAGTAAGAAACGCTCAACTTTTGCACAGACCGACAACGGACACTTGGACTTGGTCAATTTCTTTGATCTCAGTTTTAATCTGGATTTGAATTTTTGCATTTCTTACTAAAACTTTCATCAAAGGACACAAATGAAAAAGAAATAAAATTAAAAGAGTTAATTATGCACATAAAATCTCAGGTCAAAATTAGCAAAAAGTTAAAATGCGCAATAGAGGCCCAAAACCCAACTTTCACATATGAGCTCTGAATTTTATGAAATTGGTCTTGTTTTGAAGGTATTTGAAAATGAAGTACTTTAAAAGTAAGTAGACCAAAATCGGACACTGTATGTGGGAGATATGCTCATTTTAGTCCGTCAGATGTGAAATTTGACTTTGGGATTATTTGACACTTATTGGGGTTAGTAATTTTTTTGTATTCTTTATTTAGTAAAGTTAGTAATATCTACACAATGGAGGTGGTTTCGGGTCAATCGGAGTTAGGAAGAATTAATTAAAAATAAGAGAAGTTAGCGGCTTTTTGGGCTGATTTACACATGGGATTTTAAAAGCTATTTATGCATGATGAAATGCAAGTATTAATTACACATGCATGATGGCTAATAATGCTCTATTATTGATTAATTACAAGTGGATGATGGAGGACAGAGCCTAAATGATCGATTTTAGCATGATGAATACGGGATTCATCAGTGACGCATCACGTGAGGTGGTGATTTTGCGGGCGGACCCTTGGGTATTTGGGTATGTAGCATTAGTACAGAGAAATTATTATTACATTATACTTTGTGTTAAAATTGCAAAACAACCCCCCAACTTTCTGACATTTGCATTATGGTCCCCGCTAGTGTGCTCACGTGTCGATACATGCGAGTCTGGCATTTTTGCAGAGGGCACCTTGGGAATTTGTCTATTTCTAATTAGTATTGTAACTTTTTGTATGCGTTATATAATTTTGGTAAATTTGCATAGAGGCCTTGTAACTTTATGATATTTACATTTATACCCATGCTAGGAGTGTAGTTTCTCTTTGTTGTTTGCATTGATTTTAAATAGCAATTGAACTCGAAAAAATCTCAAATAATAGTCGGAGCTTCTTGATTTCATAAACATTCACGCTCTACTTTTGTTTTGCAATTTTGAAGCCTTTTATTATTTATCAAAAATAAAAAACATGTCTTTTTATCCCTATTTACAATAGAAAATACATAAAAAATTATATTTTTTTTGAAAAATTACCAAACGAATATATTTTGTTTATTTAGATATCTTTGACCTTTAGATAAAAAATCACTAAAAAATATAAAAGAAAACTCTAAAAAAATAAAAAAAACCTAAAAGCTTCATAAAAATATATAAAACTATTAAAAATTCCAAAAAAAATTATGTCTCTGAATTTTCTTTATATCTTTGGAATAATTTTGCAACTTTTTGGTACTTTTCCCCTCCATTTTAATTTTGGCTATTTATTTAAACCGTAATTTTGGGTATTTTTTACTTTAAAAATATATAAAAATTAGCAAATATTTTGACTATTTTTGTTAATTTTTATATCAACCCTAGGCTATATTGTATATGTATCATACATATAGCATTATATTTATATTAAAAGAAAAAGAAAATATAAAAATATAAAATATAAAAAAATAAAATCAAAAATAAAATAAAAAAATAAAAAAAATCAATAACCTACATTAAAAACATAAACAAATAGTTCATAATCATCATTTGTGCTTCATTGCCCCGATATAGCCGTTTGCTCCATGTGTTCGACCTCTACATACTTGCACCTATACATATCCTTGTTGTAGAGTTATAATAAATTTTAAATCCACATATGCTTTTCATTGCTTGATTATCTGTTGTGGGTTAATTGTTGTCTGGAGTTGGGTTTCGTGAGCGGTCACCGCATCGACTGGATCTCTTGCCTTTTGGTTCATGTAGCTCTTCCTGCTTCTTCCTTCTGTATTCAAGGCATAATCTATCCGGAGTTCTTCTCCAGACATCTTCCGTTGTACCTCTTCTCCGAGAAGAAAACCCGCAACATCTTCCAACTTCAACTTTGCAGAACCATAGAAGTTGCTAGCTGCTACAATTAAAGCATTCCAACTATCATGTAAACTAGAAAGAAGTAGAAGAGCTTTTACCTCATCATCAAACACTATCTTCACAGACTCCAATTGGTTGATGATAGTGTTCAGATCATTCATGTGTGAAGCCACTACATAGTTCTCACTCATCTTTAAATTGAAAAGCTTCTTCATCAAATACACCTTATTTGATGCGATGGCTTCTCATGCATCTTTTCAAGAGCTATGAAAAGATTTGCCATCGTCGTATCCTTTGCGATATTTGAAGCCACCAATGGAGCAAGGCTGAGCCTTACCATTCCTAGAGCCTTTCGATCTAGGCCTTCCACTCCTCATCTTTCATGACTTCTGGCTTCTTCCCTTTGATCAGAAGATAAAGATCCTTCTGATATATAACATCTTCAATCTACATCTTCCAGAATACGAAGTTTGATCCATTGAACTTCTCAATCTTGACCTTCGGTTCTTCCGTCATCTGTATAAAAATTGATCTCTGAACCTTGCTCTGATACTAGTTGTTGGGGACGGATCCGATCAAGCACCACATGACAAAAACCAGAATCGAAGAAGAAAGCACACACAATCTCATAAGATGAGGGTTTATAGTTGTTCGACAATGTGTCTACTTCACTTGATCACACCAGACTCTCTCTACTATTTCTTGAATGATATTTTAGATACAATATGTGGTGCCAAAGGGCTCCATCTATACTACAACAAAAGAATACTAAGTATTCAGCAATCCCCGCCACCAGCTCTCAGTCAATTAGGATGTAGGAGGTGGATTGAGTATCTCAGCAGTCCAACCCAACAGCTCTCAACCAATCAGAATGCAGGAAGCGGATCAAACACTTCAGCAATCCAACCCAACAGCTCTCAGCCAATCAGAAGATAGGAGGGAGATCAGTCACATTAGCAATGCTCTCCACTATTATTCAGCCAATCAGTCTTCACTAAAATCTCAACAATGCTAACATTACAACAAAGAAGATTTTGTGCCACGTCCTACCTCCAGTGTTCGCAAATGGACCGCTGAATGATTTATTGTGTGTTTTCGGATGCACGCGTGAACTTCTATACATTTACTGATTTGTTTAAGAAAATCTTCAGGGGATTTATATATACATATATATATATATATATGTATGTATGTATGTATGTATGTATGTATGTATGAGTATATATTTAAGAAGGCTAAAAGGTCATCAAAAAAGTTAGTAAGCTCCTTAGATCTTGGGAGGTTGGTTCGTGAAACGGTTATTATGAATATCTGAATGACTTCTGAGAGTTGGTTCTAAGGTTTTCGACCACTTTTGGTTGTAGACTTTCTTAAGTTCACCGATCAGGCAAACAAGGTGTCCAGCTTACCTTTTTATGGCTATATCTCTGCTCCTTATCCCCATGGCTCATGAACTATATATGAGGACAATAAGTATGTGTCTATGAAAACACACAACTTTGTGTGCCCATTAAGTTTTAATGCAAGACACCTAGCATTAACAAAATAATGCTTTAATAAACTATCAACGACTCATGCGAGAAGATGCTTGGATCACTTGATGGACGAGTTACAGAGCTCCATAAGACCTGAAATATTAACAGAATGTGTATATTATAGTATAAATCAAGACCAACGACTTTGAGTTATATTTTAATATCAAAATATCATGTTTGTAGCCATGGGAATACATGTGAGTGTCCATGGGCAAATTTTCCTATATATTTTGTATGTATATAGGGAATAGGGAATATGCACTAAGGAGCATGTAAGTTTGCATGCACCGGTGTCACAAACATTCATATTTTTGGATTTTTTTTGAAAGGGAATAGAGCGTATGCACTAAGATGCATGTAAGTTTATATGCACTGGTACCACAAACATTCATTTTTGGATTTTTTTGGAATTAAAATCCTGGAGGATTTACTTAGGATGATAAGTGGAACATGTGTTTCATGTTTCCTTTAAAACAAATGTTCCTAACATGTCCATCTAGAATATGTCAATTTCATCAATCTTCAGATCGTTAAATTTGATGATCTTCATGAATCTGATATAAGTCTCGAATTTTGTTGAATTTGGAATGATAGCTTAGTGATATATGGTGATCATCTAAATCTCTCAAAGATTCATTTCAAAAAAAATCCAAAAAAACGGATGTTTATAGCATGTGTGCATGTAAGCTTACATGCACCTTGGTGCATATGTAGGATGAAGAAAAAAAATAAAAGAATGGATAGTATAGTTTGACAATTCATGTTTATAAAACTTTTATTATATTTCAGTTCCTTATCGTTAGCCCTAACAAATTTTTTTAAGAGAAGTTTTCCCTAACTGTTTGACCCATAGAGATTAACGGTAGGGACACGTGTTATTAGAGAGGTCTTGCAATGAATGTAATATAATTATAAAATAGGAATTTTGGTAAAAGTTCATAATCCCATGAGTGTAAAAATACCTAATAATTTTGCGGGGCGATAGATGTCAATTCAAGCTGCGAGATGGGCACGTGATTTTCATGGCCAGTTCCATGTGTTCATCCCATTGTGATGGTCCTGATGGATGCACACTTGTTCTCTAGGAGAAATGAATCTCTGTTGTAATGGGTTTTACAACACTGTGTCTTTTTACGATTTCCATTTTAAAAATCCAGCCTTATGGATTATACCATCTACTAATAATCTATATATCATCGAAACTTAGCCTCAAATCAGAGGTCATTTGCTATTTTATCTTAATGATTAAAGATATGGTTCTTTTTTAAAATAGGATTTATATTGCTTAAATGCCAATCATACTTTTGATCATTAAGATAAAATAATAAATGCCCTTGGATTTGAACGAAATGCCCTTGGATTTGAACGAAATTTGGTGTGTATATAAAATATTAGTAGAAGATATAATCCATAAGGATGGATTTTCAAAATGGAAATCGCAAAAAAATTAACTTCTGACGACCACTTACATCAAATTGAAGAAAGTGAGACCGTCTTTGTAAACATTAGGCCATGGAAGGAAATTTCGTGATATATCGGTGATATATCGCCGATATATCGATATCGAGATGCAACCGTTATGACGATATATCCCAATTTTCAGATATTTCCTTCACAAAAGAGCGTCGACATGTACGATATTTCGGTGATATACCTCCAATATATAGTCGAAATATCGTATCGATATGATATCAATATCGATACCGATACGGCCTTCACTGCATTAAGCTTGATAGTAGAACAATACAATATTCAGAGGAATAGGACCAGTTGGGGTAGAAAGCTCGAGGAGCTTTCTTGGGGGGGGGGGGGGGGGGGGGGGAAGGGGTCGTGGGAATTACCTGAATGCCGGAAAAGAATTTCAGGTTAGCTTACCGTAACCCTTTCCTGTTGGATGAATGGGATTATGTTAAGGAACGAGAGGTGATCACAGTGTTGATAGATGTTTCATACTTCACTACCACCGGTTTTCTGTGATTTTGTAATCCTTGGTCGACTGCCAGGTGGAGGCTGCATGGCAGGCACCATCCCCAAACGGTGCCGTGGCAGCTACGGTATCCCGTCAACATACTAAGGCCCTGTTCGTTTGGGGTATAAAGAGGAATGGAATAAGGGGAATAAGCCCCCAACACGCTTCCCCGTGGTACGACTATTCCCCACTATTTCATCTTATTTCACTCTTATTCCTATCTTTATCTCACTTTACCTACCTTTATTTCACCTTATTCTCCTTATTCTTATCCTCCAGCCGAACGGAGAATAGACCCTTATTCCCCTTATTCCTCATCCTTATTCCTTGCTTATTCTCTTACCGAACGGGCACTAAGTACTAACAACTCTGCTCCGAAAATTTTAGCCGGATTTTTATGGGGAAGGGACCACACCTTATCCTTATCACCATCAATATATTAAATAAATGCCTTCTCTGGCTCTTCTCTCTTCCACAGTGATTCACCTCCACTTGGGATTTAGATGAAATTCCATCTGTCTTTCTTCGTCTCTTCATACAGGTCTAAATCATGTAAATTCTATGTGTGTTTGCACCCTTTTTTATTGACCCTGTCAATATAATTCCTTGTTTATAATTAACATTGCTGGTGATGGTGATATGATGAGGACATCCATTTTGACTTTCTCTGTACCCCTTCAAACAATTGCAAAGATGGAAGAGAGAAAGAGTTGGACTTCTTCTCCACAACCAGAGACAATGGAGCCTCTGTCCATCCCGCAGATTCTCGCGCAAACGCTGCGCATCCCGGCCAAGAGCCCGAAGCTTGCCGTCCTCCTCGCTGTCGTCTATCTAGTCGTCACCTCCCTCCTCTTCGCCAGCAACTTTTTCGTTATTATCCATGACATCCGCCCCATGCTCGGTTTCCTTCTCCGTGACATCTTTGTCGTGGAGGACTACGATGGTCCCAAAGCCGACCGCATCGTTGACGCAGCGGCGGTTGATGCCGAGAATGATGTGATGCAGATGATCAAGAAGGAATTCTTCTACTGGGTTGTCTCCTATCTCATCTCGGTGTGCATGTGGACTTTCACCGTCCAATTCACCGAGATCGCGCACCTGGGGAAGCAAGTGCCTCCACGGGAGCTGCTCTCGCGGACGCTGGGCTCCCTGCAGGGCACCCTGGTCACTTGCCTGTTTGCCTCGCTGCTGATCACCATCTACCTGGTCGCACTATTCCTCTCCTTGGGCCTTCTCGTCCACTTACTTCACAGTTCCCGGGCGATAATGATCCCAACTTTTATCCTGTTTGCAATTCCCGCAGTTCTCACTGTTTTGTTCCTGTCCTTCCTGTGCGATCTCGCGCGGGTTGTGTCGGTGCTGGAGGGAAGCTACGGCCCGACGGCCTTCGCCAAGGCATGGGAGATTCTCAAGGAGAGGAGACTGCAGGGATTCCTCTTGACGTTTATATTGCTGGTTGTCGCGCTTGTCGCGTTGCAGCCGTTGCATCTGATGGAGAACAGGCTGATGATGAGGGCTCCGCTGGGGGTGCTCCTGGCGGTCGGGAACGTGAAGGTGTGCGTCATGGGGCTGCTGACCATGTTCTCCATGATGACCTTTGCGGTGTTCTATTTGGACTGCAAGAGGTGCTACGGGCAGCGGACGGCGTCGGTGGGCGTGGAGCTGCAATTCGACAAGCTGATCTCCGAGGGCCTCTCGGATGAGGAGGATCTCTTTCTTTGATGTGTCTTGATGCTTAGCTCTGGTAGAGAAGAGCTGTGCTGTGTGTGTTATAAGATACTATGAATATCAGCTACACTGTTCAAGGATTTCTGAGTTTGATTTCGTTCTACTTTCCCAAGTTTTATCTGGAGAATTCATTTGCAGGAGCGAAGATGGGGAGATTATTTAATCTTCTCTTCATCTGCTCGGTTAATCTTACTAGCGCAGATTAGTACGCCATAGATGGGGGTAGATTACTTCATGTATGTGGTTTTACGGTAAGGTGGGCAGTTTATGACGTCCCCTTCGAAACTCATGGTTTATTCTTAGCATTTTTTATACCACTTTGGAGAGCGGTTTAGGAAGGAGGATGACCACCATTAGATCGTCGTTGAACGGGCATGATTAGGACAATGTCCCTTGCTATCATCTGATGTAGCAAGGACTGCAGCAGACTCTGCTGCAGGATCGGGAGACGATCATATCAATGTTTATTGGTTCCTTAAGTATGCAATATTATGATCAAATAATTTTGGATGGTTTTTCTATTTGTATTGTAATAGGAAATATTATAGTACAGGATGTGACCCACACCATTAATCCAATTCCTGATATCGGAGGGAATCCGGATGCGGTGCCCCTCGTCCCTTATCATGTGGATGATTGATTCTATACAAATTCTACGTAGGATCTAGATAATTAGCAATCCTTCTAGCATACATCAGATTCACATTTGAAATAAGCAAGTATCATGAGAAAAATCAAAGTAAAGAAAATGAAATGTGAAATCTTGTATTCATTCTCATAATCATACTCAGTGCCGTCCCTGACATTTCGTGGGCCCTAGGCAAAAGAAAATAACGGGCCCTTAACAATTTTTCGGAGAACAATGTGCTCTTATGGAATCCTATTAAATTTTGGGCTTCCACATTGAGTTCACCTTCGATTCCATAAGGGTCCATTTTTCGGTTAGTTGTTTCATCAAAAAATTGATTTTATAAGTACCTATTTTTGGTGAGTTTTTTCACCAAAAATTCGACTCTATAAAAGTCCAATAGGTCATATTCTATTTTTTCCTAAACTAAAGATAGAAGAACGTGTAAAAATGGACACCTAAAATTGATGGGCCCTGGGCCATTGCACTCACAAACTACCCTCAGGGACGGCCCTGATCATACTCACAACATATGCATGCATTTTTAAACACAGAATGAACATATATATGTACAACAGTCTCTCAAAAGCACAAGCAGGAGCATAATGCAAGTTATACAAGGTAACCAAACAAAAATAAGCACCCTATCTAGTGCAAGAACTGACACTGAGCTCATAATCAACAACCATGATCATTGTTGCTGCGAGTCCTGAATACATGTTGGGTCAAACAGACAAGGGTAACATTATGAGCAGAGTAATGGAGGTATACTAATCACTGGTGTAACATAAGGAAAATGTGTACATGTGCTTTGTAAATTGTACACACTCACTCACTACGAAGCGGGCCTCTACAAGGCAAAACTGGTCTAATTGGGATATACATCCGGACAAGTGGAAACTAACATTTCTTATTTTACATATATGGAAACTCATCGCAAACCATCTAAGTCCACTATCCATCAATGAAAGTTCACGATGGCGTAGGGCAAGAGTCGCGGCACCAAATCTAATTCCATGGAATTTATACACAAGGCCGTCGAGTAAGGGTTCGATCTCATGCTACCTCTATTTGTCCTCAGAAATAGAAATTCAAATTAAATCTCACAATCATGGTATATTGGGATCTAACATTTGGATCAAGCCATTGTACAATATTCACTACAACAAAATTGAGCTATAGTGACGGTTTTGAAAAATCCGTCACTAAATTAGCCGTTGTTAAATATATAATGACGATATTATTCGTTGTGAAATGAGTTTACGTACTCAAAACTAGCAACGAATATCATATCTGTCGTTATATCATTAGCAACGATCCACATAGCGACGCTTATCCGTTGCTATTTTTCAAAATATCAATTAATCGTCGCTATTTTTTTAGTTCAAAATTTAGCAACGATTAATTAAAATTTTGAAAAATAACAACGAATAAGCGTCGCTATGTGCATCGTTGCTAATGATATAACGACAGATATGATATTCGTTGCTAATTTTGATTACGTAAACTCATTTCGCAACAAATAATGTCGTTATTATATATTTAACAACGGCTAATTTAGTGACGGATTTTTTCAAAACCGTCACTATAGCTCATTTTTTTTGTAGTGATTCTACATATGTCAGAAAGAACCCATGGCCACCTATGTTTTTCCTTTTTCTCCGGACGTTCCGAAACTCCTATCATAGTGCTACCATTCGGAATACGAATTAATGTGACCAACATCAACTGGCATCTAAGTACCAACTATGTGTGAAAGCAAAACTTATACTACCAGGCACAACTGCATGGCTTGTTCCACAAAGCTGTCAGTTAGCACATTGCTATGCAAAGGCAAAGCAACATGTCCTCCAATCTACTGTCAGGAATACACATTCTGTGAGCAAGAAGAACCACACAGGAAACCCACGTTTGCGGAACACAACAACACAGCCAACAACTAGCGAAAAGATTAGGGTACAAGATTCGGAGATGTTTCTTGTATGAATCACGATGCACTTGCTCATGAGGCTCACCGTGTGATATTTATTCCTTTAGGTAGGGACTGGAACCTTATTCTTATTTTACCAATCCAATAGTCATAAAATCTATTACTTTAAAGCATCTCAGAAATCCCTATTCATGTCTATTATACTTGTAATCAAATTTTTACTTCTAGCACTAGCAGATACAGGTTAATCGATCATCCTATACGCTTGATCGATCAATACCATGCAGTTGATCGATGATTAACTATGTGTGATCTTCTTCCGATTGGGAACGATGTTTCTGGTATGCTTTGAGTTCAAAACGAGCACTACCACGGTGAGAACCTCGTCATCTTTGCACAAAGGTGTCCTCAATCGCCTATTGGTGAAGATATACCGGAGACGGTGATGGCGCCTCAGTGAGATTTCCGGCCAAACTCCGATGAGGGGCGGAGCTCCGACGACCAAATCCCTTTGGTTTAGCCACCTTCCTATTTATAGGTGGGCTTGAGCCTAAATAGACCTCGAGTCAGATCCGATTCAGATCAAATTACCAACCCACAAAATTGGAACGGCCGTATCTCACTCATACACACTCGGATTTTGATGATCTTGAACTCCTTGGAAAAGTCTCGATGATTACTATTCAATAGATTTGTCACTTGTCTGACTTGGATATCAGGTCATCGCTGAATTTTAAAAATAATTGGTCTCGCATTGTATAATCCGAATTTAATCATGGATTGCACTGTTTACTCACAGCAAATGGATAACTAAACATGCCTTTAGGTACCGTTTGGATGACGGGTTACCTGCCGGGTTAGGGGAGTTCACCCCCCTTAACCCACATCCTTCTCTCTCCCCGTGGGCCCCACATTATTCCTTTTTAAAAAAATCAAATAAATCAATTTTACATCATCAATCATATCAAAAAAATAATATATTATACCATCATATCATATAAAAATTATAAACTACTCCACTTCTACTCATTTTTCCAAACTTCAATACAATCACATCATAACAACTACTCACTTTTTCAAACTTCAATACAATCATCACCCCAAACCCACTTCTAACCCACCCCCAGTTTAACCCTCTATCCAAACACCAAAATCCAAAAACGGATTACCCTCTACCAGTTTGACCCGCCTTAACCCGCCAACAAAACGCACCCTTAAGGATTGTCGTATTTTCGGGAATCTTGCATTCTCAAAACATATTTTAAGGTCCCATTTTTGGTCTCTGGATGCATGCTTGTATTCTCAGAAGCTACCTTCTCTCCTGCCCTCAATTTTTTCACCTTTCAAGCTTGCCACGCTACCAAGGCATGCATGAAAAATATTTTTTCTGTTTAGGCATGTATCGACAAATCATTTATCAAGGGTTGACATGTGTAATGAGATGAATGTCACCGTCGCCCCTCCCTCCACTGAAATATATGTCATGCCTATTTTTAACACCGTCGTTATGTATGTCAATAATATGACAAATTATTGATTTACACTCCATAAAATATTTCAAAGATGCGTGCAATATAGCTATATTACCGAAGTATCATGTACGCTGATGTCAAAGATTTTGTATATACTAAATATTTTCTTATAATATTTTTTGTGATGTAAAATTATTGATAAGAAATGCGTCGCCTTCCCCTTTAGTACATGTATTCAAAGACAATATACATTCAATTTATTGTTGTCTTCCCCTTTAGTACATATATTCAAAGCATTATACATTCAATTTGTTGTATGATGTAACGTGTTGGAGGAATGCCAAATACGTTCTGATAATTATGACAACAACGATACATATAATTATTCATTATTCGTCGAAATTTTAGCTTACGCAGATAAATTCGGTATGGTTAGAATTGCTATTAGAATTTTAAAAAATATTAACTAATTCTGCTATTTTTTTATATTTGTACAAAATATGTAAGATCTTTTATTTAATCTAACCTTGTATAAATGTTGTATTTTTTGGGATTCCATTTGACGTTTATATGTTTATGACCCGTACGTGAATGTCTATCTCGAAGAGAGAAGAGTGTTTACATGCAGTATTCCTGTAAAATGCACAATATACATACGTATATGCAATAAAAATATTCGCCAATTAACACGTGAACGATTATTCCCTTTTTGCTCAAGTTCAAAAGGCCGTATGTATGAGAAGAGAAATATATAACATTCTCAGATACTATATTGGTATTAAGATTAAGGTAATTTGTAATTAATACTGTCATTTTATCTACAAAGTATTCGACATAGATAGGAATCACTTACTCCAGACCTACAATGTGACAACATACAACAATTGCAACTTCTACAACACTTAGATGGCAAAATGTCGGGGTGGTTGAATAGCTATCACACCCATGTCACCGTGCTCATCGATGGCAACTTATTCTTGTATAGATTGAAATGCAAAAAATATGAAGTTGATAAGTGTTGTAAACAGGATAAACCGAGCATATATTAAACAGTAATCAAACGGATTCCAATGAATTGATAGATCAATATTACAGATTATTAAGATTAATAACGTGCAAATCCAATCCATTATCCGATTACAATAAGGAAACCAGAACCGATTAATCAGACGGAAACAAGCAAATGGGCGTTATCCAGAAAAGGACAAGCAATAAATATATTGCGGCAAACAAAACAGACGAAAGATAAGGTTAGATATCACCGAAGCGTCCATGAAATGGACTGTCCTTAGAGAGGATTTCGCCCCCACAATACCGGTGCGTTGGGTACTGGCGATCCGCTCCCAGGATACGACGGTTCACGGTCGTCGTCCGCGCACACCGACGAGACCGTCCTCGAAAGCACCTCCGATAATTACAGCCGAGAAGGAACAGGTCGCAGATGCGAGAGGGAGAACAAGAGTGACGACGGGTGGAGTTTTCTTGCGAGTGAAGAAAAACAGCGTCAGGTAGGGATATAAAAAGAAGAGCTCGCGTGCCCTAGCGCGCAGTCCCTTCGATTTCCGAAAACGCCCTCAACGGGCGTGTCCTTTCGAATTCCAAAACTGCAGCTAAGTCGAGCCGTTTGGATCAAGTCCGATTCCCAATGTAATCGAGATTAAATTAATTTGTCTGATTAATTTAATCGATCAGCCAAATGAAACACGCAGCAAAAGTATCGAGATCCGAGATCCGAATTGACTCTCCCGAGCCCGAGCCCGAGCCCGTGCCCGTGCCCGAGCCGGTGCCATTTTGTTGAGCGCGAAATTCGAGGACGGAAATAAATTGATGAATAAGTTGTTGCTTTTATCCCCAAAATCCCGCGTCAACAAAAGATTATTTTTTTTCTTTTTGCTACTTATTAACCTGTATAGCGGACATGGTCGAACTCAGGGAGGCTACAATTCCCGAGGATTATTCAATTAATCAGAAACTAATTAAAAGAAAACAGGAATCTCAAGGGAAAACTATCCTTGGTTTTTGTGATTTTTGAATCTTTTTATTTTTTTTATTTCTTTTTTTTGTATTTTCTGATTTTTCAAATTTTTAGTGATTTTGATTTTACAATTTTTTATTTCCAAAAATAACACGAAGCAATATAAAATAGATCAAAAATATGCACACCAACTCTTTTTGCAATTTTTCAATTAGTCAAAAATAATCAGAAAAATTCAAAGAAAATATTTTTGAGCTGGTGCCGGTGCCGGTGCCGGTGCCGGTGCCGGAGACGGATCGGAGCGGAGCGCGCGCGCGCGTGTGGTACTCCATTCCTCCTCTCTACTATTGCTACAAGAGCTTGGGGTGTGGACTCATATATAAGTCCACCAAAAGTTTAGATCTCTAAGGTATGGTACTAAACTTCAACCCAAACTCAACCATGTTTCAAATTTGAGAATTCCCAACTTTCCCTCCAAACCATTTGGTTTCCCAATTGAAATCAAATTAATGTCAATTGTAATTAATATGTTTTCTTATTAAAACCTAACTACAATTTTAATACAACAATCCCCGCAAATTCACCAATTTGAAAAAGAGATTCAAAAGGATTTAAGAGACTTCTTTCGGCTGCCCACACTTTGCTTTCAGTAAAGGTACCTTCCGGTTTAAACCTCTACCTGAGTTTACTACTTTCACTTTAATAGGAACGAAGTGAACTACGTCTTGAACTCCAGACCTTAGTGTTAGAGTATACGGTAGAAACAACAAAGCGTTGTTCTTGATGCAATCTTCAGGGTTGGTGCTCTTGAAGGACATGCACCCTTATCCTGTTTCATGAGTGTATCCAGGAAAGACCCTCTTCCTTTAACTGCGGCCCACAGTAACACTCACATAGGTGGCGTTCTCCAAGGATGCACTGCTAACACCTGCCCAAAGGCTTAACTCATTCAGAGCCTACGCTCTTCCTAAACTTGCAGTTTAAATGGCACTCAGGCTTCCAGGGATAAGACACTCATGCTTACGCATTAAAATTAGAGTGCCAACCAGTTCTCCAAACAGCTTGTTATTACCACATTGAACCTACTTTGTGGGATCTCCACTCAGATAAGTTGGGTTGCTACTGTAGAGGAACTCCCAATGGGTCTCAGTCTCATCCCAAGCCTAGACTTTAGGACTAAAGATCTATCAAGTCTCTTAGTCAACGGATCTGCCGTGTTGTCTTTGGATCCAACAAAATCCACAACCAACACTCCTCGAGACACCAAATCCCTTAACGTCTTAAGTTTGATTTGTATGTGTCTCCTTCTTTTCTGATTGAACTTTGAACTCTTAATCTTGGTAACTGTGGTCATATTATCACAATGTACCGAGATCGCAGGAACAGGCTGACCTACTATGGGAATTTCAGACAGAAGTTCCCTTAGCCATTCAGCCTCAATTCAGTGGTGTCCAAAGCACAGCTCGGCCTCAAAAGTGGATCGAGGTAGAATGATCTGCTTCACAGACCTCCAGGAGACTGCACCGCCTCCAAGGGTAAATACATACCCTGTAATACCATTACTCCCAGACTCCTCTATTTTCCCTATCCAGCTTGCATCACTGTAACCTTCTGGTACAGAAGGATGTCTACCATAATGCAAACTAAGGGAAATAGTTCCCTTCAAGTACTTCAGTACTCGATCCAGAGCCTCCCAGTGAGTACGGTCAGGACAGCTAATGTATTACTCAGCTTTGCAACCGAGAAGGAAATATCAGGTCTCGTGCAATTTGCAAGATACATTAAACTTCCTATCACTTGTGAATACCTTAGCTGGGCTACAGGTACTCCACTTTTATTCTTAAACAGTGTTTTGGATGAATCAAAGGGAGTGCTTACAGCTTTGCAATCTTTATATCCAAATTTCTCAAGTACCTTCTCAACATAGTGAGATTGAAAGTTACAATCCCATCAACTGACCTTGTCAGTTTGAGACCCAAGATCACATCAGCAACACCCATGTCCTTCATCTCAAACTTGCTACTTAAGAATGCCTTAGTCTCATTAATAATTCTCATATGTGATCCAAACAACAACATGTCATCAACATATAGGCACAAGACAATACACTCATCACCTTTCACCTTGGAATAAACACACTTATCGGATTCATGAACCATAAAGCCACATGACAAAATGGCCTTGTCAAATTTTTCATGCCACTGCTTTGGTGCTTGTTTCAATCTGTAAAGGGATTTGACAAGCTTGCAAACCTTTCCCTCATTCCCAGGAGTCACAAGCCCATCAGGTTGATCTATATAGATCTCTTTCTCAAGATCATCATGCAAGAAGGCAGTCTTCACATCCATCTGGTGGATAGAGAGATCATACACAGATGCCAATGCTATGAGCATCCGGATTGTGGTCATCCTAGTCATAGGGGAATAGGTATCAAAGTAATCGATATCTTCCTTTTGCTTAAAGCCCTTGGCAACTAATCTGGCTTTGTACTTTTCAATTGATCCGTCAGGTCTAAGCTTTCTCTTAAACACCCACTTGCACCCAATGGTAGAGCATCCTTTGGGTAAATCAACCAACTCCCAAGTCCCATTAGCCATAATGGAATCCATCTCAAATTTGATGGCTTCCTTCCATTGTTTTGCTTCAGATGAAGCCATGGCTTCCTTGTAACTTAGTGGATCACCCTCGATCTGGTAGACAACGGAGTCGTTACCTAGATCCTTGGCTATCTGAGGTCTTTTACTCCTCCTTGGCTCGATCTCTTCATAAAGATCATTGGGTTCAGGTTGAGTCTCAACCCCACATTCGTTATCCTTTCCACTTGATCTTGATTAGATCCTGATGTAGAGGCGCCCTTAATGGTCAGATTCTGAGGAATCCCAGTCTTCAATGGGAAGACATTCTCAAAGAAGGTAGCATCACGGAGTTCAACAATGGTGTTGACTTCTATGTCTGGTATCTCGGACTGAATTACCAAGAACCCATATGCATAGCTACTTTCTAGGTAACCTAAGAAGACCACATCAACAGTTTTAGGACCAAGTTTATTTCTCTTGTGTTTTGGGACTAAAACCTTAGCGAGACAGCCCCACACTTTGAGATATCTTAAACTCGGTTTCCTATTTCTCCAAAGTTCAAAGGGACATTTTTCCATATGTCTCGGAGGAACCCTATCCAGAATATGGCAAGCCGTATTCAAGGCTTCTCCCCACATATAGGTTGGAAGTCCAGAACTCTGTAAAATAGCATTGATCATGTCAGTTAAGGTTCTATTTTTCCGTTCTGCTATCCCATTTGATTGCGGTGAATATGAGGCCGTAACTTCATGAACTATGCCAAAAGATTTGCATTGTTCATCAAATAAGTTAGAGGTATATTCACCTCATATATCTGACCTAAGGCGTTTAAGCATTTTTCCTGTTTCTTTCTCAGCCTCATTCTTAAAGATAAGAAATTTCTCTAAGGCTTCATCCTTGGTTTTCATTATATATACATAGCAGTATCTACTATCATCATCTATAAAGGTGATAAAGTATTTCTTATTGTCTCGGTTCAACACACCATTAAACTCACAGATATCCGTGTGCACTAGATCCAAGATCTCACTATCTCTAGAGACAGACTGAAAAGACTTCCTAGGTGTCTTCGATTGAACACAAATTTCACATTTTTTAGTTTTATCAATAGTGTGTTTAGAGATCAACTCTAAATTCATCATTCTTTTAATTGAATTTAGGTTACATGTCCCAATCTACCATGCCACAGATCACAAGATTCTAGATTATTCACAACATGAGACACAGAACTAGAACATTCAGCATTCAAAACATTCATTTCATTTATGTTTACTGAATCACATCTAATTCCAAATAACAAATCAAAGTCAGCCAAATAGCCTTTTCCATAAAAAATGCCATGTCTCAGAATAACAACTTTATTACAATTAAAGTTTAATTCAAAACCATTTCTAACTAAGATAGAGCCAGATAACACATTCTTCTTGATGTCAGGAACATGCAGCATCCTGTGCAACGTCCAGACACGTCCAAAGGAGAACCTCAAGTTGACTTGTCCTGATCCTAGCACCCTGGCCGCAGAATCGTTCCCCATCTTCATAGTCCCACCGCTGCAGGTCTGATAAGAAGAAAACAACGTTCTGTAAGAACATATATTTACATTGGCTCCCGTATCCACGAGCCACTCATTTGGATCATGGATATGGTATAGTTCAGCTTTTACAGAGACATACCCCTCGCTAGCTCCGAGTCCCATAGTGATCATGTTCACTTGTGGACTCCCGTCTGCAGCCTTAGGTTGAGCCTTCAAGGACGGACAGTCCTTCTTCCAATGGCCAACCTGATTGTAGTGCTATCAGGGTTTATTCTTTACCTTTTTCTGGATCTTGCCCTTTGGTTTCATTTTATTATTATTAGGACCCTTTCCCTTCTTATCCTTGCCCTTCGAGGTCATAAAATTGACCTTAGCCTGAATATCAATAGAAAGCACATGTTTTTGTTTCCTGTGTTCCTCCTCTATGCCAATTGTCACCATCAAGTCATCCATAGAAATTTTCCTCTTCCTGTGTTTCAGGGTCATACCGAAGTCTTCACACGACTTGGGGAATTTTTCTATGATGCACATGACCTGAAAGTTCTCTGGAAGTTTCAGTTCAGCATCTTCTAAACCATGGAGCAGGAGTAAAAACACGTGTGCCTGTTCAGAAACTGATTTTCCCTCGACCATGGAAAATTTCAAAAATTTGGCCACGGAGTATTTCTCAATACCGAGGTCTTCGATATTATACTTCCGATCCAAGTCTTCCCATAGCCCCTTCGCAGTCTGCGTGGACGAACAATATACGTCAAACAACGTGTTGGACAGAGCCAACAAGATGCAACCATGACATATACGGTTGCGTTCCTTCCACGCAGATTGCGCCTTCTGGCTATCGGGTGAGGGGTTTTCCATCTCCACCATAGGACAGTCGGTTTCAAGCATCGAGATTAACCCTATGGTGGTTAACCAGATCTTCATGCGTTGTTGCCAACGCTTAAAGTTCTGTCCACCAAATTTTTCAGGCGTACCCGTCATATCTACCCTCGATTTAAACATTGTTTCCGACATAGTTTTATAATCGGTTCCGGAAATCCTCTCTAAGATTGTTGTAAACAGGATAAACCAAGCATATATTAAACAGTAATCAAACGGATTCCAATGGATTGACAGATCAATATTACATATTATTAATATTAATAACGTGCAAATCCAATCCATTATCCGATTACAATAAGCAAACCAGAACTGATTAATCAGACGGAAACAAGCAAATGGGTGTGATCCAGAAAAGGACAAGCAATAAATAAATTATGGCAAACAAAATAGACGAAAGATAAGGTTAGATATCACCTACGCGTCCATGAAATGGACTGTCCTTAGAGACGATTTCGCCCCCCACAATACCAGTGCGTTGGGTACTGGCGATCCGCTCCCAGGATACGACGGTTCACGGTCGTCGTCCGCGCACACCGACGAGACCGTCCTCGAAAGCACCTCCGATAACTTACAACCAAGAAGAAACAGGTCGCAGACACGAGAGGGAGAACAAGAGTGACGGCGGGTGGAGTTTTCTTGCGAGTGAAGAAAAACGGCGTCGGGTGGGGGATATAAAAAGAAGAGCTCGCGTGCCCTAGCGCGCAGTCCCTTCGGTTTCCGAAAATGCCCCTTAACGGGCGTGTCCTTTCGAATTCCAAAACTGCGGCTAAGTCGAGCCGTTTGGATCAAGTCCGATTCCCAATGTGATCGAGATTAAATTAATTTATCTGGTTAATTTAATCGATCAGCCAAATGAAACAAACAGCAAATGTATCGAGATCCGAGATCCGAATTGACTCTCCCGAGCGCGCGCGTGTGTGGTCCTCCATTCCTCCTCTCTACTATTGCTATAAGAGCTTGGGGTGTGGACTCATATATAAGTCCACCAAAAGTTTAGATCTCTAGGGTATGGTACTAAACTTCAACACAAACTCAACTATGTTTCAAATTTGAGAATTCCCAACTTTCCCTCCAAACCATTTGGTTTCCCAATTGAAACCAAATTAATGCCAATTGTAATTAATAGGTTTTCCAATTAAAACCTAGCTACAATTTTAATACAACAATAAGCAGATCTTACACAATGTATTCAATCGAAAGCAACTACAATCACCAGTAAAATCTAACTATAGATACATAGGGAAATTTTATCGTTGATATTTCGTCCAAGTTCCGGAATCGATAATGACTTTTTCGCACAGCTTGATCAGGGGGCGGGTTCCACTTTTATATTGAATTTGCTTAAAGAAGCATTATGCATGTAAAGAGAAAGCGAAGTAGTTTAAGGGTGGGTCATTGCTGGCCTTTTTTCAGATCTATTTTATTTGCCCTTGCTTTGTTTATCATAAATCTGAGGTCGGTGATACTTTGGATTGGTGAAGAAGAGCTAGGAGTCAATGCACACCTACTGTTGTAGGAGTCCATCCGGTTGTCTCTTACTACTCTATGAAATATATATGCTAGTTGCTCGCTCCCGATTTCGCAACTTGATATTAACCAGTACAATATGAGACGATGGAATGAAATAGGATGAATGGTAGCGGGCAGCCGACCAAAAATATGGTGATGATAGTCTAAACAAGCCCCCTCCCATTCGTGTATCTCATTTCCACCGGAAACAAAGACCAATCTCATTAGCATCATTCTCCTAAAACTCAGTAATCTCTTTCATGACAACGATGGCCCTTCCCTTTCCTTCTCTGGGCTCCCAATCAATCTGTTCAACCCCTCAATATTAGGGTATAAAGCCGTAGGGTTGATTGCAATTCAAAACCAAAATAAGCAAATCAATCTCTCTCTAGAGTATATGTAAAGTTGAGCACTCTATATAATTTTAGAAATCACCAAACAACAGATAAAAGTAAATAAAAAATATCACAAAATCAATATTTCTGTCTCCTGTTGTAGGGTGAACATCGGAGAGTAACAACTCCTTTCTTTTTCCTCCTATCCTTCTCCATCTAATTTTTCTTTTAGTTTTTAGCAGTTGTACCCCTTTGAGATACTGCAATATCAATTATACCATTTCTTTTTTTGAATATCAGTTGTGCCTTTAACTTCTTGTCATGTTATCACTTGTTCCCTTCCGTTGGTTTGATCGTTGAGAATTGAACTAATCCATGGTTTATCAAATCAAGGTTTGGTTTAGTGGGGTATGATTGTCATATACTTCTTCTTTCTTTCATCAATCCCCTACATCTGCGACTACCCAAATTGGGTGCCGAGCTTTAATCCACTAGCTTCAACAACTCGAACTCGAGTACCCAATTGCAGGTTAGCAGAAGAAAATCCTCCAACCTCCACCGGAGTTTGGCAACAAAAGAACTCACCCTGGTCCTTGCTTGGGTTCTCCGTCCGTTACCACTCCTACGAAGACACGATAGAAAGCCAACCTTAGTCTTCCATCTTAATTTGTAGATCCTTTGGAGTGGACAAGGTTCACAGCATCATCTCCTCCTTCCAGGCACAAATCATCATTGCAGAGCAGCTATAAATCGTAAAGGAGCTTCACATTACAATCAAGTTCGAGCAACAGCAAAATGGACCCAAGATCCACATGCTCTAGCGAAAAAAAAAGCAGCGGCAACAGCCATACTTCCTTAGTTGTTGCACCTTTAGTGCCGTCAACTTGCAATCATCCCTATAGTAGCACTATCCGCTACTCGCCCTCAAATCGAACCGACATAGAGGAGTATAATACCACGCTCCCTTTCGCCCACCATCCTCACATGACAACTGAGCCTTTGTGTTCGAGTTTTCAGCATCACCTACAGGTTCACCCTCAACATTTCAAGGAGGAGGAGTCCACCATTTATGACTGAAATCACCATCCTCTGCTCCAACTCCTCCATCCTGAACACACACTACTCGTTGGAGCAGAACATCCCTCAGTGCCTCCACTGAGCTTTACAATACTTAGGGGTTGGCGAAGGAAGGCGCTTGAAGAGGCAAGAGAAAGAGGAGGGGAGGGTGAGGGGCGATGGAGGAGGAGGGGAGGGAAGGGTCTTGAGGGAGAGGCATGGGAGTAGAGGTGGTCGAAGGAGGAAGGGATGGAAGGAAGAAAAAGAAAAAAGAGAAGAACAAGATTTTTTTGCCCTCGTAATTTATGTAATTACCATTGTGTCCCCAAAGTTAATATATGTTTGTGAGGGGATGGATGACAACTAACCTGAAGAGCACATGCGATCATTGTAGAAGAAGTCAGGGGCAGAATTGATATTTTGAAAAAGGGAAGGGTATAATTGATATTGCAATATCTCATAGGGGCACAACTAATAAAACCCTTTTTCATTTAGAAGAACTTGTGTCAATATACATTCCTTCCTTTATGTGTATGCATTGGAAGTCTTCGCATCCGTAACTCGCATATCAATCTTGGGTTGCAAATGAATTAAATTAATGTCAATTATTATCCCAATCTCATTAACGATATGGAAATTACTTCAAACATGCAATGGAGCATCTATCTTTTAAATTTCCCAAACGGTAAAACTTTGTCATCAATTCTATCTCATTCTCTTGTTATGGTTCTTATCAAGTAACAATTATTTGGACTCTAGCATAGTACATATCTAATGATACTTGACATCAAGAGCTACTCTCAAACTATTAAAATAAAGGATATACATATTTTGAACAAAATTAAGTTACTACAGGAACCTTTTCATCCACAATGGTGTTATACTTACTCTTGTAGGAGCATTAATTCTGCCTCTGTATTAGATAATGTCCTTTTCACGACCCCAAATACAGGTCATCGGATCCTCCCATTTATCGGATTTGGTTGCTCAGCAGTAGATTTATCCAATAAAAATAGCTAACATTCAGAAATAGACTGCAATAAAATGCTACATATAGAGCATCTCTTTTTTTATTCATTTCATAAAAATAAGGCTTACATAAAAAATTTATCCCACTATTTTCTTATATATGTACATCAAGCTACTATTGTTAGTTTGCTGATTAAGATCCTTACGATGGCTCACCGATATATGTTGGATTTCCAGAAACATAAGATAAAGAATAGCGAGCGCTAAGTAACGAAGAAGAGAAAAGTAATCAACTAGGGTATTTTAGAAAAAAAGCATTATACCATAAAGTATCATTTCTTCTCATTACATTTAGTCTTAATCTTTTTATTCCACATTGGAGATTAGCCTAGGCGTTTACCTCACTTATGATGGACTCCAAAGCTGTGGACGCTTTGAGATTGGAGATTGTGTTGATCCGGCGAGCTTATGTTGTTGCACGTCACCTCAACCAATCATTCAATACTACCATGACAATTCTTTTTCTTTTATTATCTAGGGTTCCAAACCTTCAACCTGTCAAACAAGGAAGCACATTGTCCTCGAGGACTGGGTAGCTTAAAATCACATGCTAACATTTAATCATCTATACCGACAGCTTTAAATATACGTTATCGTGAATCAACCGCTATTAAACCACATGTGCCTCTACATGGTACGACCACATTTTCAGTCAGTCAATCCTCTTAATGGCAGCCGAGTACCATACATTGTGAATAATTTATTACATGCGTTCAACATATCCGGGTAACCATGTACTACTTAAGTATGACATGTAATATATATGTTCTTCTAGCAGACCTACAGATTACATGTCCGACCTGTAATATCTACTACGATTTATCCTTATCGAAAATCATAACTAGATCTATTTTAAACCTAAAAAGAGGAAGGATTTCATTACTTGATCATGTTTACTTCTCGGTAGATTCAATCTACTTATTTCATGTTCAACTAGAGGCTTATTAGCTCCTGAAATGATTAAATTCTATTTACGAGTCAAGAACATGAAGAATGCAAAGAATAAGCTAAGAACATGAATAACATGAAGAACGAACGAAGTGCGTGAAGAACATGAATTCTCTCGAAATTTCAGTAAAGTCTCCCCTTACATCGAGCGATATTCCAAGGAAAATTTCGGCAGAGTTTCCCCATATATCGAAGGATATATTAGGGAACAATTTGGCAGAGTTTCCCCTTTTATCAGAATATTTCAAGGAAAGTTTTGACAGAGTTTCCCCTTCTATCTAGAGAAACTTGAATGAAAACATGAGTCTTCGAAGAAATGGATCGAAACACGAACTAAAAAGATCTACTTACCTCCTTCTCGAAGTTGTCGAGGAGAGGAATGCTCCGTCTTCCTTCTCCTCTTCTTCCCGATAACGCTTCACTGACGCTTCTTCCTTGCATCCCCCACCTTCTCTCAACCTCTCAACCCTAATCCGGGGATGGTGGTGGAATGGAAGTCGTAGGGAATGAACGGGTGGTATGGGGTATTTATAGACCTCTGGGATGCCTATGTGTCATCCCAATCGATGCCTAGTCAGTAGGACCAGGGAATCATTGTTCACCTACTGCACATCACAATCCCAGTAAGTCACCCCATCATCATCAAAACCATGGGTTATCCAGCCCATGATTTTGCTCAAGCTTTATCATGAAGCCTATGGTTTTCATAATGGCACTTCATTAGCACTAATCGTGGTTAATTAATATTGATCATGATTAATTAGTCTTAACTATGATTAATACATATTAATTTTGATCAATATCTACTCATTATAATTAGTACCTTTAATTATTATTAATCTTTTTAATCGTGATTAATTAGTGCTACTGACGATGATTAAGGATTAATGATAGCTTAACCGACTTCATGTTATTTTACTTCCAAAATTCATAACAATTCGCAACCTTCTTTGATTTAGACGAAACAAGTTCTGCCGGGTTTGTCTCGTCGGGAGGGATCTAATATTCATATACACAGTAGGATCCGAAGCGGTTGATTTTTAAGGCTTTACATTCGCGCACTTTTGCAACATGAATTATCATGAAATACCACTACATGTACATGCCATGGAGAACATCAATATACATTGCCTGCCATAAATATCATCTGTCATCAGATATGATCTAAAAATGCTTTGTGTGCTCTAAAGTAAATACATGTTTTATTGTTGTCATGACGCAAATTACATCGAACTATATTACGATGTTTCTTTACTGATTTTGAGATAAATATGTTGACAACTCTTATAGAATGATAAACATTATGTATGATACATGCCATATGGTATATTAGATTGCATGTGGCCGAGGCATAATAATGAACAATCTTCATATCATTTTTTCTTCTTAACCTTAGAGTGTGCTTGGTGCTTAGCTTGAAGTGTGATCCAAGAGTACTAATTGGCTTAGCTTTATCCATGTTGTATGTTTGAAGTACTTTTCAATGTAGGGTTTCTTGGGAACATCAAAGTCTTGAAATTTCCATTACATATGATTTTCTTACGAAAAAACTAAGTTGCAGATATCAAATCCTTCATGGTAAGAATTTGCTCAGTTCTTTCTTCAAACTTGAATTCTTGAGGTATTATTGTCAATAATGAGCATGTCATTAAAATCAACAAAATAATGAAATCATCGCCCAACAATTTCTCAATGAAAATGCAGTGATACGAAGTAGTCTCCACTTATCTTTGCTCTCATATAGAAGACTTAAATTTATTATATCACTGCCCAAGAGCCTACTTCAATCCTTATATGCTTTTCCTTAACTTGCAAATATATCCTTCTTTTCCTTTCATCACATATTCTTTTGGTTGTGATTTATAAGCTTCCTCCTCGAGATCACTGTGAAAGAATTCACTCTTCACATTTACTTGCTCAATCTCCAACTCTTTACTTGCTGCGAAACTGAGAATAACTTTGATGGATGACATTTTCACTAGGATGAGAATATTTTGTCAAAGTCAACATACTTCTTTTGGCGAATCCTTTAATAACCAACCTAGCTTTGTTTTTCATGTTTTAAGTTTTTCATCATACTACACTTTAAAATCCCCTTTCTTGTTGGAGGTCCCATGTAGAACTGAACCGGTGTCGAGATGCCAACAAGTGTCCTCTTTCGCTACATTGACAGTATCCATGTTCTACAGTATGACCAGATCATGCTCAACAATAAAAACAACAATATTGTCATTCTTTTCTTGTCCCCCCTTTCTTTTGTCCCTCTTAAGTTAGAAGCAATAGTTCATGGTATAATCTTTCTTTGTGTAATGATGGCATTATAGATCTTTGTGTGTGTGTGTGTATATATGTATATATATGAACTTGACTCTTCTTTTATCTCTTCCCCTCCTATTTTTGAATCTATTTTTTTCTTATTTTCCTTGACCAAAACCTCTAACTATGAGAAATGTTGAGATTTTCTCCTCAATGTCATTCATGTTATCAGTGGTAGTCCCAATGCCATTCCATTATGTGCATAATTAGAGAGACGAATTCAAAAAGTCTTCCAATTGTCTCAGATAGTAACAATTAACAATATGTTTAGAAATTTCTCTTCAAATTTTATCTACATGTTGAAAAGCTGATTGAATCTAGTATCTTGAAATTGTAACATAGTTTAAAGCACAAGTATTCTCTTTGAATTTCAACTGCATCAATATCTCAAATTTATGACAAAGTTGTCAGTCATAAATATGATTCTGAATGTGATTGTACACACTCTCATCCACAAATTTCCGGATAAATATGCAAATATGCTCATGCTCAAATTATCATTTGTGTTGCTCTTGGATTTGGACTTATGAGTTGGGAAAACTGAAAGATACATGATCATTTTATGCAATGAGGCTTTCATCTTATTTGCCAATAAGTTACAATTGGTCTCCTTGAGACTTATTATATTGTTAGTACTACATTCCAATGTTATCAATTATTTTAGCTTTGATACCACTTGATGAGAATAAATACCTCATATAAGATCGAATTTGGGGAAAAAAATAAAGTTGAGCAGATCATGCATGGTAAATCAAATCGAATGCAACAACCACTGATAAAATCTTACTACATGGCACTACACCCCTACTTTTTTTTACAATTACACCTTTGGGCACTACTATGAATTCTGCAAGAAATGTAGGGGCGCAAGTTCAATACAAAAAAAGAGTCATAAATATTAGAGCTGAAAAAAAACTTGGAAGGGCAGAATTGTAAAATTCCTTTTTACAGCGTATGATGATGACATATTCATAATTAGAGCCTTTGAATCAAACAAACCTTTATTTATGGAATCGACTATTTTATGTAATAATGGCCATACAACTAGAAATTGTGAAATATGAAAAATATGCGATTAAGAAATGACTAACCCAAAACTATATTGATTCCAAGTTGGTTGCATATCGTTATTATTTTTGGACAATAGGTTCACTGCAATAAACTTGTCTTATAGCAACGACTAATTTAGTATGCTCGTAGTCAAATTTATAATAGTGAATATTATTTGCTGTGGAATTATCTTTTATTTCTCGAATTTCCTAAAGAATAATGTATTCGTCATTATATTGCTAGCAACATCTTACATAGCAACATTCATCTATTTTTGTTATTCTTCTCAACGTTACTATGTTAGCTATGATTAGTACAAATTTTAGTCCCTCGCTTTTGAACTCTTTCTCATTCGTCACTCAAGAGGGGAATTTATATCTTTACTACTAATGCTCCATCCTTTGTGTGGATGCTCGATCTTTTCCCTATTCCACTGCAATTTTTGGTATCCCTTCCCCACCCAAATGGCTAAATCAAATATTGCCACCCACCATCGCCGGTCCCCTTCGACCCCTCACCGCCCACCCTCGTCTTGATAACTAGAGAAACCTTATCTCTCGTCTTGATCCCAAGACCAAAACATTGATCGTCTGTGGAGGAATACGAAATTGGAGGAATAAAGTGGGATATCCCTCCATATTACTCGAACAAATCAAGCCTTAGGAAATCTCTTCATTCCATTAACAACAAGTTAATGGCTAAGCCAATTTTCCCTTTTCATGATCAACTTTCAATATCGGACCACTATTAGAGGATTTCACTCTTAAAAGTCTAATAATGAAAGCATGTTGGGAAGAACTAATGACGGTACTCCCTCTAATTTGGACTTTTCTATATCATAGAAGTAGAGGTAAAATATCTATACCATAGAAAATAATAAAAGAAGAATCGATTGACCTTCCAATTGCCGTACTTGATAGATAGATAGATCTTTGATTAAGGTATCTATCTATCGAGTTGAATGAAATGTCGATTAAGAAGGCCTAGAAGTCAACGTTCAATGATCGAGGCTCCAACATCGAAACCACAGGTAGGATGGTTCCATTTGGACCATACGATCAAAGAAGTTTAATCATCCTTTGTTCCAAATTTGATTTGGTTTTTCCTGATATTTTGATAGAATTTAGGAACGTCCTTGATTGATATTATTTTGTGAATAATGTTAGACTTAAATATCGACAAATTCATTTTAAAGGAATTTTTATCAAATAATTAATAAATTTATCTTAGTTAAATAAATAACCAGGGAGAATACGGGTCAGTGCCTGGAGAGAAGCACCCAAACCGGCACCTCATATGCTGGTTTGGGGGGGGGGGGGGGACTCGTCCAAGGCCTTAAATGTCGGAATTCAGATTCGTTTCAGTAAGCTTGGAAGGAGAAATTCTGTGGAATTTCGGGTGAAATGACCGGAAATTACTTGAAAACTAACTTTTCTCTAAAATTATGATTTCTAATTTTCTTTAACTCAATAAATGAGATAGAAATACACCTTTTTGCTAATAGTAAGATGTCAAGATGATATATTATAGTAAATTTCCATCCAATCGCTCCAATAGTTAAAAAAGTAGTATGTGCTCAGAATCAGAACCAAATTTGGAAATGAAATTAGAAGCCATTAGCTTCACCTCTTGAACATAAAGAAAATGATGATACATGCAATAATAAAAGAGAAAAATATAGACTAACAAAGTACTAGCAACATGATATACTATGAATACATTGAAGATTGAAACGATAACTCAGAAGTTGTATCTAACCAAAATGCTTTCAAATTAGAAAAATATTTAATTTTAGAAATAAAATAAGACATAGATACACACGTAAACACAATTCTTTCTAACATATATGTCTAATGGATGCATTGTATAGCTTGTGATTGTAAAATATATGCTATACAAGACACAAACAATGCAATCAACGCAAAAAAGTGCATAACATTCACAAGCACAATATATATCCAACATGATAGTAGGCAAATACTTACTGTCACAAGATTTGGATGCTTGCTAACAACAAGACCTGTTCAAAGTCCGGGTCGGGCCAGGCTGAATGGGCTGGAGTTTTAAAACTCCTTGTCCAAGGCTCGGTCCGGCCCGGTCCACGGGCCATACTTTAAGGCCCGACCTGGGTCGGGCCGGCCCCTGGACCGAATGCAAAGTATTTTTTTATTTTTTAATCAAATTTATGTAGATAATTAAGTTTTTTTAGCATCATCTACTCTTTCTAAATCCAAGTAACCATAATATGTGTTACTTTGCATGTAAACTATAAATTAAGATGTAATGTTGATAATGTAAAACAAAACATGAAGTATATTATATTAAATGTATCTAATATATATATATATATATATTTAAACATATATTTTTATATGTGCGGGTCGGGTTGGGCCGAGCCAATCCATTCTTGAAAATCTCTTGGTCTAAGCCCGGCCCATGAGCAGGCTGGACGGGCGGGTCCCCGACCCATTGGCCAGGTCTACTAACATCGTAGAACTTACATAGCCGCACATACTCCTTGTAAAAGAGAGAAACTGCAAGAAAGTAAAGCTTTAATTTTTGAATTTCGATTTCGTTTCGCCAATTCCGAAAAAGAGAGATTTCAGATAATCTTGGTGAAATCATCGTAAATCTTGAAAATGACTCTAAACATGATTTTTTTTCTAAAAACTGGGTTTTTAATATTCCTAAGTCAATAAATAAAATAGAAATGCATACTTATTTGTGAAATCGAATTGTAAATATAAGTTTTGAAGTAGTATTATCATCATAATCATCATACATGTTGATATATAGAGCAACATGTTGCTTAGAGTAAAAAATGTATGCTAAACTAAAAGCAAAAGACATGATAATCACCTTTTCAATAAGAATGAGATGTCACATATAATAACTACTAATCAAAACACACACACACACATATATATTAAAATAAAGAATGAACAAAAAATAAAGCTCTTCAATTAAAACGTAAATTTAACTCTTAAATCTCATGTTTAACTGTTTGGTTTGGATTTAAATCTAAATTTTAGAAACTAACTCAAAAAACTTCTTCAAACAATGTAATGAACTCTAACAACTCAATACGTCGGCCAATAAATAAGTGAAAATTCACTAATATATGTAATTTTTGATGAAAGCGTATGGTTGATTCCCTTATTTTTGTTGTTTTGCTGAAATGGCATACAATTTTGATAGATTTTCGTTAACATTTTGTTGATATTTCGTTGAAATCATGAAAAAAAAGGCAGTGTTTCAATTTCAGTGACCTCGAGAAATGAAAATTTTGAAGAATTTCAGGGAGATTTCAATGAAATTTGAGGCCATGAACTCGTTGATTTGGGATGCCATGCAATTATCAGTGCCCAACCTCATTTCATGTTACAAAATTCTCATCTCAATATATAATTGACGATACATATGCCAATCTTAACCACCCACTAAAATGGAAACAAATACATCATGAAGGCAATTTAAAAGTATTGTGCAATCTATAAAATAGGATAATAATGTCATTTTTTTAAAAAATCAATTTATGTAATTTTGTTTTAATTATTATTAATTTAATAAAAAAATACATTTTAAATCAATTTGTAACCCACCAGTACAACAATTTAATGCACTCCAAAAACCCTAGCCATCGGGGTCACCCAAAACCTCGCGAAAGAGTATCTCAGACCAGAGGCAGAGTTAGATAAGCGACAGGAGAGCATCGATCGACCTCTCTCTCAACTCCCCAATTCGGAATGGCTGCGGTCAGCCTCATGCCCTCCGCCACCCCTATCTCCCTCCGCCGCAGCTCCGTCGCCCCCGCCACTGCTTGCTTCACGAGTTGGAGGACGACCGGTGCCGCCTCCGCGAGGCGCAGCAGGAGATGCGCCATAAGGGCTGACGCTCTTTCAGCTTCCCCACCTCGCAACAAGTACATCATGGAAGACTACCTCATCGTATGATATCATGTCATGACCTTCCCTTTTTCTTTTTATACTTGGAATTTGCTGGCTTTTGCTTTAAGTGGGTAAGAATTTAAGTTTGTTTTTTTCTGGCACTTAGTTGGACGAGATTTTTTTAATAAAAAGATGATAACTTTGGAACCTTTGGCTCTCCTATGAGCTCTGAAGAAAGTACAGAACTCTGATGTAACCAAATGGGTTCGCCTGTAATTGATGTGTTGCAGGGCCTACAAGTGGGCAGCTCTATGACTGAAGCTCTTGGTTATGGGCGGGATCTAGAAAGGGTTGGTCGCTTAATTGTACATGGGATTGCCTTGCAATTTTTTTCTCAAATTGTTCCTGGCTCGAACTTAGATACTTGCTTCCAGATTTTCCCTCAATAGTGGTGTCCTAAGGAGTGATAAATGTGGTTTTATAGAACCCTTGTGTCTACAGATTCAGTTTCGATGCAAGTACGGGTTGAAGATTAGATCAGGGTTTCCGTCCGTTTTGTTAGTTATTTTGGGTATGACATTACTTTTGATTTTGGTCTAAATATTTGAGAACAATTTATGATCTGAAAATCTTAGTTTGGTTTATTTCGGACATTATATTTGGAGTCTTTTAAGGAGTCAATTAGGACTAATAGGATTTTATTGTACTCCCTTATTTATGTTGTAATCCACCGTCTACGTATAAATGAGGCTTTTATGTATTGTTTAGGAGAACAGAGTAACAAATTATGAATGAATAGCGTTTGGAGTATTCCTCTACCATTATTTCCTTTCTCCTTCCATTTTTGAGTGCTTCTACCCTTTGCCTTCGTTCTTTTTCTACATGCAAAGCTTGTCGCTCCAAGCTTCTCTCATCTCATCTACGATTTTGCAGCTGCATCTCGTTTGTAGAATTTGCTTGAGTAACTCTTTGGGTTCAAGCTCAAGTCATTGTTGAGAAAAGCTGACTCTTGTGGAGAATAATGAAAAGATGAAGGAGCGTGTCTTATTCAAGAGGTCTAGGAGTCCTTATATAGGACAAAACCCTAGAGAGCTCAAAGGAGAAAATACATAAAATCCCTAACATGGTTACAAGAATATACTCCTAACACATAGAATATACTCTTAACATATATATACATTTAACACTCCCCGTCAAGTTGAAGCATATTTATCAGTCATGCCCAACTTGAAAACAATCCATGAAAGTCACTTCTTGGGTAGTGCTTTTGTGAAGATATCTGCAAGCTGAATGTCAGTGTTGATGTGAGGAGTAGTAATCCTTCCAATCCTGACATCATCACGAACAAAATGGCAGTCAACTTCTATATGCTTGGTTCGCTCATGGAACACCAGATTCGTGGCAATATATGTAGCATATTTGTTGTCACAATATAGTGGAATAGGAAAAGTGACAACAATATTAAGTTCTTACAGAAAAGTTAGTAGCCACGTGATCTCGCAAGTAGCTTGAGCCATCGCCCTGTACTCTGCTTCTGCACTGGATCTAGATACAACAAGGTTCGAGATTTCGATTTCGTTTCAGTCACCCCTAATACCGAAATTTCGGTGAAATTTCGGGAAATTTCGACCGTTTCGATGGAAATGTCAAAAATGACTCAAAAAGTCATTTTTCAACCATTTTTTTGCAAATTAAGATCTTTTAAGTTATTTACAACAATAAATAGCTCACAGATATACAGTTTTATCATACATATTGCTCATATATGCCCCTTATATCGCACATATCGGTCATATCAATCATTTCGCTGTTAAGGCTGATTATTGATTGATACATATTGGAAATGGATATCAATAAATCCAAGTTCTTAAAACAACAATAGCTAACAAATGCGTACTTATATCACACATATCTCTCTTCCATATGCCCCTTATATCGCACATATCAGTCATATCGGTCATATCGATCATTTCGTTGTTAAGACTGATTATTGATTGATACATATTGGAAATGGATATCATTATATCCAAGTTCTTAAAACAACAATAGCTAACAAATACGTACTTATATCACACATATATCTCTCATCCATATGCCTTATATCGCACATATCTGTCAGTTCGGTCATATCGATCATTTCACTGTTAGGGCTGATTATTGATTAATACATATTGGAAATGGATATCATTAAATCCAAGTTCTTAAAACAATAATAGCTAACAAATGCCACACTTATATCACACATATCTCTCATCCATATGCCTTATATCGCACATATCGGGGGCATATCGTTGAGCTGATTGATAGATATCATACAATTATAGTGAATTACATAATTAATTACAGACTTACAATAAAGATGACATATTTTACAAAGATAAATGACAAAAGGAATGAAGCAAAGAAGCTATAGTGGATCTCTAGAATCTATAGAGTTATTTCATCTCCATTACCCAAACAAGGGAGGTGAAGCTCCCTACGTTGAAGAAACATTGTATGCATCCCCCTGTTGCACCATACCCTACCAAAACGGGGGTCTCGCTGCTCGGTCAACGAGTCTGGGGGGGGGGGCTAGGGGGGCCCAGGTTGGCCCCCCTTGCGGGGGTACGGAGGCAACGCCCCCGACCGAAATAAAATATCTAAATCATGATGTGTTTTGATATAGAGAATTGGTAAATAGTTAGTAAAATGACTAAAATTAAGATCACGTGGTTAATATCATTGATTTACATATGTATCAGAGAAATTTCACCCATATCGGTCGAAATCCGAGAAATTTTGAACTGAAAACATGAATTTCGACCGATATGGGTGGAAATGTCGAAATATCACTGATATTTCGACCCATTTCGATCGAAATCTGGGAAATCGATATATGTATGTGTTGCAGCGTAGGGCCCAAGTATAAGGGCCGAATTATTAACTAATTTTAGTGGATAATTTTATTTACGTTTTTAAGTTGTCGCATTTTTATTTAAATAAAGAGATCGCATGTGATCTCAATTAGTCTTAATTTGAATTTCAAATTAGGTAGTTAGTCGGTTAATTAGTTAGAGTTAATTTAGGATAATTAGTTATTTTCCTATTTTTGTAATCTCTTCCCTACTGTATAAAGGGATGAGGGTCCATTGTGTTCAACAGTTCGGATTTATGAAAAATTGAGATTTTATCTCCCTTTCTTTGTTTCTCTCTCTCCCCTCACGTGATCTACACGTTTCTCCTCTCGATCCCTCGTGTTCCCGACGAGCCCTCTCTTCTCAACCCCTCTATTTCTTCTACCAAATAATTCCACCGTTAAAGTTATTTTTCTTCGTCGACACCGAATCGAGTTTGCATCATTTGGTATCAGAGCATGGCATCTAGGTCGTCTTCACGATCTAACGATCCGTCCAGGCGCTCGCACCTGCATGCATCAAGGGATCATCGTTCATCCGAGCAAACACGATGAGCCATCTCCACCATCGCCGCCTACAACAAGGAGACGGTGCACATGCTACGTGATTTGCAAACCAACTTCCATGCCATGTTTCGAGATCTAATGGCTAACTTTGAGGCCTTCTGCGACACCCAATCAAAGCCTTCAATCACCGAAGCCGCTGCCGCAAGTTTTAACGACGAAAAACTCGTCGTGGAAGACGATTTGCCCGCTGTCCAGCACCTTCCAGATCCGATTTCGCCACCGGAATCGGTCCCGTTGGTCACTTCGACCGTCCCGGCACGACCCTAGCCACCCCGGGTAACTTCCCTACCATCCCCATCTCCGCTACTTCGTCTAACCAGCCCACAACCTCCCGCGCCACCCCTCACAGCCCCTGCGACTCCAACACCCGCCAACACCCTTCCCCTCGCGCCTGCGCCTCCCGGCACCAACCCACCCCTTCCCACGATCCCCCTCCTCACCCTGCGACCCAGCCAGCCTCTGCCGCCCGCCTCTCCGCCATCTCCCTCTCACCGCCTTTCCCTCCCGGCTCCCCCACCAGCCTACGCCGTCCCGCCCTTGCGCCACAACCACCCACCCCGTGACCTGCCTCCGCGCCGCCTCCTCCCAGCCCCGGTATCCCCCTCCGCCACGCCACGCCGCACCGCCCCTCCTCTCCTTCTACCCCCTTCGCTTGGCCACCCTCGCCACCTGCGCCCTGCCTTCCCACGGCCCTCCTCCCCTTTCTGAGCCCCGCCAACCTCACCCTCGCCATCCCTCCCAACCACGCGACCCCACCAAAAATCGATCTCGGCCCCCCCAGCACTTCACGCCTCCCGCGCGGGAACCCTTGCGACCCCCGCCTTCCCTCGCCCACGCCATCTCCGAGGTCGAGTTGCCGCCCTGAGCCCTCCATCGCCGCCATGGCCCGCCGCCTCTTATCAAGGGTGGGCAAAACCCTAGCAAAGCCTTTCTCGACAGGTGCATCCTTGAAAATAAGGGATGAAGTATTGACTTGGAAGATTTATAAGGGGGCCCCTCCTCCAAAAAATATTTATCAAAAGAGCCTAGTGGAAGATGAATTAAACTATGGAATTCTTTCAAGTGAAGGGGTAGAATATTTGCAGCCATACCCCTCCCATCTGAAAAATTACAAACGTAACCTGGAAAAGGATCAAATTGGGAAGTTTGAAGCTGCAGTTCAAGGATGAATTCTCCAAACGGCGCCTCTACATCGAACAATTCGTCAGGAGACGAATTTTTAAAAGCGGAGGAGAGTTGATGCAGCGTTGGGCCCAAGTATCGGGCCGAATTATTAATTAATTTTAGTGGATAATTTTATTTACGTTTTTAAGTTGTCGCATTTTTATTTAAATAAAGAGATCGCGTGTGATCTCAATTAGTCTTAATTTGAATTTCAAATTAGGTAGTTAGTCGGTTAATTAGTTAGAGTTAATTTAGGATAATTAGTTATTTTCCTATTTTTGTAATCTCATCCCTACTGTATAAAGGGATGAGGGTCCATTGTGTTCAACAGTTCGGATTTATGAAAAATTGAGATTTTATCTCCCTCTCTTTGTTTCTCTCTCTCCCCTCACGTGATCTACACGTTTCTCCTCTCGATCCCTCGTGTTCCCGACGAGCCCTCTCTTCTCAACCCCTCTATTTCTTCTACCAAATAATTCCACCGTTAAAGTTATTTTTCTTCGTCGACGCCGAATCGAGTTTGCATCAGCCCCCCCTTACGAGGGTGCGGGGGCAGCACCCCCGATCCGAAATAAAATATCTAAATCATGATGTGTTTTGATATAGAGAATTGGTAAGTAGTTAGTAAAATGACTAAAATTAAGATCACATGGTTAATATCGTTGATTTACATATCTATCAGCGAAATTTCGCCCATATCGGTCGAAATCCGAGAATTTTGATCTGAAAACACGAATTTCGACCGATATGGGTGGAAATGTCGAAATATCACTGATATTTCGACCCATTTCGGTCGAAATCCGGGAAATCGATATATATATATATATATATATATATATGTGTGTGTGTTTCAAAGACCCTCCCCGTCGAAACCGAAATTTCGGCGAAATTTCGCTGAAATTTCGCGAAATTTAAATCTTTGAGATACAACAGTCTGCTTCTTGCTTCTCTAAGTAACAAGATTTCCTCCAACCATCATAGCATAACCTGTGGTGGAGCACCGATCCTCTGGTGAACTTGCATAATCAACATCAGCACATGCAATAACATCGGTGTACCCATTTGCCCGTAGAAGAGGCCACACCCTAGTGATTTCTTCACGTATCGTAGAATCTGAAGAACACCCGGCCAATGGCTGTAACAAGGTTGCTCCATGTGCTGACTAGCTATGCTCACTGCATAGGAAATATCTGGTCTTGTGACAGTAAGGTAAAGAAGTTTGCTAACCAGGCTCCTATATCGAGTAACATCATCGAAGATAGGATCAGAGGATGTGAAGTGTTTCTTAGGATTTGCAGGAATACTAGCGGGCTTGCATCCAAGTAATCCAGCTTCCGTAAGAATTTTCAGACTTTCTCTGTGAGAGATGAAGACCCTCTGTAGTGCGTAGTACTTCTATGCCCAAGAAATATCATAATGGACTAAGATCATTGGTAACAAATACCTTCTGGAGGAATGTCTTGGGCTATAGTATTCCTTTATCGTCATCACTTATGACAACCATGTCATCCACATAGACTGCAAGAATAATAGTACCAACTGTTCGTCTTCTAACAAACACAGAATAATCATAGGTTATTCTCTGGAAGCGAAGAGTGCCGATATCTGTAGTAAGTCTGTCGAACCATGCCCTTGGACTTTGTTTTAGGCCATATATTGCTTTGCGAAGTCGACATACACACTCCCCATCGACTTCATAACCCGAAGGCTGTATCGTGTATACTTCCTCATCAAGATCGCCATATAGGAACGCATTTTTCACCTCTATCTGAAAGATAGGCCATTCCTTATTAGCTGCCACAGAAAGGATAGTTCTTATTGACCTCATACACGCAACCGGTGAGAATGTCTCAAAGTAATCTACTCCATATGTCTGTGTGAAGCCCTTTGCCACAAGACGATCTTTCAACCTGTCAATCGACCCATCCGGTGATTGTTTGGTCGTGAAGACCCATTTACATGCCACAGATTTAGTCCCTTTGGGACATTGCACTAGATCCCATGTTCCCCTGGAAATAAGAGCATCCATCTCGTCATCCATGGCCTATCGTCATATTAAATCCTGCAAAGCACTGTGGTGGTCTCTCGGAATAGAATTAGTCATGAGAGCATATCGTGTGTCAGTACAAGATAAACCATCAATAGAGGTGAAATGAGACATGGGATGAGAAGTACATTGCTTCTTAGTCATGCGCATAGCAATTGGAAGATCTTGTAGATCATTCGAGACAACATTAGAGGGGACACTTGTAGAAGGCATATCATCCTGAAAAAGAGAAACATGCAAAGGAACATCTGGTCGTGAAGATATTTATCTGCGTTTATAGACAATGGGTGGAGGTGGGAGATCCATAGGGATATCTGTAACAGACTGAGTGAAGAAACTAGTCTGCTAAAAAAAGGTTACATCTACAGAGATATAATAGCGACGTCCAATTGGATCATAATACCTGTAACCTTTTTGAGTATTAGAATAACTGAGGAAGACACATTTGATTGCACGAGGAAAAAGTTTGTCTGTAGTGTGAAAATTATGAACAAAAGACACACATCCAAAGATTCTTAACGGAAGAGTAAAGGGTGACTTAGTTGAATGAAGTAGAGAGAAGGGGGTTGATCCATTTAGGTTTGGGAGATGAAATTCTGTTGATAAGATGAAGTTGAACAACGGTCAGAACGACATCACCCCAATAGGTTTTGGGAACCTTCATCTGAGTAAGAAGGGAGCGGAGAATATTTAGGAGATGTCTGAGTTTTCTTTCTGCTATCCCGTTTTGTTGGGACGTATATGGACAAGAGGTTTAATGTATGGTTCCGTGGGAGGTAAAGAAATCTGTTAGGTCATGTTGCGTGAATTCCAGGACATTATCAGAACGGAAAATTTTTATACAATAGGAGAAGACATTGTTGTAAAAGTCGGCCCGACTAGTATAGTAGGGGGGGGTAGCCGACTCGACTAGGCCTAGTCGGCCATTAGTCGGTCAACCCGATTAATCGGGCCGACTAATCGGCCTAGTCGACCGACTACAAGGCCGATTTTTACATAGAGATTTTTTTTTTATTTTTTTTTGATTTTTTTCAAAAGCAAACTTATTCTAATATGCTAAATGTTATTTCTAAAGTCAATTACTTCTTTTATTACATTATAATAGTATAGAAAATGTACAAATCAATGTAAATATATAAGAATATATGTATACACAATGATTTATATATTTAAAAAATTAAAAAAAAAATCAAAATCGACTAATGGTCGACTAAATTCGATTAGTCGGCCGACTGCCGATTAATCCTTAATCAGTGACCCCGCCGACCGAGTACCGACTACCGCTTTCTGCAACCTTGGGAGAAGATATTCTTGACATAATGAAAGAAATTTTGGACAATTTTATTAATCTCCGAATGCTTTTTTGAAGATAGATCCAGGTCGACCTACTATAATCATCAACAAAAACAACAAATTATCTATGTCCACTCAGAGTACGGACCGGACAAGGTCCCAAATATCACAATGACTATGGAGAAAGGAACTTTAGGACGAGGCTCAGTACGAACGGGGAGCGACGCTTGATGAACCTCCCGAACTGGCATGCCTCGCATTCAAAAGGCTTGAGCATAGAGAGTTCATGGAACATTAAAGAGAGAGAGCTTTGGCAGACGGATAATCGAGGCAAAAATGCCAGAGAAGAGGATCAACAGAGATGGACGAAGCGCCGGCAAAACCAGAGTCAGAGGGAATATCAAGATAATAAAGACCATTCTTCTCATGCCCCTACCAAAGATCTGTCTCGTCCGGTTGTCCTGAAAATAACAAAAAAACTCATCAATATAACTCGACAGTTAAGCTCATTGCACAGCTTGTGAACAGATAATAGACTAAAAGGGAAGTCAGGAGCACAGTGAACGCCAGTAAGCCGGAGTTTGGAGGAAAACTTCATGGTGTCCACATTAGTAATAGGAGAGGCACTATTAGCAACCCAATTGTTTTCACAACGGAAGACGACCGTGGGGAGGTGGGAAGACTACCTTCTCCCGTCAGATGAGTTGATGCACCCGAGTCGATGATCCATGCAGGAGCAGATGTAGAGGCAGAGCTGGCAATTGTACCTGATGTAGTGGCCAGACTAGCAGCGGGAGTAGAAGCAGGAGTGTCACTGGCAGAGTTCTATAACATTTGTCGAAGGCGAGCATACTCAGAAGCAGTAAAGGACGTCTTACTGTCATTGGAAGACTGAACATGAGAGGTGTCCACAATATCATAGGTACCATCGTAAGAGACTGTCTCATAGGCGCTGTTGGCATTGGGAGGCATGCCAAACTTTCCCCAACAACGTTCTGACTGATGATTCATGCGTCCGCAATGAGTGCATGGTGGATAGCATGCAATAGTAGGATCACGCCCACGACCGCGACCTGAGTCACATCCTCGTCCAAACTCACGGCCTCTACCTCGACCAAAGTCACGACCACGTCCTCCTTGGTAGGTCGAGCGTCCTCTAGCAAAATGTGCTGTAGTCTCAGCAGACAGAGGAGGTGAAGGAGACTCTAGTTCCTGTAGTCGGCTAAAGATGGTCTCAAGAGAGGGTAGAGCTGCAACAGTCAGAAATTGATCTTTCACCGGCTTGTACCGTGGATGTAGTTCTGATAAGAAACGATGCACTTGTCATTCTGTGCATTCTCCTATCTGTTTGTCACAACAAGCAGGTTGGAAAATAAGGAGCTCCTCAAACATGCCGGTGAGGAGTTGATAGTACTCGATCAAAGATGTATCTCCTTGATTTGCAGACCAAATTCGTATATAAATATCTGAGAGTCTGGACTTGGTTGTCTTATGGGAGTAAGTGTTCTCAAGGGTCTCCCACATCGCCTTTGCAGTTTCCTTGTAGAGAAGACTGGAGGTTATATTCGGATCGACACTGTTGGTCATCCAAGTAATCACCTGGCAGTTGTTGACGTACTAGATATCGTAGTCCTTTTCTGTCTCATTGGGCAGATCTTTAATAAGAGCATAGTTCTTTCGATGACCACCAATAAACACCTTGAAGGATCGAGACCACACATAGTTCTCGGAACCCTTGAGTTTGATAGAAGTACCCTGGACCATCACAGAGGAAGTCGGGTACATGGGCTTGGATTCATCAGATGCCATGGTGGCCGCAAAGGTCAAGAAAAAGTGACCTAGATAGTCGTTGTAGTCTTAAGTATCATGTAGACCAAGCAATACATCGAATGGAAGTCCGCCAGGCGGTGCAACCCGAGGGGTGGCATGAGGCCGCATGAGGGTTGAGCTGTTGGAGGCACGGGGCCGTTGATGGTGGCGACGCGTGAGGGTGAGGCCGCTGAAGGCCGCGTGAGGGTGGCACAGGGCCGCTGGAGGCGGCGTGGGGCTGCTGGAGGCGACGCGGGGTTGCTGGGGCAGCATGGAGCGTGCGTGGGCCGTGATGGTGGACGACGCTGAGCCGCTGGAGACGACGTGGGGCCACTGGAGACGGCGCGGGGCCGGTAGAGACGGCACGGGGCTGCTCGGGGAACGCGGGGCCGCTAGGGCGGCACGGGGCTGCCAGGGCAGCATGAGGCAACATGGAGCAGTGCGAGGCCATGTGAGGGGGTGGTGCGGGGCCGCGTGGAGGGGGCGACACAAGGCCGCTGGAGGCGGCGCGAGGTTGCGTGGGGAAGCAGCGTAGGGCCGCAGGAGGGAGGCTTGGTGGTGGTGGTGGGATTAGGTCAGAACACTGGTCTAGGACCGTTGCTCTGATACCATGTGGAGAATAATGAAAAGATGAAAGAGCATGTCTTATTCAAGAGGTTTAGGGGTCTTTATATAGGACAAAATCCTAAAAAGCTCAAAGGAGAAAATACATAAATACCCCTAACAGGTTTACAAGAATATACTCCTAACACAAAGATTATACTCTTAACATATATATACTCCTAGCAACTCGAAAATGATCGAAGCTACATATGTACATGCAAAACGAGAAGCCCTACAAGCCTCTAATGGTGAGGACATCTAGCCAAGGAGAAATAATGACGTGTTCAGATCGCCAAGTTCTTAATTGCTAATGTAAATAAGTTGGTGTCCCATTATTGCTTATCTAAGAATTAAGAGATGTATCTTGGCTATTGTAATGCTTATAATATAATGACATATCTTGGGACTAAGATTTACCTTGGATTTGGTTGACCTTAGGGAGACCAGTTCAAGGACTATATATGAGGTTCGGGGTTCGAGACATGAACCGTTAATCGTTAATCTAAACATTGTTGGCAACATATATGCTTGCCATTGTTGAGTTCGTTTGCAGTAGTGGATCAGAGCCTTGCTTCGAAAAGATGAAGTCTCAGTTAGGAGGCTAGTCATATCTAAGGTTCAGAAAGTTGGTATACGGTATTCGTTCGCCAGGCGGTCTGAAGGGAGTAAGCGGACATGCAAAAGTATATGCAGATTATGCGGTTTCTATTATTTAATATAAAATAATAAAAAAATAATAAATTTAAATATTAGATATTTATGTTTAAAAAATATAACATGGAAGAAATATGAAGTGGAGATTTTTTATACAATGTGATTTCAACCAAAGCATTTTAAAAAATCATCCATTTAAAAGAGACGATCAAAATATTCATAACAAAATATCCAAAAATGTTAGCTCAAACAAAGGTTCAACATGAACACTGGATATGAACAATAAATAATTCAGAAATAACAAATAAATAATTCAGAAATAACAGAATATTGGATATAAGCAATAAACATTGGATATGGACAATAATTCAAAACATTGGATAGGAACAATAAACAATTCAGAAAATTGGATATAAGCAATAAACATTAAATATAAGTAATATGAACATTTGATATGAACATTGGATTCCAAGATTCCTCTATTCCAGACTTTCCAGTATTTCAGATTACAAACATTGGATATGACCATCGGATTTCCGTATTTAGTTTTGCTGCAAGTCTACAAAATTAGAGAAATTGTGCCAAAATAAATAATTCAGAGATCTGAATTATTTGGCCAAATAATTAAAGTCCATCATTCCAGTATGTAGAGATATATTATTCACTTCTGTACTTTTCTTGTATTTTTCTTTTCCTGTTGGACTCTTTATGTATTTTACCCATAGGCTACTATCCTTTATAAGAGAGCCTAGGGCGGATGGAATAAACAAGTTTTCTCATTTTCCCAACATGGTATCAGAGCGACGCTACAAGACCAGAGTTTTCGAACTAAACCCTAACCCTAGCCTCCACTTTCAAGCTCTCCGCACGCGCCGCCTCGCACCACCGTGCTTTGCCCTGGCGTCGTGCCCCTGTGCGCCGCCTCGCGGCGTCGTGCCCCTGTGCGCCGCCTCCCGCCGTGGTGCCCCTGTGCGTCGCCTCTCGCTTGAGTGCGCACGCTCGCATAGGCGCATATGTGCGTCCACGCATGCGCATCTGCGCGCCTGTGCACGCGCATCTGCGTGCCTGCTTGCGTTCTTGTACGCGCCCGTGCATGCCCTTGCTCGCGCCTGTGCGTCTGCGCGCGTTCTTGCACACGCCCGTGCATGCCCTTGCTCGCGAGCTTGCACGTGCACCTGTGCATCTGCACGCGCATCTGTGTGCCTGCGCATGTTCTTGCTCGTGATCCCGCACGCACATCTGCACGCATATCTGTGCGTGTGATTTCCGTGCGTGTGCAGCCCTAGACCGGCGCTCGTGCGACTTCAGCCCCGTTCCGCGCGTGCACGCGTTTCCAGATTGATGGGTTTGGTTGCTTACGTCTACACATGCAACTAAACCCGTTAATATCAGTGTAGACAGTCACATCTTTAGTCTAATCCCCTATGATGCAACGCGGAGTCAAAAGATAGGGCCGGATATTTATCTAATTTTATCGGTCAATTTTATTTACGTTTATTTAAATTGTCGTGTCTTTAATTAAATAAATGAAGATCGCCCGTCATCTCAATAAATCAGTTAGAGATTTTTTGAATTTCAAATTAGGTAGTTAGTCGGTTAATTAGTTAGAGTCTATTTAGGATAATTAGTTATCAATTAGTTTTCTATTTTTGTAATCTCATCCCTCCTATATAAAGGGATGATGGTCCATTGTTTTTAAACAGTTCAGTATGTTATCAATTTGAGAATTATTCTCTCTCCCTTGTCTCTCTCTTCCTCTCGCGGTCTACGCGTTCTTCTTCCTTCAACCTCGCGCAACTGGCGTGTGTTCTTCTTCTCTACCCCTCTATATCTTCCACCAAAATCCGCCGTTCAAAATTTTTAATTTTTTCATCGACGCGCGAAAATCGTTTCTGCATCAATTGGTATCAGAGCATGGCCTACAGATCGTCCTCACGATCTGACGATCCGTACCGACATTTGCCCCGACATGCATCGAGAGACTATCGTTCGTCCGAACGAAAACGGCGAGCCGACGACGCCCACAATGAGAAGATGAGGAGCATGCTACTTGAGATACAAGCCAACTTCCAGTCCATATTTCGAGAACTTAGGGCTGACTTCGAGTACGTACGCGCCAAATCGAAGCCTCCAACCACCGACACCGAAGTTGAAGACGAGAATCTCGCCATCAACGACGAAACGACCGCTGTCCAAACTGTTTCAGAGGAGAAAAATGTCGAAACGCCAAGAGGAGGGAGAAGCCTTAGGCGCATTTTCTAAGGGGGTCGAATCCCGTCAGTTTAGGGCTAAAAGGTTAAATTGGGTTATTTACAGGGAGACCCCTACTCCCATAAATTTTTATCAAAAGATTTATTTGGAGGATTTTTGCCATGACTCCAACTTAGATGAAGGGGTACGAAAATTGCAGAGACGCCCTCCAATTGGAAAGAACTACAAACGTAACGTTGAAAAGGATCTAATTGAAGGAATTACGAGCTACAATTACAACGACGAGTTCTCCAACGACGCATCCAGTTCAAGCAATTCGTCGGGAGACGAATTCTTAAAGCGGAGGAGAGTTGATGCAGCGTGGAGTCAAAAGATAGGGCCGAAGAGTTATCTAATTTTATCGGTCAATTTTATTTACGTTTATTTAAATTGTCGTGTCCTTAATTAAATAAATGAAGATCGCCTGTGATCTCAATAAATTAGTTAGAGATTTTTTGAATTTCAAATTAGGTAGTTAGTCGGTTAATTAGTTAGAGTCTATTTAGGATAATTAGTTGTCAATTTGTTTTCTATTTTTGTAATCTCATCCCTCCTATATAAATGGATGAGGGTCCATTGTTTTTAAACAGTTCAGTATGTTATCAATTTGAGAATATTCTCTCTCCCTTGTCTCTCTCTTCCCCTCGCGGTCTACGCGTTCTTCTTCCTTCAACCTCGCGCAACAGGCGTGTGTTCTTCTTCTCTACCCCTCTATGTCTTCCACCAAAATCCACATTCAAAATTTTTAATTTTTTCATCGACGCACGAAAATCGTTTCTGCATCACCCTAGTCTTCCAATATCATAATGTCAGAAAGCAAGGTCGATATTTTCTCTACAGGCGCCTTCAGAGGTCCAGCGCCTATTGTGAAGATGGATGGTTCAAACTATGAACTGTGGGCCATACAGTTCATGAGCATGATGAAGTCAACCGACAAGAAGCACATTCTTACTGAGGAAGAGCATGCTGAGAAGACAGGGGTTAATGCCTCTTGGGAGGCAGATGATGCATATGCCAAAGTCTGGCTTTCCGGAACATTAGCTATTGAGATTGCTAACGATATTCTCCATCAGCCCACTGCCAAAGCAATGTGGGACATCCTGGCTGCCACCTACTCACAAGCAAAGAATGAGACGAAGATTCTGCAGCTTCAGCATGACATCTTTACAATCAAGCGGAATGGACGGCCTCTACACTCATTGTACACGTCTTTACGTGGAATGTTTGAGAAACTTTATAGCTTCATGACTCTCACAGCCACTCCAGAGCAACAGAAGACCTATCGGAATGCCACTATGGTGGGTGTTTTTCTTGCTGCCCTTGATCCAGAGTACGAGGCAGCACAATCCCAGATCTTGGCGGATTCTACTATTCCTCCTATGGAGGAAGCTTTTCATAAGCTGAGTCGTATCACTGTTCCTTCGTATGCTACGAATCAGACCGCCTCAACATGTCAGCCAATCGAGGTCGTGGAGGTCATCATCAGTTCCGTGGCCGTGGACCTCGTGGCAGAGGAGGCCGTATTCGGCCATCATGTACTTTTTACCATCGTTCTGGACATACCGAAGATACATGATGTTCTAAACATGGGTTTCCTGCTTCTGCACGAGTCGCTGAACAGATCGAGCCCCTATCTGCTTCTTCTTTGGATCAGCGCTTTGATGATCTTGTAGCCCGTCTGAGGGGCATCATTCCTCCATCTGGTCTCGCTGCATCATCACCTACTTTTGAGAGTCACTCTGATGTTGCCGCGTCTGCATCTGCTTCCACCGGTACATCAGGTATCACCTATGCATTCACTAGCAGTAGTGGATCAGATACTTTAGAGTGGATTATGGACTCTGGTGCCACACATCATCTGTGTGATGATCAAGGTCTACTTACAGGATATAGACAGATTTCTCCAGGCCGTACTGTGGTTATTGCTAATGGAACACATTCCCCGATTACTGGTCAGGGGGAGATTAGACTGACACCATCCATGCATCTCAAGAACGTGTTACATGCACCTGATTTTTCGATGAATTTATTGTCCATTAGCCAACTTACAAAGGATTTACACTGTCGAGCAAGTTTTGATCCATCTTCTCTTGTTTTTCAGGACATCCTTACGGGCAACGTGATTGGGCGTGGCTATGAGCAAGGCGGCCTCTATCGCCTTAGTTGGATTCCTTATGCTGGAACCTCATCTCTACCTGTTGGATCCATCTCCCCATTACTGCGGCACCTGCGCTTTGGACATCTACCGCTTCAGAAACTGCGTCATGTGTTACCTCAGGTTTCACCTCACACGTCCATTCAATGTGAGGCTTGTCAGTTGGGAAAGCATCATCGGTCTACTTTTCCCAGTCATCAGTGTCGGAGTAGTACCTCCAAGTTGGAGTTGTTTCATGTCGATATCTGGGGTCCTAGTCGTGTTCGTGATCATCAGGGACACATGTTTTATGTAGTTAGTGTGGATGATTTCTCTCGTGCGTCGTGGGTATTTCTATTAAAGAATAAATCTGAAGCGGGGAATATTATCATCAATTTCATTAATGAAGTTCGTAATGTTTTTTCTGCATATGTTAAAATTGTGAGAAGTGATAATGCCCTGGAATTTTGTACTCATACCCTATCCAGTTATTTTTCTTCTCAAGAGATCATCTACCAAGCATCTTGTGCCTATACTTCCCAACAGAATGGGGTTGCTGAAAGGAAACATCGTCATTTACTTGATGTCTCCATGTCGCTTCTTATACAGAATCATGCCCTCATTCTTTCTGGGGTGATGCTGTTCTTACGGCATGTTATATCATTAATCGTATGCCGTCATCTGTCTTAGGTGAGAATATTCCTTTCTCTCTTATTTTTCCTGACAAAGAATTGTTCTCCCTTACTCCTCGTGTGTTTGGCTTGGGCGCCTTTGTCCACCAGTTGTCTCCCGGGACTGACAAGCTCTCTCCTAGGGCTGTCAAGTGTGTCTTCGTCGGGTACTCAAGAACACAGAAGGGGTACAAGTGTTATGATCCATTCCGCATGAGGTATCTAGTTAGTGCTGATGTTACCTTTTTCGAATCTGTTATGTACTTCTCATCTACAGGTGATCAGTTGGTACCGTCTGACACTACTGATGCTATATACATGCCACCACCACCACCACCAGCACCTCTACCATCTCCTACACCTCCTGTCACTGTGCCTGTTTCACCATTGCTATTCCACTATACCCGCAGGCTTGCTTCTGCTCATGGTCACCGCTCATCATCTAACTCACCTGAGGTATGTTCTGAAAATATTACTATTGATGGATCTGATGATTTTCCTGAGCAGGATGTGTTACAGAGGCCAGATGAGTAGACATATGATTTAGATGTACCTATTGCTCTACGAACGCAGAAGCGGAGCTGCGTATCATATCCTATAGCATCTTCTGTGTCGTTTGATCGCCTAACTGGAGAATTCAGGAACTTTGTCATTGCATTGTCAGCAGTGGATATTTCACGGAATTACCAAGATGCGCTGAAGGATAGTCGGTGGCGTTTAGCCATGGAGGAAGAAATGTCAGCTCTTCAGTCCAGAGGCACCTGGAGCCTTGTTCCTGCACCTGCTGATGTGTCTACAGTTAGCTGCAAGTGGGTCTTTACAGTTAAGCAGAATGCAGATGGCAGCATTGACAGATACAAGGCTCGCCTTGTTGCTCGTGGCTTTACACAGACATATGGGGTGGATTATCTTGATACATTCTCGTCGGTTGCTCACCATTCCACCCTACGGACCCTCCTTTCTGTTGCAGTTACTCGTGGTTGGCCGCTATACCAATTAGATGTGAAGAATGCATTCTTATACGGTGACTTACAGGAGGAAGTCTACATGCAACAACCACCTGGTTTTGCTGGTGAGGGGGAGTATCTTAAGGTGTGCAGACTTCATAAGGCTATCAATGGCCTTAAGCAGAGCCCCAGAGCTTGGTTCCAGAAGCTCTCAGACCTGTTTGAGAAACAGGGTACATACCTTGTTCGTACAGAAGACACCTAGAGGTATTATTGCAATTATGGTATATGTAGATGATATTTCGATTACAAGTGATGATGAACAGGGAATCCAGGGGGCAAAAGAAATGCTGGATCGTGAATTCGTCTCCAAGGACCTTGGAGTTCCTAGATATTTTCTGGGACTGGAGTTTGCCAGAAATCCTCATGGGTTGGTAATGACCCAGAGGAAATATGTCACTGACCTGTTGAGTGAAACATGAATGCTTGGTTGCCGACCTGCCGCTACACCTATGGATCCCATCATGAAATTATATGATGATGACACTGATGAGGTGGATAGGAGAAGATACAGAGAACTGGTGGGCAAACTTCTCTATGTTACTATTACCAGGCCCGATATCTCCTTTGCTATGAGTCGAGTAAGCCAGTTCATGGAGCAACCACGTCAAGTACACATGGATGCTATACATAATACTCAGGTACCATAAGTCATCTTCAGGTGCGGGTCTGCTGTTTAAGAAAGGCAAGGAGGTTACTATCTCAGCTTGTGCAGATGCAGATTACGCAGGGTATCCCAAGGATAGGAAGTCCACCACTGGGTTTGCTGTGTATGTTGGAGATTCTCTAGTCTCAGGGAGAAGCAAGAAGCAAACGGTTGTAGCAAGGTCTAGTGTTGAGTCTGAATATAGGACTATGGCCCAGGTCAGTACAGAAATTATGTGGGTAAAGGCTGTGCTTACAGATCTATATATAGATGTCCCGCTTCTTATGGCTCTGGAATGTGACAATCAGGCGGCCCTATTCATTGCAAATAATCCAGCATTTCATAAACGAACCAAGCACATTGAGGTTGATTGTTACTTTATACGTGATATGATTCAGAAGGGGTTTATTGTTACATCCCATGTTAGCTTAGAGGATCAAACTGTAGACATTTTTACCAAGGCATTACTTCGAGGGCCGTTCCAGAAGTGTTCGTCCAAGCTGAGCATGATTGATATCTATGCACCACCTTAAGGGGGAGTGTAGAGATATATTATTCACTTCTGTACTTTTCTTATATTTTTCTTTTCCTGTTGTACTCTTTATGTATTTTATCTATAGGCTACTCTCCTATATAAGAGAGCCTAGGGCGGATGGAATAAACAACTTTTCTCATTTTCCCAACACAGTACTTAGGACTAAATGCTTCAATAAGTGAATTGTCTTTTTATTCGAGTATTTAGGGCTAAATAATTCCATCATCCAACATTTCCTAGTATCATATATCATAATCCCTACTTTATGGCAATCCCCACCTTTCTTTCATTTTTTTTGAAAGTGAAGGGTATTTTCGCTTGATGATTTCACTTAAAAACTCCATGTTTAACCAAGAATTAACTAAAAACAAGTATATGTAATCATTCTTAACCTAATGCCTCTCTTCTCGTGTTGGGAAAAATGAACCAGATGTTTATTCCATAAGCCCTAGGTTCTCTTATATAGGAGAGTAGCCTATGGGTAAATTACATAAAGCATACAACTGGAAATAAAAATAACAGAGGGATACAAAAACTACTATATGCGTTAACACTCCCCCTCAAGATGGAGCATAGATATCAATCATGCTCAGCTTGGACGCGCACTTCTGGAATGGGCCTCTAGTAATGCCTTGGTGAATATATCAGCAGTTTGATTCTCTGAGGTAACATGAGATGTAGCAATGAACCCCTTCTGAATCATGTCACGTATGTAGTGACAGTCAACCTCAATATGCTTGGTCCTCTCATGGAATGCTGGGTTGTTTGCAATGAACAGGGCTGCCTGATTATCACATTCCAAGTTCATAGGAAGTGGTACATCAAGACATAGATCTGTAAGGACAGCCTTCACCCACATCATCTCTGTGCTAGCTTGGGCCATAGCCCTATATTCGGATTCAACACTGGATCTAGCTACCACTGTCTGTTTCTTACTCCTCCATGAGACTAGAGCATCTCCAACATAGACTGCAAATCCTGAGGTGGACTTCCTGTCCTTGGGACATCCTGTATAGTCTGCATCCGCACATGCTGAGATAGAAATCTCCTTTCCCTTCTTGAATAGCAAACCTGCACCTGGAGATGATTTGAGATATCTAAGAATCATGTGTATTGCATCCATATGGACCTGACGTGGTTGCTCTATGAACTGGCTCACACGACTCACTGCAAATGATATATCGGGTCTAGTGATCGTGACATACAACAGCTTGCCTACCAATTCTCTGTATCTTCTCCTGTCCACCTCCTCTGTGTCATCATCATAGAGCTTCATGCTGGGATCCATTGGTGTTGTAGTAGGCCGACACCCAAGCATACCTGTTTCACTCAACAGATCTGTAACATATTTCCTCTGCGACATTACTAATCCATACGGATTTCTAGCAAATTCCAGCCCCAGAAAATATCTAAGGACTCCAAGATCCTTAGTGACGAACTTGCTTCCCAGCTTTTCTTTCGCCTGCTTTATGCCTTGCTCATCATCTCCTGTAATCAAGATGTCATCTACATAAACTATAATTGCAATAATACCTCTAGAAGTCTTCTGTACAAACAAGGAATGATCAGCATTGGAGCGTTTGTATCCTTGTTTTTCAAAGAGATCTGAAAGCTTCTGAAACCATGCTCTGGGGCTCTGCTTAAGGCCATATATAGCCTTATGAAGTCTGCACACCTTGGAACACTCCCCCTCAACAACAAAACCTGGTGGCTGTTGCATATAGACTTCCTCCTGCAAATCCCCATACAGGAACGCGTTCTTTACATCCAACTGATACAGCGACCAATCTCGATTAACTGCAACTGACAACAAAATCCGGAGAGTGGAATGATGGGCAACTGGCGAGAATGTATCTAGGTAGTCTACCCCGCATGTCTGTGTAAAACCACGTGCAACAAGACGTGCCTTGTATCTGTCAATAGAACCATCTGCATTGTGCTTCACCGTAAACACCCACTTGCAGCTCACCGGGGTCACCTTTGGAGGTATAGGAACTAGACTCCAAGTTCCTCGAGATTGAAGTGCCGCGATTTCTTCCTCCATTGCTAGCCTCCATCTACTGTCCTGCAGAGCATCTTGATAATTCCATGGAATGTCTACCATGGCCTTAAATTTCGCCGAAATTCGGCCGAATTTCGGTTTCGGCAGGTTATCGAAATTCGGCCGAAATGGCTATATCGGTCGAAATTTGGGGGGGTCTAGTTCAAAAAGCCACCGAAATGACCGAAATTTCGGTCGAATTTCGACCGAAATTCGGCCGAAATTTCGTTTCGGTCCCTCACCGAAACGAAACCGAAATCCGACTTTTAAGGCCTTGATGTCTACAGTCGAGAGGGCCACCACAAAGTTCCTGAAATCCCCAGATAGTCGCTCAAATGACATAGAGGCTGACAAGGGTATGTAACGCAACTCCTCTTCGATGTGCGTATAGCAATAGGAACATCTAAATCAGCTGTGTCCTCATCTGGCCCCTGCAACATATCCTGCTCATGAATATCATTAGATCCATCAGTAGAAGTATCTTCATTACATACCATAGGCGGGCTAGGAGACGAGCCATGACCATGAGCGGGAGGATGCCTGCGGGTATAATGGAAAGGTAGTGGTGAGACGGGGATTTGTGGTGGTGGTGGTGGTGACGGTGGTGGTGGCAGTTCTGCAGGAGGTGGTGGTGTCATGTATATGGCATCAGTAGGCAGTGGAGGTAGCTGCTGATCACCTGAGTCTGAAAAATACATTACAGATTCAAAAAATGTAACATCTGCACTGACCATATACCGCCGACGTAGAGGATCAAAGCACTTGTACCCCTTTTGAGTTCTGGAGTACCCGACGAAGACACACTTGACAGCCCTAGGAGAGAGCTTGTCAGTACCAAGAGACAACTGATGGACAAAGGCGACTGAACCAAACACACGGGGGGTAAGATAGAACAGATCCTTCCCAGGATAGATAAGGGAAAACGGGATCTGTTCATCCAAGACAGAAGACGGCATACGATTGATTAGGTAACATGCAGTGAGAACTGCATCACCCCAATAAGAGTAGCGAACATGACTCTGTATAAGAAGTGATCTTGTGACATCAAGAAGGTGGCGATGTTTCCTTTCAACAATTCCATTTTGTTGAGATGTATGAGCACAGAATGTTTGGTGAACAATCCCTTTTGAGGAGTAATAATTGGCAAGGATATTAGTGCACAGTTCTAGAGCATTATCACTTCTCACAAACTTCACAGATGTGGAGAAAACATTTTGAATTTCATTCAGAAAATGGATAATGATATTTCTTGCTTCAGATTAATTTTTCATCAAAAATACCCATGACACACGAGAAAATTCATCCACAAATACTATATAAAATCTGTGTCCCTGATGATCAGGTACACGACTCGGACCCCAGACATCAATATGAAATAACTCGAACGTGGAGGTACTACTCCGACCTGGACGACTGGGAAAGGTCGACCTGTGATGCTTTCCCAACTGACACGCCTCACATTGGATAGGTGTGTGAGGAAGACCATGAGGTAACACGCGACGCAACTTCTGAAGCGGTAGATGTCCAAAGCGCAGATGCCACAACAAAGGAGATACTGGTCCAGTGGGAGTGGATGAGGTTCCAGCGAAGGGGGTCTGATTCAGGCGGTAGAGGCCTCCTTGCTCATAGCCACGACCAATCACATTGCCCATATGGATGTCCTGAAAAATCAAAGAAGATGGATAAAAAATTGCCCGACAATGTAGATCCTTCGTAATCTGACTAATTGACAACAAATTCATTGAAAAATCAGGTGCATATAGCACATTCTTGAGGTGCATAGAAGATGTCAATCGAATCTCCCCCTGACCAGTGATGGGGGAATGTGTACCATTCGCAATTACTACTGTTCGGCCTGGAGGAATCTGAGTGTATCCTGTAATTAAATTCTGGTCGCCACATAGGTGATGTGTAGCGCCCGAGTCCATAATCCATGGTAATGTATCTGATCTACTGGTGAATGCAAGTATGCTACCTGAAGCACTGGTCGACGCAGAGGCAGAAGCAACAGCATCAGATTGACTCTCAGTAGTCGGTGCTGGACCAGATGGGGGAATAATGCCCCTCAGACGGGCAACTAGATCGTCGAACCGCTGATCCAAAGTAGCAGCAGATGGAGGCTCTATCTGCTCAGCGACTCGTGCAGATGCAGGAAATCCATGCTTCGAATAGCATGTATCTTCATTGTGTCCTACACGATGACAATAGGTACATGTTGGCCTAGTACAGCCACCTCTTCCACAGGGTCCACGTCCACGACCCTGATGATGAAATCCGCGACTCCTGTTGGCTGCCATGGCTGAAGTATTCTGATTCGTAGCCGTAGAAGGAACTGTGATCCGACTCAGTCTATGGAAAGCTTCCTCCATGGGAGGAATAGTAGAGTCGGCCACAATCTGTGATCGTGCCGCCTCATACTCTGGATCGAGTGCAGCCAGAAACACGCCCATCATAGTCGCGTACCTATAGGTCTTCTGTTGTCCAGGCGTGGCTGTCAAGGGCATGAAGCTGTAGAGCTTCTCGAACATCCCTCTCAATGATGTATAGAGAGAATGTAGAGGGCGACCATTCTGCTTGATAGTGAATATATCATGCTGGAGTTGCAGAATCTTTGTCTCGTTCTTCGCCTGTGAATATGTAGCCGCCAGAATGTCCCACATATCCTTCGCCGTGGGTTTATGTAGAATGTCATTGGCTATCTCAATTGCCAATGTACCGGATGGCCAAACTTTGGCGTATGCATCATCAGCCTCCCAAGAGGCATTGGCTCCAGTCTTCTCAACAGGCTCTGGTTCGGTAAGAATGTGTTTCTTACCCGTTGACTTCATCATGCTCATGAACTGCATTGCCCACAGTTCATAGTTTGTACCGTCCATCTTTACAATAGGCGCTGGACCACGAAATGCGCCAATGGATGGAATATCCACCTTGCTTTCTTACATACTGGAGACTGAAGACTGGAGCGACCAACATAAGATGAAATTCGTCTACAATGACATAGACGGGTTTAATTGCACGTGTAGACCTCAAGCAACTAAACCCATGTAGAAGTTGGTGTGCGCTTTAATGCTTAGCACACGTGCACGCGCACAGGAAGCACGCGCACACGCAAGGAGCCCGCTGTTGCTCGCACTGGCACGCGCTGTTGCGTGTGAAGGGGCCAACGCACGCCTGCTGGATCACGCGCAGGCACACGCAGTTGCGCGTGAAAGGATCACGCGAGAGCTACAACGCGAAGGGCTGCGATGCGCGGGGGCCTGCGATGTGCGGAGGGCGGCGCACTCGCGCAGGTGCACTCGCGCAGATGCACTGCGATGCGCGGAGGGCTGTGCACTAGCGCACTCGCGCAGATGCGCAGGGGCGACAACAAAGGTGCAGGCGTGCGGTGGGGCGGCTGTGCACTCGTGCAGCGGTGGAGGCGGTGTCGATGAGGAGAAGAGGCCGTCGGGTGGGGTAGGGTAGGGTTAGGGTTTCGAGAACTCCGATCTAGGACCGTCGCTCTGATACCATGTTGGGAAAAAATGAACCAGATGTTTATTCTATAAGCCCTAGGCTCTCTTATATAGGAGAGTAGCCTATGGGTAAATTACATAAAGCATACAACTGGAAATAAAAATAACAGAGGGATACATAAACTACTATATGCGTTAACATCTCGAGATATAAATGTATTCCGGGAAATTAACACTGCACATTTATAGCATAATATTCACATCAGAATTATCACCAACAACATAAACTCGTGTACTCTACAAGTAAAATATGCTGTAGAAATGGATAACGCACCTTGGCAGAGGGTAGCTGTAGGCAAGGAAGGCCGTATCGTTATCGATATCGTTTCGGTCCGCTCGAAATAGATATATCGCCGATATATCGATGATATCGGTGGGAATATCGGAAATGGCTAAAAAAAGTCATTTTTTTTATTATTTTTTAAAGAAATTAAGATCATCCAAGATATTAAAACAACAAATAACTTATAAATACACACTTATGTCACACATATCGGTCATTTATAGCCCATATATCACAGATATAAGTCATATCGAACATACCGATGTTAATGTTAATTTTTGACCTAGATATTGGAAATGGATTCCATTCAAGTTCTTATAACATTAAATAACTTACAAATATACACTTAGATGACACATATATATCATTTATGAAGACTATGATCCTTATATTGCACATATCGATCATATCAGTCTGACTATTCGGCCGACTATTGGCGAACGACTGAATTTATGTTATGTTATTTTTATTTTTTAATTTTGAAGGCTAATCATTTATAGCAATATTAGAAATGTCAAAGATTCATATATATTATACGTATCTCGTTAATTGGTACTTTTATCTTAAATTCTTATTAATTGATAGTCATATATGTATAAATTTATACGAATATATGTATTAGAATTAAATCTTGTATTTAATAATTAAAAAATACAAGTCTAATAACTCCGAATAATCGCGTGAATATTGATTATTCTCTATTCAGTGATCCGTCTGATTGAATATCGAATACTGACTTCTGCAACACTGATATATATCCTAAAAAACTAAACATTTATAAGCGTCTAAAACCACCAATAAGATAACTTAAATCCTTAGAAAATGCTTTAAGTTCCAGAAAATGTCTCACAGAATGCCTCGGATCGCTTCGACCTTCTGAGGTGCATGCCTTGTCAATACCATATGAGGTGTCCGCCTCGAGGTTAAAAAGCCTCGCCTCGCCCCACCTTGACCGCTTCGATCGCCTCGAGGCTAGCCTTTTCATACCATGATCTTGTCATCATCAGCCTTGGCAAACGTCTGAAGGTGAATGCTAAAGGAGATCTGACTCAAGCTAGAAAGCTCGGATGATCATGACAATGCTCCTTTTTCTATATATTACAAGCATGTAACATGGTCTTAATATGCTTCTAAGAATAAACCCTTCTAAAGTGCATTTCGTAGAATCACTAGTTCAATGCCTAACTATACGATAGTTGAATTGGAAACCACAAGCTAGTTATTTGCAGTTCTCTTATAGTCTTTAGGAATGTCCACTGTGCCCTAACTCGATATTTCTTCTAACTAAGCTCATTTCTAAGAATAGTCAGCTTCTATCATCATCGAGTGGTCAATGTGATAAGATTTTAGGATAGGTAGACTGATTCTCTTGCATATGTTTTTTCAACCCTATCGATCTACTTTCTTTTGGTCTTTTTGTTTGCTTGTAGGTTATTGTCAAAAGAATGGACGACATGCTAGGAATATTTTTTCCAAAAGGAAAAAAGGAAGTTCGTTGATAAGACATGGGCCCAAAAACTTCATATATTGACAAGATTCAAAAAAGTACATGACTACATACCTATACAGCTAGGCAGAAGTTTACTAAAACTAGGACTCAGAGAGACATTTATTATGCTCAATCTCATTTTTTGCATAAAATCCTTTTTGACGAAAGATCTTGCCACTTCAACCATGTCCAAAACAGGCCCAAAAGATTGAGGTACCCCCAATGACCACCTCGACTGCACGAGCGTTCTCTCATACTTCTTTTGAGCTCTCGTGCAAGAAGAACAAGTGATCCCAACCTTCTAGTCTGCTGAACACTTCTTAAAGGAAGCACCAATATGCTAAAAGATCCATGGGGAGGTCCGTACAACTGTGGAGGATGGAGCTCTTGGTGCATAGTAACTGAGAATGTGGATCTATGCACTTTTTTCCAAGTGGGAGTTGCAACTTCTCTCAAATGTGGATGGTTTCCTTTCGAAAATACTGTGGTTGGTTTCTTTGAGAATGCAATGTTTGTTTGCTATAGTTAGCTGTATAGGGCCGAGACTAGAGCTGTCATCGAGGATAACTTACATTCATATATTGTTGGGCTTATCCCAACTAACTTTGTTGTCCACAACCAAAATACTTAAGCCGAAGTTGTTTAATGGTAGTTCGTACTACTTGTAATCCACTATCACACTGTAATGCTGTATGTGGGATTATGTTGGAGACTTGGAGTGCTACGCTACTTATATATGCACCATTGACCATTCTCATAGCCATTATGTTCGATCACTTATTTTTAGTAATAATGGTGGTTGCTCATTTTGGGTAGCCCTTTTTTTATCTCTTTGATAGTGTCCATAGGGGTGGCTTAACCTCTTGGGTAGCATTTTTCACGATTAGAAGGAACTGGGTCTGATATCATTTGTATTGTCTCGAACCTAGACCAAGCCCCGTTATTTAGGATAGCTTACCTTCACTAGTTGTTGGGCTTAGACATGGGCTTGTATATCACAATCTAAAATGATTAAGCCTAAGTTATTTATTAGTAGTCTCCGTTACTTATAACCCACTTTTATGCTTTGTGAATACTACATGTGAGATTATGTTGGGGTGCTACATGGTGTTTGCATCCAGATGAGAGGGACATGATTTTCAAAGGTTGGTCCTAAGGGCATTGTGAAGTTTATCCCTCTGATCTCTAAAGTTACCTTCAGAAAATGGGGGATGGAACACGTTACCCTTTGTGGTTTCATGACTCAACCTAAATAAGACGAATTAGGGAGGCGTTCCTCATATCATGGACCTCACGATTGACTTCAATGCCTTAATGGCAGATTATTTACTATACATATAATGACTATGATTATTGCTTCGAACTTCTCTATTGATGCTGGGTTTAATGATTACATGCAACACTTTTCTTTAATTGATGGGCACACATCGAGAACAGTCATGCATGATTGGTGGTGTGTGACATGAAGTTCTCTATCTCTGCAGTTTATTTGAAATTGCATGTGATATCTCCTCTTATGTGCTTCGTGATGACAGATGCATATGGAAACTTAAAGCTTTGGTCAAGGTCAAGATCCTATTTTAGCTTTCTTTTACCTTGATGACTAGTGAAAAAAGTCAACAGAAGATGTTGTACTGCATAGAGTAATATTTATCGCCCCTTTTGCACGCAAGGAGGAAGCGATTGACCATCTATTTTCCGTTATTTTTTTCCAGAGAACTTGGAGGATGTTTGATATCTTTTGGATTGATATGTGTCTCTTAACTTTAACTTCTTCTGGTACAGTTTTAGAGAGGGTAAAAAGGTTCGAGTGGATCATGTACACGTAAAAGGAGAAGCATTACAACCCTCTACCGGTGGTTTGCAAATCTGAATACAGAGAAATAAATGAGATAGACAAGTTCTTAAATTGAGAATGTAATCAGATAGATGGATATGTAGGATTGGAGAGATGTAGGATTGTAATCCCTACAGGACGATGACGTATCTTGGGGACTAAGCCTTTCCCCAAGGTGACATCTGCTAAGCAGTCTAAGTATCTCTTTAGTTTTTAGTTATTTAGAGTAATGGTATTAAGCATATGATGTCCAAAAAGTCTGTGTCTCTTAACTTAGGAAGTATACTAAACAAATGGAAGAAGGCCTCATTCGCCTACCACAAATGTCCTTAGCTTACTATTCCTTAGCTAATCTTAGCCTTGAGATCACCTTCGCTACAAGCATACAAGCAAGCATCTTTCACATGACTCACATTCTGGCACTGGGATAAACCTTTGCCCACCTTCGGAGCGAAAGAAAGATGTTCTGAGATGCCATATTCTTTTTCAAAGATTATTATTCACTGCCAAACACTCATTTGTCGATTCGACCTTCCCCTCCCGACGATCGACCACCCGCTATAGAATCAACAAAATAGATGTATATTGTTTTCTTTTGAGCTGCAATGTCCTCTAGAGGTTGCAAGGACTATGTTGGAGAGTTCCAACTAAATAGATGGAATGCAACGATCCTCGAGGCACATCAACCTCTTACGGTTGTAAGGAAAATATGGGAGGTCTAGTTCTAGAGGTTGCAAGGACTATGTTGGAGAGTTCCAACTAAATAGATGGAATGCAACGATCCTCGAGGCACATCAACCTCTTAGGGTTGTAAGGAAAATATGGGAGGTCTAGTAACTCAACAGATATAATGTAGACGATCCTCTTTTGAGATGCCTTAGCATCTCGTGGTTGTGACGAGCCTATGTTTTGGGGGCTGACGACTCAGTGCAGTGATTGCACATTGTTGGGATATTAGTTATCTTTATTATTGTTCTCTTATTTCTACTTTTTTTTGTCTTCTTCTTGTAATTTGCCTATGTTTTGGGGGCTGACGAACTCAGTGCAGTGATTGCACATTGTTGGGATATTAGTTATCTTTATTATTGTTCTCTTATTTCTACTTTTTTTGTCTTCTTCTTGTAATTTGCCAAATAGGTTCCTCTCCTATATAAGAGAACCCTAGGGCATCTCATTAATGCAATTCATTCTTTTCCCTCTACATGGTATCAGAGCTATGTGGTAATGTAGCGATGGTACTAGACCGGAGTTCCTTTATCCCACCAAACCCTAACCCTATCTGTGCCCCCCTCCCCGACTGCCGCCGACCGCTGCTGGCCCTTCCCACCGCCAACGGCCGCCCCCAGCCGCTCAGACCGCCACCCCAGGCCGCTCGGGCCGTCTCTCCCGACTGCTGCCAGCCACTTGGGCCACAGCCCAGGCCGCCCCCGATCGCCGCCGCACTCCTCCGACCACCCGAGCTGCTGCCAGGCCGCCTCTCAGCCCCTCTGGCTTCCTCCTAGGCTCAACCTGGCCTCTCCGGTTGCTGCCCAGGCCGCCTAGCCCAACCCCGAGCTTCCCGGGCCACTGTCGGCCCTCCCGTGCGCCTCTGCGGCTCAATCTGCAGCCTGAACATGTCTGATTTTGACAGGAAAAATGTGATTTTAGTCCTTTAAATCGCGTTTTCCGGCCCTAACAAGCATTAGAGATTGATGAGGATTTTTGAATCCTCCATATGATCGTGTATACTCATTCATATCGGTCTACTCCTCAATTGAGTTCCGTTGTTCGGTCGTTTTTCCATCATGTCAGAGAACAAGAGCGATATTTTTTCATCCGGAGCCTTCAAGAGCCCTGCTCCCATCGTTAAGATGGATGAGACCAATTATGAGTTGTGGTCCATGCAGTTTCTCACCCTCATACAATGCAATAGCAAGGAGCACATCCTGACAGATCCGGAGCCAACAGATAAGACTGGGGCTAATGCTTCTTGGAAGCAAGATGACGCGTATGCACGGGTTTGGCTTTGTGGAACCCTCACCACGAAAATAGCCAATGATATTCTGAATCAGCCCATCGCAAAGGCGATGCGTGACACTTTGGCATCCACCTATGCTCAAACGAAGAATGAGGCCAAGATTCTTTAGCTACAGTTTGATATCTACAAGGCCAAGCAGAATGACCGTCCTTTGCACGTGTACTACTCTTCGTTCCATGGCATGTTTGAGAAACTTCTAGCTACATGTCTATTGCCACATCTATTGAGCAACAGAGGACGTATAAGAACTTCACGATGGTTGGAGTCTTCTTGGTTGGACTTGATAGCGAGTATGATGTTGCGCGTACTCAGCTTCTCACCACAGCTACCATACCTCCCATAGAGGAGGCCTATTGCCATCTCAGCCGGATTATCATGCCTTCTACAACCACATCTCAGCCCTCTTCAGCGATGGCCGCTTCTCGTGGTCGAGGATGGACGCTCCAGTCCAGAGGACGCACCCCTCATGGCAGAGGCGGTGGACGCCAGCGTGGCCCTTGCACTTACTGTCGTCGGCCTGTACATGCAGAGGATACATGCTACCAGAAGCATGGATATCCTACTTCTGGTCGCGTAGCGGAACAGATTAAGCCTTCAGAGACTCCAGCTTCCCAGGCCGATCCTCGCCTGGATGATATTGTCTCTCGTATTCGAGAGATCATGACTTCTATTGCTGGCACCACCACCACAGATCCACAGCCATAGCATCTTCGAGCTCCTCTGGTATCACCTATGCTTTTACTGGTAGAACTGGTGCAGACATGACAGAATGGATTATGGACTCTGGTGCTTCTCATCACCTATGTGGAGACAAAGCGCAGCTGAGGTCCTACAGGACTATACCACCTGGCAGATGGGTTGTCATTGCTAATGGCGACCACTTACCCATTACTGGACAGGGGGAGGTGCATTTGACGACGTCCATGTACCTTCAGAATGTTTTATATGCTCTTAACTTCCAGATGAATTTACTTTCCATTAGTTAGATTACTAAGGATCTGCATTGTCGTGCCATTTTTGATCATTCGTCTCTTGTGTTTCAGGACATACTCACGGGCAGGGTAATTGGATGTGGCTGTGAGCAGCGGGGGCTCTACAGACTGGTCCAACCTCCTCATGCTATCGTTTCTGCTATACCTATTGGACCAATCTCTCAATATATGTGGCACCTTCGTTTTGACCATCTTCCTCTGCAGAAGTTGTGTCATGTTTTCCCTCAAATTTCTACGAGATCCTTCTTTCAGTGTGAGGCATGCCGGCTTGGGAAGCATCACCGATCCTCCTTTCCATCCTGTCAGAGTCGAAGCAGTTCTCAGTTATTTGAGCTCCTTCATTTAGATATTTGGGGCCCGAGTCGTGTTCCTCATCACCAGGGACACCGTTTTTATCTGGTTGTGGTCAATTATTTCTCTAGACTTTCTTGGGTTTTTTTATTGAAGAATAAGTTTGAGACTGGATCCGTGATCAAATATTTTATTACTGAGATGAAGAATATCTTTTCTGTCAATGTCAAATATCTTCGCTCTGATAATGCCTTAGAATTCTGCACCTTACATCTTTCTGAGTTTCTTAGATCTCTTGGCATTGTTCACCAAACTTCATGTGCGTATACTTCCCAGCAGAACGGTGTTGCCGTGCGCAAACACCGTCACTTACTTGATGTGACCAGAACCTTGTTGATACAGAGTCGTGCTTCTCATTCTTACTAGGGTGATTACTGCATGCTATTTGGTGAACCACATGCCCTCGTCTGTGTTGGTAGAGAAGATTCCTTTCTTGATTGCATTTCCCGAGAAGGATCTTTTCTCCCTTATACCTCGTGTGTTTGGATCTGTTGCCTTTGTTAATGATGTCTCTCCAGGTCGTGACAAGCTCTCTCCTAGAGCTGTCAAGTGCGTGTTTGTCAGCTACTCTCATACATAGAAGGGGTATTGTTGCTTTGATCCGCTATGGCGGAAATACTTTGTCAGTGCTGATGTTACTTTCTTTGAGTCTGTTATGCATTTTTCTCGTACAGGTGATAAACTAGCCCCATCTGACTCTGACAATGAGATCTACATGCCTCTACCTCCTACTGGTGTTCTTTCACCTCTCTCTACTCCTACTATACCACCACCTCCTCAGCCGCCACCACCACCACCACCACCAATACCTACTCCTGCCTTTACACCTGCTCCTGTGGCTCCACCTTCTATTGTGACTCAATTTTTGCTACGTGTTTTTACTCGCAGGTCTTGCTCTGTTCCCCCTGCTCACAGGTCTTCCCCGTCATCCAGCACGCCTCAGGTAATATTGAGCACATTGTTTCCACTGATGGCACTACTGAGTTGTCTGTGCAGCAGGATTCCATACAGTATGAGCAGGTGCCCTCTCAAGAGGGGAACTCACATGTTATAGATTTGGAAGATGATCTTGATGTGCTGATTGCTCTGCGTAAGTCGAAACGTAAGTGTGCTACTTATCCTCTTGCAGCCCAGGTTTCTTTGAGCAGGCTGTCAGAGGATTTCAGGAGATTTACCTTGGTACTATCAGCCGTGGAGATACCATGGACATATCAAGAGGCTCTTCAGGATAACCAGTAGATGTTAGCCATGGAGGAGTAGATGACTGCGCTACAGTCATGTGGTATGTGGAGTCTTGTTTCTGCTCCAGTTGACGCATCCGTTGTGGGATGCAAGTAGGTGTTCACTGTGAAACACCGTGCAGATGGCAGTGTGGATCGCTATAAGGCGAGACTTGTGGCACGCGGGTTCATCCAGACATATGGGGTGGACTATCAGGATACTTTCTCTCCAGTTACCAGACATTCTACTCTGCGTATTCTACTTCTCGTTGCTGTGACACGAGATTGGCCCCTGTACCAGCTTGATGTGAAGAATGCCTTCCTCTATGGTGATCTACCGGAGGAGGTCTACATGCAGCAATCACTTGAGTTTGCTGCTGAGGGGGAGTGTCAGAAGGTTTGCAGGCTACACAAGGCTATCTATGGCCTTAAGCAAAGTCCAAGAGCATGGTTCCTGAAGCTCTCGGACTTGATAGAGCAACAGGAGTTTGTGCGACCGACTGCCGATCACTCCTTGTTTGTGCAGAGGACCTAAAGAGGTATTATTGTCATTCTTGTTTACATTGATGACATTATTGTTACAGGGGATGGCGAGCAGGGCGTTCAGGGTGTCAAGGACTTCCTAGGTCAGTAGTTTGTGACCAAGGACCTTGGACATTTACGTTACTTCCTTAGACTGGAGTTTGCCAGGAACCAGCGAGGTCTTGTGATGACCCAGAGGAAGTACGTTACAGATCTTCTTTCAGAGACATGCATGACAGATTGCAGACTGCCACTACTCCTATTGACTCGAGCATGAAACTCTATGATGATGACACTGAGGAGGTCGACAAGAGGAGGTACATGAGCTTGTTGGCAAGGTACTATATGTGATTATTACCAAGCCCGACATATCATTTGCCATGAGCAAAGTGAGTCAGTTTATGGAGCAACCCAGACATGCACATATGGATGCAGTCCATATGATTCTGAGATACCTGAAGACTTCACTTGGTACAGGACTTCTTTTCCGCAGGAGCACATCTCTCTCAGTTGCAGCATGTGTAGATGCAGATTATGCTGGGTGTCCAAAGGATAGAAAGTCTACCTCGGGCTTTGATGTGTTTTTAGGGAATTCCCTGGTTTTATGGAAGAGCAAGAAGCAGACTGTGGTTGCAGATCGAGTGCTGAGCCAGAATACATGGCCATGGCGCAGGCTAGCACAGAGATGATGTGGGTCATATCTGTTCTTACTGACCTGACTATACAGGTGTCTCTTCCCATGCACCTCCAATATGACAATCAGACTGCTCTTTTCATTGCCAACAACCTAACCTTTCATGAGAGGGCGAAGCACATAGAGGTGGACTGTCACTATACTCGTGACATCATACAGAAGGGTCTTATTGCCACCACGCATGTCAGCTCTGGAGACTATATAACATATGTTCTTACTAAGGCCCTAGCCAGAGGGCCTTATCAGAGATGTTGTTCCAAGCTGAGTCTGATCGATATCTACGCTCCAGCTTGAGGGGGAGTGTTGGGATATTAGTTATCTTTATTATTATTTTCTTATTTTCTACTTCTTTTGTCTTCTTCTTATAATTTGTCCAATAGGTTCCTCTCCTATATAAGAGAACCCTAGGACCTCTCATTAATATGCAATTCATTCTTTTCCCTCTACACACATGCTTCTCCAATGAGGTGCTTTAATGACTCGAGGTTGTGAGGACACATACTTTGGAGGCTAAGCAACTTAACATAGTGATCCTACGAGCCTAGTGGGTCCTAGACATGATTTCTTGATACAAGGGTTGGTCTTCCCGGCTTATTTAGTCCTTAACCTCGCGATTTAAACTATTAAGAGGGTATGCAATATCTGAGGCGAGTGGCTTAGACTCCTCTTTCTCACAAGCGCATGGGCATGCACCCCGGGAAGGAGGCATCATCCATGGCTCTCCAAGAAATGTATGATTGGAGCATGGTAAGCCATATCGCGATATATCGACGCTATATCAATATCGATAGGTGACTGATATATCGCCGATATGGTCGATATTTGCCCTTCCAAGGCCATTTTCTTCACAAAATCGGTCTGATTTGGCCGATATGGCATTGATATATCGTATCGGCACGATACCGATACTGATATTACCTACACTTGGAAGATGATTTAGCCACAGGATTTTACCTTAGCTAAATAATTCATGCTAGATCCGTAAGCATTCATCCAGTGAGGTTTGATGTGGTCTCTTCAAGACCACCCTTTTTGGAACGTGGTTGGGTTGTGGATCTTAAAAATCCCAACTCCTATTGAGGGTTTATGCTGCCTTCTTTAGATCACGTCCCAGGGAATCGGGCCTCCTAGAGGGTCCACATTTGAACATCCGTGCCTGAGCATTGATGCGTGGCATGTGTTAATTGCATGGGGCGATTTCTACCCTCATCACCTCACATTTATGATTAGTTCAGCTTTATACTATCACATAATCATGTATGTGGAAATACAACTTTTATACTTCTGGTTACTACTTGAGTCAATATTGAAAACTGATCTTGACAACGTATTGGCATGGACTCACTTGGGTGATCCAAGACAGCCACCTAACAGGTTCAAGAAGGGATAAATTTAGTAATTCTATACTCTTATACCCACACTTTTGTGTTTTTTAATGTGACTCTTTACTTAGTTTTGTGCTTTTGTAAATTGTAATGCGAGACTGTTTTGAAGCACAGCAACTACAGTTTACTGCACAGTAAACGGTTCGTTGGGGTACTTGTTTTCTGAAATTTGGGCAGATGATTAGCAGAAAGGATTTTGTTAGGATTTCTGTATTTTTGGGAATATACTTGTGTTATAATGAAGCAGAGTAGCACTTTGTTTTATCTATAATTGCCTTAACATACCTTGTTCATACTCTCATGCCTTTCGTTGCTTGGTGGAATGATATCCTGAGAACAGAAGAAGGTGTCTGCCAAGGAGGTACAAGATTTGATTAAGGGGGAGAGGACGGTTCCACTCATTGTGGACTTCTATGCGACATGGTGTGGTCCATGCATACTTATGGCTCAAGAACTTGAGATGGTATGTCATTTGTCATGACACCTTTGTTATTTCTCCTCTTTTTATTTCTCAATAACCGGCAAGCAATTAAATATTGAAATGCCATACAGTTTTTTATGATAGTTGGCAAGTGACTAATATATTTTTTATGATTTGTGAATAATTTATCTAATATGTTTTATGGCAAATGGAAAAAGTAAATCTAGGGTTTTATATTTTATTGTGAGAATTCAAAATTTTACAGAGAAAAAAGATTGCTAGTTGAGGCTTGTACTCCTCCCAGTTATTTTACAAATAAATGTGTTTAATACATAATTTGAGGACACAAACTCTCTCTCAATCATCTATACCCATAATAAAAAAGTAGGTACTCAACGCGGTATTCTTGCTGCAAGATGTACAACTCTTTTTTTTTGTAGAAGGCAGGAATATCTTTTTCAATAAATAGATCTTTGAACTCATTCTTCTCGCCAGGGGGCCTGGGGGATCACAGTTAGTGCACACTGCCTCAATTTTCATCCTAAAAATTACTGATCTCAGTATTAATTTTTGTCATGTAAGCCTCTCTCTCTCTCCTCTTCAGTAGTAAAAGGCACGCAAATCGACACCTTTGTCTTATGGTTAAGAATCTAGAATGAAAGTCAATTTAGGTTGACCCGTCTTAGACAATTATAAATACTGATTCGTTTTTTATGTTGCCAAAACATCCTTTCCTAAAGAAAGTAAAATGATGGTTATGTTTTTTTAAAACATGCTAGAAATTTCCTTATCTCGGGGTGATTTTGAGAAAAAAACTATGTTTCTTTAAGAGAAATGATGGGTACTCTAGGATAGTAGCCATATATTTCTTATTAAAAAAACAAAAGATGACGTTTGGATAAAAAAATCATAAAAATATGGATGATTACATCGTCGACAGTCATACCAAACACAAATTAATGAGACTGTTCCCGTAAGGTTAGGAAAAATATAAGGCATAAAAGGCGGTTCTTTTTAATCGAGGTAAGACATAAGCCACGGGATGGTTCCGTTTGTAAGCCTCTCTTTACATAGGAAAACATTCATAAAAATCATGGTATAAACATAGAGGGCGGAGTTTTTGCTGTTAACATTTTCTATCGCAAATCATTTTTTTGAGAAGAGGAAACGTGACATCTCGAGATGGGATCCACTGCGCAAAATATCATTTATAGAAATAAAAGGAAATTTACATCATGTTACATACTCCATGACATGCATAACATCCTACAATGCTCAATTATATTCTTAGAGTAGAAAATTTGCCTCATTCCTGTCACACCAAATTGCTCACAAGATCACGAAAGGATATGAGTTGTCCTCATGGCCATCACCACACACTGACCGTATGCATCTCCAAAAGATGATGCTATCATCCACCATAAGCCAAGGAATATTGGCTCTTTCCTAAACCTGGACCCGAGTGAGGGCACGAGAAGAACATATGATCAAGATCTACCACCACCAATCCACATCTATCGCAGCTACTATCCTCACTACATAACAGTCGACCCCGACAATACTTGGTTAAGATTGCCAAATTTAACCAACCAAAGAAATACCTTTACTCTATTTGGTATTCTACATCTCCAAACGATACCAACGTCAAGTTTCACATCATCATGAACCACCTACCCATCCTCCACAAAGAAATGGTATGCCTTCTTAACTGTGAACCTCCCATCCTCTCATACAAAATGGTCATTGCTAGCAGTCAGCCCGTCCATTGATGCCAACTCACTCTGCAGTCTCAAGAGCTGCTCCAATCTCTGATCTGACAACCTCAAAGCGAAAGATGGAGTCCATGTGCCCTGCTCCTACATCTGCCAAATCGAACCTTCTCTGTCACGGGCTAAAGCAAAGAGCCGTGGGAAGCGCTCTTTCAGAATGCCATCCCTCGTCCAGTTGTCCAACCAGAATCTGAATTTTTCTCCATTCCCAAGGACGGGTTGCATCTTGCCTACCAGCTCTGGAAGGATCTTAGCCACACTTAGCCAAAGTGGGGATGGACCACGCCTCCGAATGGCATCCAAGGATCCAGAGATCCCATTTATTTTTTTTAAAATGTGACATACAAGATCCTCGGAGTTCCCCCAAAGCTACATCACCCATTTTGCCATAAATACCTTATTCATTTCTTCTACCCTTGGCACCCCCAAGCCCCCCTTCTTCTTTGCCCTCATGATCTTGCCCCATTCAACCAGGAGAAATCCCTTTTTTTCCCGGCGTCCGTCAGATCAGAAGAATCTTCTCATCAAAGCATTCATTTTTGCGTGGACCCGGTTGGCAGCAATCTCTTGGAGCAGAAGAAGATCGGGACCACCAATTGAATATGCTTCAACGTAATCAAAATTTCTCCCCTTTTGAGAGCACTGTCGCCTTCTAACCTGTCGACCTCCCCTCCAGTCTGTCTAAATCGACTTCCAATCATCTAATCTTAGCCTCCCGGCTAGTAAGGGGAGCCCAAGTAAGTAATCAATAATCTACCCACTCGGCACGTCGGAATCGTTGCCGAGCGCATCATGACAACAAGTGCATCCGCAACTATGACAAACAACATATGGGCCAGTGGGCGCCCTTGTTTGACCCCCCTCTGAGGTTGAAAGACGCCTCCGCCTGGTATGTTGTTAGTAAGCGCAACGTAAGAAGCAGTTGTAATACATCGTTTAATCCATGAGATCCAGACATCCGAAAATCCCCTCTTCTCCAACGAGGCCTAGAGGAAACGCCAGTCCATCGCGAATCACACAACTCAAGGATGCTTATAATTAGGTCCAACATGTCATATGGTGTTGGTATGGAGATGATACAATGAACAAATTTAAATTTTTGTTTTTGGAAAATGTGAATTGTAGTGATTTTCTTGGGACAAATCTTGGTTGATATACGTTAAAGTAATCAAATAGGTTTAAGAACGTTAACAAATAAATAGGCAGAGTGGCACTTGAGATAAATTTATTTTTGATTATGGACTAAATTTTCAATCGTAAAATAGGAACATTTGTCGCGAGCCTTATGCAACTACAACTCTTTGTTTATGTGCATAAATTTAAGAAAATATAATTTTCCTGATCAAATTTTAATATATATATATATTCCATAAAATTATATGCTTAATTATACATAACAAATAAGTCATAGAATAATCAGAATATTCTATGCTTGAGATATTACCGATAAGTACCTTAAAATCAACCGACTTCAAGAGGCGGTGACGGAGTTTTCAACAGCATGCTTCAATATTGCTAAGAGCTCAAGGATTAGAGGCTATATGTTTATCGAGGAGGAAGGGCTTGCAATCAAAGAGGTGAGAAAAGTAAGCAACACAAACAAAGGGAGGGAATAATTGACGACTTCTTATGTAAGTCACATGCAAAGCATACAACTCCTAAAACCAAAAAAAAAAGATAAGGTGACACCTTGTAAGCACCTCATCATCTTGGCATGCCAACAACACCTTGGGTCTTTGGGGCGCATACCTCATCTTGGTTATCAAGATTATAGCCTTGAGGCTTCATGGGAAAACACCTTGAGGCTCTTTTTCAAAAACATCTATCTTAGCTATTTATGTATGATTCCCTTAAATGAAACTGTATTATTTTGTTTATAAAAAAAGATAAGAAAAGCCACTAGACCGACTCGTTTGGCCTGAATCATGAAAGTGTGGGAGTCCTCTTAAAAGTTGCCTTGAAAACCTTTGCGAAAAGAATATGACATAATGAATTGATTTTCTTGAGATAGTTGTTCCATATATAAAGAACTACATGATAGAAATAGAATGACCACACATAAAAATGACTAAAATAGAATTAACCAAAAAATAGAATAACATCTACTAATATCTTAATATTCTCTCTCAACCTAGAGCATAGGGGAAGCTTTGAAGGTTATTGTGCAAGCTATAGACGAATACAAAGAAAGGAAGTAGAGGAAGCTTTGAAGGTTATGAGACCTGGGAAAGGTGTAGGACCGGATGACATTCTTGTAGAAGTATATAGAGTTTTAGGTGAGTGTGGTTTTACTAGGCTTACAAATTTATTCAATGTTATTTGGCGAAGCAAGAAAATGTCTGAAGATTGGAGGATAAGTATCATGGTGCCTCTTTATAAGTATCGCGGCGCCTCTTTATAAGAACAAAGGAGACATTCAAAATTATCCAAATTACAGAGGTATCAAGTTAATGAGTCACACTATGAAAATTTGGGAACGTGTGATCGAAAGAAGGTTGAGGCAAGTTTCCAAAGTAAAAGAAAATCAATTTGGATTCATGCCAGGTCGCTCCACTATTGGATCCAATCATCCATCCCTTTGCTGAGGAGAATAATGGAGATTTATAGAGCTAAAAGGAAGAACCTCCATATGATTTTTATTGATTTGGTGAATGCTTATGATTCTGTCCCACGTGAGATATTATGGAGAGTTTTGAGAAGAGACAAGTGCATGTTCTATACATTAACCTCATAAAGGATATGTATATTAGGGCTTTATCTTATGTAAGGATCCAATCTGGGAAGACTGACTATTTTGACATCAACATTAGATTACATCAAGGTTCAGCTTTGAGTCCATTTCTTTTTACTTTCATTGTGGACGAGTTGACAAGTCAGATTCATGATGAGATACCTTGGTGTATGTTATTTGCTGATGATAGTGTGTTGATTGATGAGACTAGAGATATAGTAATTGAGAAGCTCGAGGTTTGGAGACATGCATTGGAGACTAAATGATTTCGTATAAGTAGGGCTAAGATTGAATATATGTAGTGCACCTTCGATGGAAGCAATGATGAAGGAATGGAGGTGAAGAGTGGTGATGATAACATTCAAAAGAGATATTCTTTTAGATACTTGGGATCTATTTTGCAACATGATGGGAAATTGATGGAGATGTTACTAATAAAATAAATGCAGGCCGGATAAAGTGGAGAGGAGCATCTGCTGTTCTCGGTGCTAAGAAATTTCTTTTAAAAATCAAAGGAAAGTTTTACAAAGCAGCCATGAGACCTGCTATGCTGTATGGATCTGAATGTTGGCCTGTGAACTATAGACATGTGCAGAGAATGGCGGTAGCAGAAATGAAAATGCTAACGTGGATGTGTGGACATATACGATTGGATTCAGAATGATGTAATCAGAAGGAAAGTTGGTGCAACTCCTATCGAGGATAAGATGCGAGAAAATCGCGTAAGGTGGTTTGGTCATTTGCAAAGGAGTTCAGTTGATGCATCGATTAGGAGGTATGAGTTTTGGGATGTTGAGCTGGCTAAGAGAGGGCGAGGACGGCCCAAGAAGTGTTGGAATGAGACTATACAAAGGGATCTTAGTTTTTTAGATATAAGCCCGAGATTGACCCAAGATAGATCTGAATGGAGGCAATGAATCCATGTAGCCGACCCTACTTAATTGTGAGAAAGGGCTTTGTTGTTGTTAACCTAGAGCATAGATGTCAATCATGTTCAGTTTGGACATACACGTATGGAATGGACTTCAAGATCGTGCTTTGGTGAAGATTTCAATAGTTTTATTTGACAAGGAGATGCGATAGGTAGAAATGAGTCCCGTTTGGATTATATCACGAGTGTGATGGTAATCTACTTCAAGGTGCTTGGTTCTCATGAAATACTCGATTATTCTCTATGTAAAATGCTTCCTGATTGTTACACTGTAACTGCATAGGGAGAGGCACTTCTATAAATCTGTCAGTCATCACAGACCTAACCCACATCATCTCAATAGTGTCTTGAGTTATAACTATGTACTTTGATGCACTAGATATAATAACTACTGTATGTTTCTTGCTCTTCCATGCAATAAGAGCATCTCCAATATAAACAACAAATCCACTAATTGATTTCTTATCCTTTGGACAACTTGCATAAGCGCATCGGCGTTGTCGATCCTCAATGAATCAATCATTAAACAATAAGTGCCAATTGAGGTAGGTTGCCTCTTTGATAATCACGTCTGCCTCTATTACCATTCCTTTTATAAGCACATGACTCTCTATTATGTGAAGCTGCTATAGTAGAAGTTGAAACTTAAAATGAGTTTTTCGTAATAAGATGTAGAAGCTTAGGGCTTCGTATATAGGTGGAGACCTAGGGTTAGGGTTACAGTGGGAGGTGACTCTTATAATGAATTGAGCAGAATACCCCTAGCGTTAGGGTTTAAAAAAATAACCCTCAACACACACCTTCAAACTATCACACACATATATATATCAATCATGCTCGGCTTGTTCTAACATTTCTCAAACTGTGTGCAAGTAAGTGGCTTGGTGAACATATCCGAAGTCTGATTTGTATACGTTACATTGGAAGTACGGAGCTAACCTCTTTGTATAAAATCTCTAATGTAATGACAATCAACTTCCACGTGTTTGGTGCACTCGTGGAACACAAGGTTGTTGGCTATATGCATTGTTGCGTGGTTGTCACATCAAAGCATCGTGTTGCTGAGCGTGATATGAAGATATATGAGTACAAATTGAATCCATACTAGCTCTGCTGTTGCATGAGCCATGGCATTGTATTCACCATCGACACTTGAGTGGGAAACCACTTCTTCTTTCTTGCTCCTCCAAGTAACCAGTCTTCCTGCCAAGTAAGTGCAGAAAGTAACCAGTCTTCCTGCCAAGTAAGTGCAGAATCTGATAGTAGATTTTCCATCTATTATGCATCCTCTGTAATCTACATTTGAATAGGCTATAAGAACGAATGTGTTGCCTTTAGTGAATAGTAAGCCTTTCCCTGGAGAGGATTTGATGTACCTTAGGACCATCATGCATGCATCAAAGTGAGCTAAATATGAGGGTCTATAAACTGACTCAGTTTCCTGATGACAAGAGATATATTTCATCGAGTAATGGTTACATACATACAATAATTTATCCATTAGATGCCTATGTCAACCAATGTCATTGACTTGTTTTAATTCATAAATGTGTCAATTAGGATACATGGGTATCTATGCTGGCTTGGACCCTATCATCCATGTCTCTTGAAGCAGATTAGTGGCATGCTTTCATTTGCACATAACCAATCCTCACTTGGATCTACTAGTTATTTCAATCCCAAAATGTGTCTAGTAGTCCCAAGTCTTTGATCATAAATTATTCTGTTAGTTGCTTAATACCGTCAGAGTCATCTCCTATGAAGATGATATCATTTACATAGGTAAGCATTGTCACAGTTTCTTTTCCATTGTTTTGTATGAAGAAAGAATGATCTGCTGATGATCTAGTGAGGCCAAGACTCTCTAGTAATTCTAATAATTTTTGAAACCATGCACGAGGCCTCTACTTGAGTCCATAATTACGAAAAAAGGGCACCTTCTGATACTCCCTCGAGCCTTGAAGCGAGGAGGTTACTGCATGTAAACAATCTCACGAAGGTCACCATATAGAAATGTATTCTTCGCATCAAGTTGATGTAAGGTCTAATCAAGTTGTACTGCAATCGCCATGACAAGAGAGACAGATGACCAGAGAGAATGTGTCGAAGAAGTCAACACCATAGGTGCGTGTAAACCCCTTGGCTACTAAGCGAGCCTTATATTATGCAATCAATCCATTAGTCTTGTACTTCATTGTAAATACCCATCCGAATCCCACTACCTTATTATCACTAGGTTGGCCAATGAGCTACCCTGTATAGCGTGAGACCAATGCGACCATCCTCTTCCATAGCTAGTCACCACATGGAATCACGGAGAGCCTTGTCATGATTGTGAGGGATACCAATTTTTGATAGTGCTTCAATGGACTGCTATATTGGGTCCCCAGTTTAGGTCACGACACTGTAGCCAAGGCACTAAATGCCGGTTTCGGTCACCATTTTGGTGACTGACCGAAACAGAATTTCGGTAGAATTTTGGTCAAATTTCGACCGAAATTTCGATCATTTTGGTCATTTTTTGTACTAGGACCCCCATATTTCGGTCATTTCGATCGAATTTCGATTTCAACAGGATATCGATATTCGACAGAAATTCGACCGAATTTCGCTGAAATTTGAGGCCATGGCTGTAGCCGAAAGGGGATGCTTGGTACATTGCATGATCTCCTTCCTAAGAGCTAGGGGAAGGTCAACTGTACCATCCACTTGGGCCTCTGATGTGCAAGTTGTTGTATATATGGAAATAGACATGCCTACTATTCGTAAGACTTCAGTTGAAGGACATACCTATGAATGATGCTTGCTCAGAAGAGGTGTGTCTCTATTGAGAAATTGGGGGAAATTCAAAGCAATTGCATTAGATGGGGACGCGGGTGGACCAGGAACGAGATGGGATGGGGACAGACTCGAGCTCCTAGAAGACGTCATGCAGGGCCGGTTTTCAATCACGTTTCTGCTACGGCGTAAGACGGACGGGGCCGGGTTGTTGGCTACCAATGTGTACGACCCTTGTAACGAGGTCAACAATGCCAACTTCGTGGAGGAGTTGTTCTTGATTAGAGCCCAATTCCAGGATGTGGCATGGATTATTCCTGGAGATTTCAATGTGAGGTTTTGTCCGCAGGACATGCCTGGTGGCCGTGGTGGGAGGGATAACAGCTCGGTGCAGCTGAGTGGGCTGGTGGAGGAGCTTGGGTTGCATGTGCTTGACGCCGTGGGTTGCAGATACACGTGAAGGAACTCGAGAGCCAGGTCTCGGTTGGACAAATTCTTGATGTCCACTGAGGCACTTGAGGTTTTTCCTTTGGCGGTAGCACAAGCCTTGCCTAGGGCACATTCCAATCACACACCGCTTCTTTGGTGCTCGTGGGAGGAGATGCGCCCTCATACGATTTTCAGATTTGAGAAGGCCTGGCTTATGAAGGATGGATTTCGGGAAGCAATAGAGGAGTTTTGGGGTGAATGTAGGCAGGAGGGCTCGGCGGGTTGTAGACTTGCAGGCAAATTGGCCGAGCTTAGAAGATTTCTTACGGCTTTTAACAAGGCGAATCGCTTACGGCGTCGGGAGAGGAGTAGGGCACATGAGGAGGTCAACATTGTTAGACGAAAGGGAGTCTTTGTTATGATGAATAAGAAAACCCTAGGCTCTCTTATATAGGGAGAAGCCTTAAGGGTAAATTACATGGATGTCCAAATAGAAGAATGAAATAGAAACACAATACGTAAACAAATAATAATAATAGAAACTCTCTCTACACTCCCCCTCAAGGTGGAGCATAGATATCGATCATGCTCAGCTTGGATGAACATCTCTGGAAAGGTCCTCTGAGCAATGGCTTGGTGAATACATCGGCCGTCTGATCTCCTGAGCTAACATGGGCCGTGGATATCAATCCTCTCTGGATCAGATCCCTAGTGTAATGACAGTCAACTTCAATGTGTTTGGTCCTCTCATGAAAAGCTGGATTGTTGGCAATGAACAAAGCTGCCTGATTGTCACACTGAAGCGTCATAGGTAGAGATACAGCTACATGTAGATCTTCTAATACAGAGCGAACCCACATCATTTCCGTGCTGGCTTGGGCCATTGCCCTGTATTCGGACTCGGCACTGGATCTTGCCACCACCGTTTGTTTCTTGCTTTTCCAAGAAACCAGAGAGCCTCCAACAAAGACTGCAAACCCTGAGGTTGATTTTCTATCCTTAGGGCATCCTGCATAATCTGCGTCTGCACACGCTGAGATGAATAAGTCTGCACCCTTTCTGAATAGTAGCCCTAATCCAGGAGTAGACTTCAGATACCTCAGTATCATGTGTATAGCATCCTTGTGAACCTGTCTGGGCTGCTCCATAAACTGACTCACCCGGCTAACTGCAAATGCAATGTCTGGACGGGTTATAGTAATGTAGAGGAGTTTTCCCACCATCTCTCTATATCTCCTCTTATCCACTTCGTCAGTATCATCATCATATAACTTCATGCTGGGGTCCATGGGGATGCTTGATGGTTTGCACCCATCCATACCAGTCTCAACCAGGAAGTCAGTAATGTACTTCCGTTGTGTCATCACCAAACCATGCGCATTCCTAGCAAATTCCAACCCTAGAAAATATCTTAGGGTTCCAAGATCCTTTGTAACAAACTGACGACCTAGGAATGTCTTCGCCCTTGCTATGCCCTGAACATTATCCCCTGTAACAAGAATATCATCCACATAGACCATTATGACAACCGTACCTGCCGAGGTCTTCTGGACAAACAACGAATGGTCAACATTGGACCTCTTGAATCCCTGCTGCTCAATTATGTTGGACAATTTCTGGAACCATGCTCGTGGACTCTGTTTAAGTCCATATATAGCCTTGTGAAGTCTACATACCATATGCGTCTCCCCCTCAGCAGTAAACCCGGGTGGCTGCTGCATGTAGACTTCCTCCTGTAAGTCGCCGTACAAAAATGCATTCTTGACATCCAACTGATAAATGCTCCAGTCACGGACCACTGCAACAGACAGGAGGATACGCAGAGTAGAGTGTCTCGCCACTGGAGAGAATGTACCCATGTAATCAACGCCATATGTCTGTGTAAATCCCCGCGCTACTAGACGTGCTTTGTATCTATCCAATGTGCCATCTGCATGGTATTTGACTGTGAAGACCCATTTGCAACTGACAACTGAGGCATCAGGAGGTGCATGGACCAAAGACCATGTGCCACGGGACTGCAAGGCCCCCATTTCTTCTTCCATAGCCAGTCTCCAGCATTCACTCTTCAAGGCTTCCTGGTATGTCCGTGGTATGTCCACAGAAGATAAGGCAGTAGCAAACCTCTGGAAATCACCTGTGAGTCGGTGGAAGGAAACCTGTGAAGCAAAGGGATAGGATGCACACTGTCGTCTCTGTTTCCGAATAGCAATCGGAACATCCAGATCATCACCTTGGCCCACCTGTAAAGAGTCATCCTGCATGTGTTCTGATCCTGACCCGTCAGTAGAAACATCATCTGAACATACCTGAGGCTCAGTGATTGGCTGATCTGCTGTCTGAGCGGGACCTGACCGACGCGTATAGTGGATAGGAAAAGGTGATATAATTTTCCGAGGAATGGGTGGTGGTGGAGGTGGAGGTGGTGGTGGAGGTGGAGGTGGTGGTGCTGGCAAAGGGACTGACACAGGAGACGAGTCAGGAGTAAGACAGGTAGGTGGTGGTGGAACCAAAATATCATCAGCGGTGGTGGATGGTATCATTCTGTCCCCGGCTGGCGAGAAGAACATGACCGACTCGAAGAAGGTGACATCCGCACTAACGAAGTACCTGTTGGTAGTAGGATCATAACACCGGTATTCCTTCTGGGTCCTGGAATACCCAACAAAGACGCACTTGACTGCTCTTGGAGAGAGCTTGTCAAGTCCAGGAGACAGGCGATGAACAAACGCCACAGCACCAAAGACACGAGGTGGCAGTGAGAAGAGCTCTTTATCAGGAAAGATAAGAGAGATGGGTATCTTCTCTCCAAGGACAGAGGAGGGCATTCGATTGACCAGATAGCATGCAGTAAGAACAGCATCCCCCCAGAAGGAAATAGGAGCACAACTTTGAATCAATAAGGTACGAGTGATGTCCAAGAGATGGCGATGCTTTCTTTCCGCCACACCATTTTGTTGGGATGTATATGCACAGGTGGTTTGATGAATAATTCCCTTTGATGATAGAAATTGAGAAAGAGAACGTGTACAAAATTCCAGCGCATTATCCGTCCGAACATATTTGACTGAAGAAGAAAAAACATTCTGCACTTCATTAATCAAATTTTTAATAACATCTCCTGCTTCAGACTTATTCTTCAGTAGAAAAACCCAAGAGACACGAGAAAAATCATCTACGACCACAAGATAGAACCTGTGTCCCTGGTGATCGGGAACACGACTCGGACCCCATATATCTATATGTAACAACTCGAAAGGGGAGCTACTGCTCCGACTCTGACGACCTGGAAAGCTCGACCTGTGATGCTTTCCTAACTGACAGGTTTCACAACGAAACGACGAACTTGGCGAGATCTGAGGCAGAAGATGGCGCATTTTCTGGAGTGGAAGGTGACCAAAACGAAGGTGCCAAATGTAAGGTGAGACTGGACCAGCAGAGTGAGCAGAGATGCCAGCATAAGATTCCCGGACCAACCGATATAGACCGTTCTGCTCAGAGCCACAGCCAATCACCTTGCCCGTGAGTATGTCCTGAAAAATGAGAGAAGACGGGTCAAATATAGCTCGACAATTCAAATCCTTTGTAATCTGACTAATAGACAACAAATTCAGTGAGAATTCAGGAGCATGTAAGACATTCTGTAGCTGCATAGCGGAGGTTAAGAAAACCTCCCCCTGACCAACAAGGGGCGAATAGGAACCATCTGCTATCTGCACTGAGCGACCTGGAGGAATAGCCCTGTAGGCCTGTAATCTACCTTTATCTCGACACAGATGATGTGTAGCCCCTGAATCTATAACCCAGTCAGATATATCATGTGAAGGAATGATCGCTGAAGATCTACCTGAGGAACTGGCAGCGGCGGAAGAACTGGCTGAGGCTGTGGCAACAATATCAGATGAGCCACCAGATGAATCACCAGAAGACTGTGGCATAATATCACGGAGACGGGCCACGAGTTCGTCAAATCTATGATCTGCAGTAGACGGTAATGGAGACTGTGAATGCTCTGCAACCCGTGCCGATGCTGGGAACCCATGCTTTGAGTAGCATGTCTCCTCTGAGTGTCTAGGTCTGTGACAATATGAGCACGTCTGACTAGGTCGACCGCCTCTTCCCTGAGAGCCATGGCCACGTCCACGGCCACGCCAAGAGGATGGTCCACCTCTCCCACGCGAAGCTGCCATCGCAGATGGGGGTGGAGTAGAAGAGCTGGAGGAAACTGGGATACGGCTGAGCCTCCTGTATACATCCTCCACGGGAGGAATGACTGCATCTGCTAAGATCTGTGACCGTGCTGCGTCATACTCAGGGTCTAGGGCAGCAAGTAAAACACCCACCATGGTGGCGTTCCGGAATGTCTTCTGCTGCTCTGGAGTAGCAGTCAGAGGGATGGTACTGTAGAGCTTCTCAAACATCCCTCTCAGGGATGTGTATAGAGAGTGGAGCGGTCTGCCGGCCTGCTTCATCGTAAAGATGTCATGCTGAAGCTGCAACATCTTTGTCTCATTTCGCACCTACGAATATGTAGCAGCAAGAATGTCCCACATCGCCTTAGCAGTGGGCTGATGGAGGACATCATTAGCTATCTCCATCGTCAGCGTACCCGATAACCAAACCTTTGCATAAGCATCATCGGCCTCCCATGAGGCGTAGATCCCTGTCTTCTCCGCAGGCTCATCCTCGGTAAGAATGTGTTTCTTACCATTTGATTTCATGAGGCTCATGAATTGCATGGCCCATAACTCATAGTTAGACCCGTCCATCTTCACTATCGGCGCCGGACCTTTGAATGCGCCGGTGGAGGGCAAATCGACTTTCGATTCTGACATACTGCTGCCGGAAGAAGACAAAGGGAGAATAGACAATGTGATGAATGTCTACACCCACTGCATCGGATTTGAGTGCGTGTGTAGACCTTTACGCACTCAAATCCATAAAGCCGAGGAAGAAAGGTCTAGGGCACGCTTCCAAGGAAGCAAAATAGCCCTTGAACGGCCTCGAGAACGACGCCTAAGTGCTGATGAAGTCCACGGAACCCCTACGGCGGCTGATGGAGTTGCCGCTGGGGCTCTAGGTGCGGCAGGGGGTGCCGCTAGATGGCCTGGCTGGTGCTGGGGGGGTCCCGGCGGTGCCGCAGGAGGGCTGGGGAGGCCGCAGGAGCGGCTAGCGGCGGCTCAGGAACGGCTGGGAGGGCTGGCGGCGCCGCAGCAGCGGCTGGGAGGGGCTGGCGGTGCCGCAGGGGCGGCTGGCGGCGCCGCTCGGGAGGAGAGAAGGTGTGGGCGGCGGGTGGGGGGTTAGGGAAAGAGCCCTAGGGTGGCTCTGATACCATGTTAGACGAAAGGGAGTCTTTGTTATGATGAATAAGAAAACCCTAGGCTCTCTTATATAGGGAGAAGCCTTAAGGGTAAATTACATGGATGTCCAAATAGAAGAATGAAATAGAAACACAATACGTAAACAAATAATAATAATAGAAACTCTCTCTACAAACATAATTGACATGCTTGAAGATGAGCGTGGCCTATTAGAGGAATAGATGATGGAAAGAAGTGCTCATCTGAATGAGATTTTTCGCGAAGATAAAAAGGAGGTTGCATGGAGGCAGCGAGCCGGCCAGAAGTGGATGAAGGAGACACGAATACGCGATTTTTCCACATCGTTGCCAATGGAAGAAGGCACAGGAACATGATACATTCAGTTTCTGCCGGCGACGAGGTGGTTGAGGGGGATAGGGCGGTGCGGGAGGCCATACGGTCTCACTTTCAATCGTTTGGCAGACGGCGTGCTCGTGCAGGTTGGGGATGGCAGGGAAGAGGAGTTTCACGGCTTTCTGGCATGGAAGCGGAAGGTCTGCTGAGTGTTTTCACTGAGAAGGAGGCAAAGAAAGCATGCTTTCAGCTGAATGCAAACGGAGCATCGGGTCCGAACGATTTTCCGGTTGGCTTCTGTAGGGAGTTCTGGGGTATGGTGAAGCAAGAGGTCATGGAAGTGCTGGAGGAATTTGGGGGGGGGGGAATCGTGGATTTGAGAGATTGAATAAGGCATCTATCTTTCTCTTGCCGAAGAAGAACACACCATCCTGGGTTAAGGGCTATAGACCCATAACACTATCCAATGCAATTTAGCTCATTATCTCTAAGATCTTGGTGAACCGATTAAATGGGGTGATGGAGTGGATAATTTCGTCAAAACATGCAACTTTTGTTCCCAGAAGAGATATGATAGATGGTCTGGTCATGGCTTCGGAGATGGTGTTGAATTGGAAGAGATGAAAAGCCAGAGAAGTACTTTGGAAGGTGGATTTTTTCAAGGACTATGATTGTGTTGATTGAAGGTTCCTGTGGGCGTCGTTGGAGAAGAGGGGGTTCTCGGGTTTGTGGATTGCATGGATCAAGCGGTGTATGATGACGGCTTCGCATGTGGTGCAGGTCAATGGACTACTAGAGGGAGGTTTCTTTCGGTCTCGGAGGGGCATCAGACATGGGTGCCCTTTGGTACCGCTTCTTTTTGTCATTGTGGCTGATGCTGTAGCTGTGATGATGAGGAGGGCGACGAGCGACTGTTGGTGTTCGGGATATAGGAGGGATGAGACATCCATTACGCTGTTGCAATATGCTGATGACACCGTGCTGTTTATGGTGGCAGTGGAAAAGAAGATCGGTAGGCGCTTTGATTATGGACATCTTTAGAGACATTTCAGGGCTTCAAATCAATAGAGACAAGTCGGTAGTGGTTCCATTCGGCCTATGGAGGAGGAGGCACAAAGGGTGGCGATATTGTTGGGTTGTCCCATTGCCACCTTGTCGATCACTTATCTGAGATTACCATTGATGTCAGGGCGACCCAAGAAGAGGGATCGGGAGGCATTGCTGGAGAGGCTCGAGAACAAACTTGCAGGTTGGAAGGCTATGATGCTATCTAGGGATGGGAAGTTGATTTTGCTGAAGTATGTTCTTTCGACCGTCCCATTTTCTTCTGTTCTATAAGGTCGTTGCCTGCTGGGGTGCTGGCAAGAATTGAGGTGATGATGCGTAGATTCTTTTGGTCGGACGGGAGGCAGTCTAGGAGGAGGGTTCACTTGGTGGACTGGAATATGGTGACGACGCCGAAGAAGGGTGGGTTGGTTGTGCTGCGGTTGAGAGAAATGAACAAGGCTTTCATGGCAAAATGGGTGGTGCGCTTATGGGGGAGGTTCGAGGATTTGGTATGTAGGGTGATGAGGGAAATCTATGGGATATCCATATCGATGTATGTGGTCGTGGGGCAACTATCATCGTCTTTGTGGAAGGGCATTTCTCAGACGATTCCAGAGATGGCCAGTCATTTGAGACCAGTGCTTGGGGACGGAGCGCTTTTTCGGTTTTGGCGGGATGATTGGTCGGGGATGGGGGTGTTGGGGGTGCGGTATCCACGTCTACTGCAATTAGCAATGGATAAGGATATGATGGGGCAGAAGGTTGGAACTGGCCTTGCGGTATCCACGTCTCCAATTTTTCTTCGCGGATGGAGGATTAGAGGGTGTAGGACTTCTTGGCCCTGCAGGTGGAATTGGGGCTGGTGGAGAGCCCATCGGTTGGAAGGGATCATTATGTTTGTGGGGACGGTAGATTCTCGGTTAAGAAGGCTTACCGTTACTCTATAGAGGACGGAGGGGGAGGTAGAGGAGCTGGTCGAAGTGGACTTACAGATGATATGGATAAGAAAGGTGCCAAACCGAGTCAAGATTTTCTTGTGGTTGTTCTGGATTGGTAGGATCCCCACCAAGGAGCGCAGGGGGCAATTGATGGAGTTGGGGGATGTGGCGTGCAACAGACACAGATCGACGGTGGAGGAGGTGGATCATATGTTCTTTTCGTGTCCATCCTCGGCCCAGGTGTGAAGCATGGTGAACTTATCTTGGCTTGATGGGAGGAATAACTCAAGCTTCTGGAGGGATATCAGATCGGTGTGCGGTTATGGCAACGAAGACTCTACGTACCCTTTCATGTTAATTTGGGCTATCTGGTGTGTGAGGAATGAGGTCATTTTTGGGGGAAAAAGTTTCTACTCAGAAAATGCAATTGAACATTGTAGGGCTTTATCTGTATTTTAGACCATGTGACTCAATGTAATTCATGTACACTAAAAGGTAATATATATACACACTTTTTTAGTGGTGGGTCCCACCTTGGGATGCCACTCAGATTAATTTAAAAAAATGTATGGAGCATCCTGTGGAATAGGAACAAAAAGGAGAGCAGTATTTACCACATGAGGTGGAAGAGATTCATGTGTTCCGGACCTTGAGTAGAAAGGAAGGGACTTAAAAAATGTAGGGATTTTTACACCCATAACCTTGAGTAATTTCGTAATAACATTCATAACCGTGCATAATCGCGAATTACACGAGGAACCCCGAGTAATTCTTAACTCTTACATGGTATAACCCCGTGTTATATTCCGTTTGAGCTACCGTTATATTTGACGGTTTTTGTTGAAAAAGACAAAACTGCCCTTAAAACTCATTCTTATTTGCAAAATATACCATCATTCTCTCCATCATCTAAGAGGGCTGGGAGGTGGTCGATGAGGAAGGCAGAGGCTGAGGGGCTGCTGGAGGACGTGTTCGTCCGGTGCTGCAATGGGGCTGGGGCTTTCTCCTGCCGAACACCACCACCTTCCCTGCTTCGAAGACATCGAGCAGAGCAGGCCTGCCTCGAAGCCCCCGTGCCACGAGCTCCTCCCACCTCCTGCGTCGAAGCCCCCTCCCCCCAGCCACCGCGCGCCGAGCTTCTCCCACCTCCTGCTCGAAGCCTCCCCGCTCCTCCCGAAGCCCCCCACCCCTGCCGCCCCCCGCGTCACGCGCGCTCGCCAGCGCTGTCCCTGCGCGCCGAGCTTCCCCCTTCTGCCCTGCCCCCCCCTCCCCCCCCCCTGCAGCGCTGTCGCCCGAGCCACCCCCCCCCGCTTCTCCCGAAGCCCCCCACCCTTTCCACCCCATGTCTGCTCAAAGCATCGCCCCGTGCAGACTCCGTCCCCGCGCACCGAGCTTATCCCGCCCCGCAATGCCGTGCCCCCCCTCCCCGCCCCGCCGCACAGCTCGTCTCGAAGCCCTACCGTCCCCCGAGCAGCCCCCCACCGCACAGCTCCTCTCGAAGCCCCCCACCGCTCAGCTCTTCTCGAGGCCCCCACCCCACCGCCCAGCTCCTCTCGAAGCCCTCCGGCCCTCCCTTGCCCTGCAGGCCTCCGCGACCCGCTAAACACCGCCCCTGCAGGCCTCGGCGCCCCGCTGCCCACCGCCCCCGCATGCCTTCCGCCCTCGTTGCTCGTCACAGCCTTTTTTTCTTTGGATTAATCCCAACCGTTAGATGATGGACAGGTTAGATTAACTCTATCATCTGGTTGAGTTAATGAACTCAACTAACGGAAGGTTATGGGTGTAACACGAAGCATTTATTAAAGGTTTTAGGTGTAACTCATGATTATACAGGGTTATGATTGTAATTGTAAAGTTACTCAGGGTTATGGGTGTAAAAATCCCAAAAATGTAATATATGCACTTATGCAATGCTTTCTGAATCGAGGGTAATATCACTGATATTTTTTCTGATTTCTAGCGTAAGCCGACCCTATTTAAGCTAGATCTGAATGGAGGCGAAGAATCCATGTAGCCGACCCTACTTAGTTGTGGGAAAAGAGTTTGTTGTTGTTGTTGTTGTGTTCTAGCGTAAGCTAAGAACGCACAATTTACAGTTGTGGTTGCCAGTTTATTCTTGCTTGGACCAAGGAGGTGAACAACGAGAAAGCATCCTAAAACCTCAAGAGGAACATGGAATACCGCTTTCCCTAGAAAGAGGACCTCAAAGGGGACATGCTCATCAATAAAGATAAAGGGCATACGATCGATAAGGTAAGTGATAATAAGAACAACTCCACCCTGATATATCGAGGTAACATGATAGTCGATAAGCAGGGTGCGAGCAATGTCAAGTATATGTCGATGTTTGCGTTCAACCGCCCCATTCTGTTGGGATGTATGAGTACATGTGGTCTGATGTAAGATCACACAACAATAACAAAGCCTTTTCCCACATTAAGTAGGATCGGCTAAAATGGTAAAGCCTTCTCAAACTATAAGTAGTGTCGGCTACATGGATTCTTGCTCAAAGCCATGTTGAAAGATTCGACTATTTTTTACACCGGCTGTCGACTACCTAACACAACCCCACAACGGGGGATTTGAACCCTGGTCTTTTGGGTGTAGGCACACTGCACTACCACCAGACTATTTAAGATGTAAGATCCCATTAGAAAATAGAAAGATTGCATGTCATGAGAGAGAAACTCTCTAGTACAGTCAAAACTAAAAGCTTTAATAGTGGTACCAAATTAACTCTTTATCTCGTTTTTTAATTGAATGATAATGGGAAAAACATCATATTTATTTTTTAATAAGAAAGTCCATGACACATGGGAGAAATCATCTACAAGAATCAGGTCCGTTTCTTAGACGATCAGGATATATTAGTTGGGTCCTCATTTATCAAGATGAATAACCTCAAACAGGTTGTTGGCAAGGTTGCGGAAATCAATATTCGATACTTGATCGGCCATGCCATTCACTAAGGGTTAATCAGCAAGTGTGCAGGAAATCAGATTTAGTTGGGCTTTTAGTCGATTTTTAAAAATTTTAATTATTTCAAATATATAAATCATTTTTACACATACGCACTTATATATTTACATAGATTTGTACTTTTTGTTATATTATCAAAATGGAATAAAAAAGCAATTGAATTTAAATAAAACATTAAGCATAAATGTCAAAGCCTTCTCCCACTATAAGTAGGATCGGCTACATGGATTCGTGCTCAAATCCATATTAAAAGATTCGGGACTATTTTTTATGCTGGTTGTCGACTACTTAACGCAACCCACACAATGGTGGGATTTGAACCTTGGTCATTTGGGTGGTAGGCACACTGCACTACTAACATACCATTTAAGTGAGTTTAAAACACTAAGCATATTAGAACAAATTTGCTTTAAAAAAGCAATCAAAATAAAAAATATGGTACCTCCAAACAAAATCGATCGACTAGTCGGCCGACTAATCGGGTCAAGTAGCCAACCGAGTGTCTATTGACCGATTAGTCAATGCTTGTACAACTACCCCATCGACTCAACTAGTTGGGCTAGTCGGCCAAGCTTTACAACACTGGTCACTGGAATAAATGGTACTGAATGAAGGAAAGTTTCCCAGTTGGTAATCCTTACACTCTGGGTTGACAGTGGGAGAGAATTGGGGAAGGATACGACAGTTTCTGGGGAGAAGGATGACCCCAGCATTGATGCCAAAGAGCCCTTAAAGATGCAGAAAAGGAAGTCGTAGAGTAGACGGTTGTACCAGATGACTGGACGAGATGGTAGATACCGCCTTTCTCACGGTCCACATCAACGATCCTCTAAGTTAGTATGTCCTTAAAAACACAAGAAACAACATCAAATATATCACATATATTGAGTTCCTTGCAAATCTGACAGAAAGTTGATGGGGAACCTAGGAACAAAAAGAGCATTATTGAACCTGATGTTAGTGTAGAAAACAATAATGCAGAAGTAGAATCAGATAAAAAACATATAACAATCATGAAGAACACACGGATTTACGTGGAAGTATACTCAGGGAAGGGTTTGTTAAAGTTGACTGGTCATTTAAACATGTCTAATTGAAGGTGCTTGATGCTTCATCATGCAATTTTCTTAGTAACCATTTGCACCTCCTTAGAAACAATCCTAAACAAGGTTTTACCCAGTGAAATGCCCACTTTACACAGTATAATGTGTTGCTATAGATGTTTGTTCGATTCTGCCCTTTGTTGGTGGTGTTGAAACAGTGTGCAAAATTCACAATCTCCTGTTATATTTTTTGGGGCGCCTCCAGCTTGCTGTAGAATATGAAAGTAATGCACTATTTGTCAAAGTTGACACGGATGATGAATACGAGTTCGCTCGCGATATGCAGGTGATTGCGATGCTATCTTTCTTGTTCATATCCAATCAAACTTGTTTTTTCTTGTGCTCTGACGTAACCATGATCAAATATTTGTATGTGTTTCAGGTGCGCGGGCTGCCAACACTGTACTTCATCAGCCCTGATCCAAGCAAAGATGCCATTCGTACTGAAGGGCTCGTACCCAAGGAGATGATTAGGAACATCATAGACAATGAGTTGTGATGTGTTTTTTTTGTTGAGTTTTATGTCTGCATGCTAGTTTCATTCTTAAGCTTTATTTGTTAAAGTATCTTTTTTCTTCTCTTCGGGTATGTTCAGAAAAGAAAAAGAAACGTCTCTTCGGTATATGTCAACTGAAAGCAACTGTTGCTGCAGTTCTCTTTCAGTTAAATATGTAATTTAGGAACGATGATAGTTGGTCTTGAGTTAAATGTTGGGAATGGAAGGGTTCGAATGAAATTCTTTAGTTGGTCTTGAAGAGGGTTTGTTATGATCTCACATCTAACAGAATCGTATAACCTGTTTTTCTTGTGTAGTTCATAATATATCATATTTCATATATAATTTCAAAATTTCATTTTAAAATTGCATAGAAAGGAGTGCCGATTATATGGTGTACATGTATCAAATACATGTATATTTAAGCGAATATGTAGAGTATTTATTGTATTATTCGTATGCGATCAATATCCATTTTACATCCGTATCTTTTTTTTAAAAGAACATGGTAACATAGTATTCATATCCGTCGACATCCGTAATAAGAATATGATAACATTTATATCCGTATCGTTCTGTTTGCATCCCTACCAATAATATCCCAAATCCCTGAGTCACAATAAATGGTTCGTGTTCATGATACAGCAAATAATATCAGGTTGTTTATACTTTGTACCTGAGCTTTCTGCTCGTCGGCCACCTTAGATAATTAGATGTATTACTGATTAACCACCTAAACCTCTATCTAAAGAATGTCAATTGTAGAATGAGATTAAGGCAATGAAATAATCGCAAATTTATCTGAACGCCTTTAATTAACTTGGTGAAGTAACCAAGACCGAACACTGGGACACAACAAGTCACCACTCAATTTAAGTCTGCTGTCTTATTTTTTTTTGTTTTTAATGTGTTTTTAGATTTTAAGATTTTTTTTGCAAATTTTAATCATCTTTGGATATTTAATTATGTAATAATTGGTATATATTTTTATTTTTATGTCATTTTAAAGTTTACTTTTATATTTTTGATTTTCTTTTTAGTTTTACAATTTTTTAATGTTGAAAATATTATAAAAGGAAAAGAGAATATATGTGTATATATAAATAAAAAATGATTTTAACATGTATAAAATGAGATAAAAATATAAAAACTAAAAGTTTCTGATTTTGAAGATTTTTCAAAGTTTTGGATATTCTAAAGAAAGGAAAAAGTAAAAATGAAAAAAACGAGAGTTTTAAAATCAATCTTTAAGGAAAAAAAGAAGGTTAAAATAGTTTTTATATTGCAAAATAAGGCACTAAAATGAATTTATTTTTATAGTAATATATAGCTAATAAGGTATCCAAAATACTAATTTTCACTATTTTCGAGAATATGTGATTTTAGAGGTATTTTTTCAAGTTTTTAAATATTTTTTATTTTTAAGATCTTGTTATTATATTTTTTGAGATTTTTGGATTGGGTAATTATACGTAAAAAGGCATCTGCTATAATTATTTTAGAAAACTTGATAATATAATGATTTTTTTAAGGCTGGGACGTATTTATTATTTTTTTAAAAACATAACAGTGATAGAAAGTTATAGTATAAATCTTATATGTAGTGTTGAGTGGGGGCTAATCAGAGATACTTTAATTTCTATGAAAGGATGTAAAAGACACTCTAAACAATCCAATGAAGAAAAAAACTTGTATAAATTATAGAAGGCACAAACGTAATAAATCACAAAATCGTTTGGTCTTATATATCACACAGAGACACAAATAGACCATAATTCATCCCCAAATTTAAAGGGTATGATTTCATATGAATTCAACAAAAAGCCAAACATGCCTTTTTACTCAAAAAATCACCATAAACAACCTGTGTAGGGATGTCAGGGGTCGGGTTGAAGGCGGGTATTAGTATTCTCGAATCCATACCTATTTATAAAATCACTATCCAAACCCATTCATTTATTAAATGTGTAGTACTAAACTTATACCCATATAATCATTGGGTATCCACGTACCCAATGGTTATTCACATATCTGATATAAAATCAATCATAAATTAACCATTCATACAATATATTCTTAGGAGAAGTTAATGAAATTAACTTCACACACATCAAATATAGAGTTAATTTAAGGTAGTTAAGGACGTAAATTATTCACAACGCTATATATATAATAGTAATATTGAAGATGCAAAACATGTTGACATTTAGTTGGTGCATAATACCTAACGTGTGAAGTTGGAGCGGGGACTCAAACATATGCACTGTGCATGAATATCATTGACTTGTATCATGTGGATGACTTGTCTTAATTGATTTAATTATATGTATGTTAGAGGTATAAAAATATAGTTGAATATGAATCATGAATGGATAAGAAGAAATATTGTGAACCTGTTATATAGGTGAGTTGAAAGCAATTGAATATGAGTTCGGTTTGACTAGCTTAAATAATGTGATTCACATAAACACAAAGACCTATATGTATATGTTCATTTGTATGCATATGTACATGTTTATATATGTATGCATGTGTAGGATGTGATCCTTCCTGAGTTCAGGAAGGCCGTCCTTTTTTTTTTGTAAAAAAATACGGTGACTTTAATAAAATACATATACAGTTTTGTTGATATGCCTTGAATCCTAACCATCTGACCCAGGTTGAAGAACTGCATATGCATCCCCCTGCCGTACCATACCCCAACAGGACGGGGGTCTCGCTGCCCGGTCAGCGAGCCTGTGGGGGGGGGGTCTAGGGGGGGAGCAGGTGCGCCCCCCCTGCGGGGGTGTGGGGGCAGCGCCTCCGGCGAAAATTTTATGGAGCGGTTCTATTTGTATTCGGGTATTTGGATCCTTCTATTTTTAGGGATCCGTCTGTATGGGAGTGCTATATAAACTCCTTAGGGTTAGGGTTTTATGTATCCTCTGTATTCATTCTTTTCTCCACATAGTGAAACCAATCACCACCGCCCAAGGACGTAGCCCAGTTACGGGTGAACCTTGTAAATCCGTGTGTTTGTGTTCTTGCTTGTTTGATCGTGTTTGTGCGTGTTCGCTTCCGCGATTCGCAACAAACTGGTATCAGAGCTTCGGGTTCCGTCAGGATCATCCAGCAAGATGTCGTCACACAATATGAAGATCGAGAAGTTCACAGGGAAGAACAGATTCAGTCTATGGCAGATCAAGATGCGCACCCTTCTGAAGCAGCAGGGCATCTGGGCGCCGTTGGACCAGAAGCGTGCGAAGGCACTCGAACCCTCCGAGTTGACGGTGCAGGAAGAGAAGGCGCACTCGACGATTATGCTGTGTCTGGCGGACGAGATTATTGCGGAGGAGGCAGAGTCACCAGAACCCTCCACTTACAGGGAGGCAATATCTGGGGCAGAATCTGAGCAGTGGATTGCTGCTATGGGTGAGGAGATGGAGTCTCTTCACAAGAATCGGACATGGGAACTTGTCAAATTGCCAAAGGGGAGGAAGATCGTTGGATGCAAATGGGTCTTCAAGAAAAAGACAGGAATTTCAGACAGTGAAGGCATCAGAAACAAAGCACGCCTAGTTGCAAAGGGTTACAGTCAGAAGGAAGGTGTGGATTACAATGAGATATTTTCTCCTGTTGTAAGACATACATCCATCAGGGTGCTAATAGCTCTTGTAGCACATCAAGACTTGGAGCTGGAGCAGTTAGATGTGACGACGACCTTCCTACATGGTGAACTCGAAGAAGACATTCTTATGAGCCAACCAGAGGGATTCCTATCTCAGGGTAAGGAAGATCATGTATGTAGATTGAAGAAGTCTTTGTATGGGCTTAAGCAGTCTCCCAGGCAGTGGTACAAGAAGTTTGATAGTTTCATGACTGATCATGGGTTCAACAGGAGCCCATACGATTGTTGTGTTTACCACAACAAGGTGGAGGATGGATCCTTCATCTATCTGTTACTATACGTCGATGATATGCTGATTGCTGCCAAACAGAGGAGTACCATAGATGATCCGAAGAAGCTCCTTAGTTCAGAATTTGACATGAAGGATCTTGGTGCAGCGAAGAAGATTTTAGGGATGGAGATCATTAGAGATCGTGCAGAAGGGAAACTTTTCTTATTTCAGAAGAACTACATTGAGAAAGTTCTACTGAGATTTGGGATGTCTACAGCCAAGCCTCTAAGTACTCCATCCGCTTCAAATATTCATCTCTCAGTTTCTTTTGCACCACATTCAAATGCTAATAAGGAATACATGTCACGTGTTCCCTATGCCAACGCAGTTGGGAGTCTTATGTATGCCATGGTATGCACAAGACCTGACATCGCTCATGCTGTGAGCGTTGTTAGTAGATTCATGGGTAACCCAGGAAAGGAGCATTGGCAGGCAGTCAAGCGGATTTTCCGCTATCTGAAAGGAACAACAGACATTGGCCTCATTTATAGAAGTGATTCAGAGTGCTTGGTTGCTGGATATTCAGATTCGGACTATGCATCAGATATTGATGGGAGGAGATCGATGACAGGCTACGTCTTCACTTTAGGGAATTCGGTCATCAGTTGGAAGGCTACCTTACAGCCATCGGTTACTGTGTCTACTACAGAGGCAGAATACATGGCACTGACAGAGGCTGCAAAGGAAGGCATTTGGCTGAAGGGCTTACTTGGAGACCTCGGTCTGCAACAAAATCAGGCTATAGTATATTGTGACAGTCTAAGTGCAATATGCTTAGCCAAGGATCATGTTCATCATGAGAGAACCAAGCACATAGATGTCAGATATCACTTCATTCGTTCTGAGAAGAGGATCAAGGTGAAGAAGGTTGGTACATCAGATTATCCAGCCGATATGTTCACGAAGGCGGTTCCTGGGAGTAAGTTCAAACATTGTTTGGACTTGCTCAATGTCGACAGTTGGGAGTAGCCCAAAGGAGGGGCTGGCGGCGGCACGACGAAGCTTAGCGAAGCTTCTCAGAGGATTCAATTCAGGGTGGAGATTGTTGATATGCCTTGAATCCTAACCATCTGACCCAGGTTGAAGAACTGCATATGCATCCCCCTGCCGTACCATACCCCAACAGGACGGGGGTCTCGCTGCCCGGTCAGCGAGCCTGTGGGGGGGGGGGGATCTAGGGGGGGAGCAGGTGCGCCCCCCCTACGGGGGTGTGGGGGCAGCGCCCCCGGCGAAAATTTTATGGAGCGGTTCTATTTGTATTCGGGTATTTGGATCCTTCTATTTTTAGGGATCCATCTGTATGGGAGTGCTATATAAACTCCTTAGGGTTAGGGTTTTATGTATCCTCTGTATTCATTCTTTTCTCCACATAGTGAAACCAATCGCCACCGCCCAAGGACGTAGCCCAGTTACGGGTGAACCTTGTAAATCCGTGTGTTTGCGTTCTTGCTTGTTTGATCGTGTTTGTGCGTGTTCGCTTCCGCGATTCGCAACAAGTTTTTATTACAATGTGCAATTTTAACGTTTGTATTATAATGTGCAGTTTTGTGTTTATAATGCGCAATTATAATACAAATTGTATACATATTCTATTAACGTTCTCGTATTTTTTACTAAAGAAGGTGGCCTTCCTGAACTCAGGAAGGATGCATCATGTTGGAAAGGTTCTGTTATACATATTCGGTTTTTGATTGAGTATCCAAAAGGGAATCTCCAACCCAAATCCGAACCTGCATGGGTAGTAAATTTCGAACCCAAACCCATCTCAAAATAAATGGAACGGATCTTGGGTCATTAAGTGGACCGGGTTCGGGTTGGGTACCTAACGGATAAACCCACTTTGACATCCTTAAACTCGTGTGCACTGTCCCATCATGATTGAGCTGTTCTATCGTGATCAAGCTGCTCCATTGGTACAACAGACTCTGCTGTACAATATAAGATCTACATCCTTCGAATTAGATGTAGCAGGGCAATCTGGAATGCCGATCTGTGCCACATGGTGCCGAACTGTAAGCGAAGCTCCTCACAGATATTCTTCGATGATCGGGGTTTCAAGAGTCTGCATCTCCACGTCTCAGCCCTTCTCCTGGTGCTAGGAGCAATCTCTTTTCCATGGAGAGCCCGTAAGTACTCTTCAGATAAGAACATGTTGTGATAGGAAACGTTCAATTTTTGATGTGCTCTTATCACAGTTAAATGATCTATTTTTTGGTATGCTCTTGCAACAGTTAAATGATCCTCTTCAGATAATTCGTCCAATCCAAGGATAGCTATGATGTCATGAAATTCTTTGTAAAAGTGAGAAGTTTGCTTAATTCTTTGCTCAGTTTCATAATGTTCCATGCTAATGAACCTAGGTTCACTACAAGGAAATTGACTTAAGGTAATGAATAACTTAATATTTGTCGCCATATTTTCTGTAGTTAAATATAATAATGAATACTATTCATCGTTGACTTCTTTAAATTTGCAATAAATAATGGTATTCGTTGATATATTTCTCACAACGAATCATATAAAAATGATTATTCATTGATCTTTTCTTCTGATCGTTGTTAAATTTAGCAATGATTAGTATGGATTTTAATAAATAAATCGATGAAAAATCATCATTACATGAACCTTTAATAACGAATATGTCATTCGTTTTTAATTACAAGTACAAAAAATGAATGATTTAGTAACGGATCATATTCGTTATTATATTTTCAACATTGGAGGCAACGAATACTCAAATTATTCTTTGTCTTAGGTCTAATTTCTTGCAACGGTTGGAGCATAATTGACATTAACTTCAAATGATCTACCGATAAATAAATATCTTTGATTGTTAAATTGTCTGCAAGTACATAAAGAAACTTGTATAGAGGTAACACGTGACTCCCAAAGCTCAGCATCTGCAAAGTAATAAACTTATATATCCTGGTTCCACACGAACATGATCCTCTGTCAAATCCAAAGAGGCCATATCTAAAAAGATCGTATCTTCTATTCCTTATCGACAGGGGATATCAACAAAACAGGATGGGAATTAGTCCATGATTCTCTACAACATCGGTCAAATTCACCTCCACGTACATCGAACTTTCTTATTCAAATGATGATCCCATGTAAAGGAGATGGATGGAGGGCCCTCTGTTGGTGTGGGAGAGGAAGAACTGAGAAAGACCAGGCCTCCCATTGCGTGGGCTGATCAAAGGATGAAGTGGCAAAAGATGGAGAAGCGAGGAATCGGATGGTGGCAAAAGGGATTGGAATCAAGGGTAAATTGGGGGTCGTGATGCAATCATGCAAAGGCCAAGGGATACGGGGAAAAGCAGAGCAAAGCCAAGAAGGGCAAAACGTGAAGAACAAGAGAAAAAACTAAGGAAATTGGTATATACCCAGAAAGATGGAGAAGGAAATGTTTCCCCTAGGGAGGTGGTCAACGAGGAGCATCGATTATTGCATGGGGCGAGGAGGAATGTGGATGACGTCGGGTGAGGGTGGTCGACTTAGCCACTATTGTGTTACCAAGAAGGGACCTCGAGTTGATTGGGGTCAACGTGGAGGGTAGGAAGATGGTCCTACAATGCCCGCAGTGCCTTAGGTGGAGAGACACCTTGACCTCGTTGACTAGGGCCAACAAGATGAATGTTGAGGTGGAATGCGGAGAGGCGGGAATCACGTAACAGCCGCCGCTTGGCTAAGTTGACCTAACGATGTGGCTAAAGGAAAGAATATAAATAATAAAATAAAAGCAAAATTAAATAAAAGATGGATTAAAAATCAAAAAGTGCTTAATATTAAAATTGCAGGTCTAAGTGAGATCTATAATTTTCATAGACTCAAACTAAAAAATGCTATATATATACACATGATTTTAATGGTTTTATATTTTTGTAGGTAATTTATACACATATAAAAAAAATGCTATATTCAGTTATTATTGAAGGTACTTTATATGTTTAAAATACGTGATTTTAATGGTTTTATATTTTTTCTTTATTTTCTTCTTTGCACTATGTGCTTATTATATTTTAATATTATTAAGGGATATTTACACCTATAACACTGAGTAATTTCTTAATTATCTCAGAAACCTTCTATAATAGCGAATTACACCCAAAACCCGGAAAACATGCTCCGTTTTACACACGTAATCTTCTGTTAGTTTAGTTCATTAACTCAATCATAGGAGTGAGTTAATCTAACCAATCTACTATGTCACGGCTAGGATTGACCCCAAAAATTTAAAAAAGGAATGGAAAAAATTCTTGCAACTAAAGCACGCTCGCTGGCGGTTCCACGGAGGACAGGGGTGGGTACAGGGCTTTCAACAAGCAACAAAGGTGGGGCTTGCGCGGTTTGCGTGGGTTGGGGGGGGGGGGGGGGGGTTGTCGCGGAGTATAGTGGGTGGGGGAGGCGCTTCCGCGGAGTAGCGAGGGCTTCTAACGAGTGGAGGGTGGCGGGGCTTGGTCCCGGTGGGAAGGAGAATGGGGGCATTCGTAAATATTAGGAACTTAAAGGGTATACATTGTAAAATGATTGACGGATACCGTTATTGTTAACAAGAAATTGGATGGAAGTTAACACGGGGTTATTGGTGTAAGAGTTAAATATTATTCGAGGTCTTGAGTGTAATTCGTGATTATCGAAGGTTCCTAGGATAATTATGAAATTACTCAAGGTTATAGATGTAAATATCCCTATTATTAATACAATATATTTTACACATCACTTTATTTTTTTAGATTTTAATGAGTTTACGTTAGTGGCTTAGAAAACAAAGAAGGCTCTATTTACAGGAATGTAAGACCAATGTAGACTGAATTATATTTTTGTTTATTTTCTTTTTTACATATATTTTAGATTGTTGTATTTCTAATAGTTAGTTAGCTTGAGCACTAAATTTACAAAAATACCTAATTTTGAAAATACCTTAAGTAATGTAGATTGTATAATATACAAAAGAGCCTTAAAATAAAACTTTCACATATGAACTCAGAATTCCCTAAAGGCAATGTCAAAAGATATTTAATACACATTACTTTAAATGTGAGTACCAGTTTACCAATGCGTGTATGCTAGAGATATGGGGCTTTTTTTACTTGTAAGCTTGATTTTGAGCGGCTAGGGCTACTGCTTTCATTTTAACTCAAAAGATATGTACATGAGGTGCAACAAGAGGTTTATAGAGTCCTACGTTGACGAACTGGCCCGCATGTCCTTGAAACCATAGGTGTATGGCTTTTAGTCCATGCTTATAACTAGAGTTTTAGTTTACTTTCATTTATGAAAGTCAGTATTTTTGTAAGATTTTTCACGGGTCAAGCTTATAAAATTATGGTAATTTCACATCAATTTGAATTGATATGATATTCATAGGAGTTAGTGATGTTTATACATGATATATTTTTAAGTGAATATATAGACGTTTTTTTTTGGATTTTCTTTTGATATTTCTTTCTATTTATCATCTTGGTCAGTTTGCCCAGATCTTTGGGGTTAGGCGTAATAAATAGCATTCATGCCGTATTTAGTCAGTCTCTACATATATGCATATAGTCCATCTTTATGATTTTGAAATTTTTGTGAGAAACAAGGCTTAATTCTCAACTTTGATATCTTCATCAATATATATATATATATATATATATAATTATATAATTCCATGATAAAGGACATAGACACAACGAGATATGTTCTAATAGGAGTGTCTTTTTCTTTATGTAGCATGAACAATTGTTGCTTGAGATAAGGATGGTTTGTGAGAGTCCTTATATAGAGGTAACTTTAGCCACAAAGCACCTATCTTATATCTCTTCGCATTGTTTTCTTGTTTGGTTGATTTGAGGGATTACACAGGAGTATGTATTGTGAGCAGAGAGATATAATGAATGATGCAGCTATGATAAGATCGTCTTATTATAAGATTGCTTATTCCGAGATAAGACGATGTTATCCCTTCTCCGGTTCATAGAGATATAGGTTCTTCTTGTTTTTTGGAGAGGAGATATGTTGCAAGGCCATACATAAATTACGGCTAACTATTCAATAAGACGGGCACCGATCCTCTATGATTTCCCCGAGGGTTTAAACATTAAGAAAAAGTAGAAAATAACTTAGGATATGAGCGAAATTTGGAAGATATGTAAAGCATTAATCTAAGATTCAATCTATAAGGTTGGATTTTAGAAACAGAATAAAAAAAAAAGATGATTACAATAGTTCTGCTGTAACTCTTGTTACAGGAGATGATCCGATTCCGACGATCACACAAGCATTGGGGTGCTGATCGCCAGCAAGCGTGATCATACGGCCCGCAAAGAGCACCGCCTCTCCGGTAACCGCAGGGGAGCTGCTCCCCCAAGAAGATAACTTAATCCATCGGCATAGATTAAGTGATGTATGCAATTGGGACTCTGCGGTCTCTTATTATGAATTATCTGATGTAGGTATAACCCACCGACTTGAAGATAATATAAAGGGAAATTCGTGCAGACGTAGACACAAATACTTTTGATGACCTAAATACCCATTTACCAGACAAACTCCTGCATGGTACGTGTGTGTGTTTGGAGGCATTGGTTTGTATTACATCGATATCATTTGAGTATCCTATACTCCACTACTAATCATGTCTCATGTACCATCACACAGTTGATCAAAATCCCAGGTCTGACGCCAGTAAGAGGATGGAATCAAGATAAAGCCAATATCGATAAATGACTAAACGTCAACCAACATCGATGATGGATTACAGGTTAAAATGAAGACATAGATGTCGTGCTTGCTTATATAAGACATGACACATCGGATGTTCCCATGATTGGGTAAACAGAGAACACTGCACCAACTCCAACACCAACGTGAGGAGTACCCTGCAAGTACGAAAGAGTTAGAGTGATCAGGTGTTCTTCTAATTGGCAGCTGGTACTCCTGCTCCTTTTTTTTTAAAGAATTGCTCATTATTTGATGTAAGCAAGCAAGAAAACAAATATGTAGCTAATGACCACTGTTTTTGTTTACAGATTCTATGCTGATAAAAAGGAAAATCCCCCAAAAATCGACGCGAAGAGCAAGAGAATTTGGCAGGATCAGGTTAAATAGGAACGAGGATGAATCGAAAAGAACTTCGGAGGTGTTCCCCGAGGACCATGATCCATGGAGCAAGGGGATACTGGATCCAGGGTGTGAGGCGCTGCTTATATGGAACAAGGTGTTCCTCGTCTCGTGCCTTGTTGGGATCTTCGTCGATCCATTGTTTTTCTATACACCTTCTATCAGCAGCAGCAGTAGTAGCGATGATTCGTGCGTGATGGTGGACAGGAGTCTGAACATTGTCCTCACCATCTTCCGAACAATTGCAGACCTGTTCTATGCTATGCACATTGTCGTGAAGTTCAGAACCGAGTGCGTAGCTCCCAGCTCAAGATTGTTCAGAAGAGGGGAGCTCGATATGAAGGAGGAGGATATCGCCAGGAGATACTGTCGATCGGAATTCTTCGTAGACTTCGTTGCATCACTTCCACTTCCTCAGGCAATTCTAGAGATGAATTATGGTTTTCCTTGATTTTTTTATGAATTTTCTTGGTCATGAATTATTCGCAAATGCGCATTCCTGATTCATACCATTGATCTTTTTGCAGCATAATAGCTTGCAGTATCATTCTTTTTTCTTCTTCCACAGATTGTGATCTGGATTGTGATCCCATCAATTAGAAGCATAAATATGCTTTTGTTGATCATCCCGCTTCAGTTCCTAATACGGGTTTACCTGATCTTTCCTCTGAGTTATGAGATCATCAGAGCCACAGCGATGACTGCCTGGATTGGGGCTGCGTACAATTTGATCCTTTACATGCTGGCTAGCCATGTAAGCTGCTTGATCTGAAGAAAATAATTGCGTAAATCCAAGACTAGATGGTACAATTTATTCATTTTTTTTCAAGCAATTTTTTTCCATGTAGGTCGTGGGAGCTTCCTGGTATCTACTCTCGATCGAAAGACAGACGACATGTTGGAAATTGAAGTGCCACTCAGAGCTGGGAAATCAGGTGGGGGGAAGGTGTTATCCAAGATATCTAGATTGCGGGTATTCTAACACCAGTGAGCGGTTACTCTGGGCGAAGAACACCGACGTGTTCGTGAATTGCGATGCGAGGAACACTAGCGTAGCTTTTGACTATGGCATATTCAGCAATGCATTGGTGGAAGGAGTCATCAGCACAAATTTCCCCAAGAAGTTTATGTATTGCTTCTGGTGGGGCTTACAGAACTTGAGGTATACATATTTAATTTGCAGAGATTTTGTGAGCTCCATTTCATGTTTATGCAACTTTTGGAGCCTCTGCCCTCTCATATGAATTAGCTAGAAGTTTTACATATCACTATTAAAATTTCTGATAAATTTTCAGCAGTGATTTTTGGGACTCGTACTCTACTGAAATATCTGAAATTGTTGATGAAATTATCAGTTCATACGGGCAGGGTTTATCGGTGTCTTCGTTTATGGGGGAAACTGCATTTGCGATTCTCACTGCTACTATGGGCCTGGTTTTGTTTGCGCACTTGATTGGGAACATCCAGGTAATCTGCAATAATCTGGAATTTTTTTGCAGGATAATTTTCGCTGAGAATTGTTGACACATGAAAGATTTGTGATCGATGTTTCAAATGTTTTGAGATCAGATTATCATGTTCACTTCCGCTTAAAATGGCATGGATTTCTCTACAGACATATTTGCAGTCTATAACATCAAGGCTGGAAGAATGGAGGATGAAGCAAAGTGACACAGAAGAATGGATGAGGCAACACCAACTTCCTCGCGACTTGCAGGATCGGGTTCGTAAGTTTCTGCGCTATAAGTGGCTCACCGCACATGGAGTGGATGAAGAACTCATTTTGCAAACACTGCCTGCTGATGTTCGACGAGATATCCAACGTTACCTCTGCCTTGATCTAGTTCGACGCGTATGTCATCTCACTTTCCTCGACATGATATCCTACTCTGATCGTATGCCTTTTTAATGAACATCTAAAATTTAATTGGTGATCGTGTGCTTTTGCGTGTTTTCTTTATCCTTGTTCTTCACTTTTATCTTGTCTTTAACGAATTCTCGTACATCCTTTGAAAAATGTTGCCACTTGATGACACTCATGTTATTGCCAATAATATGATACTAGCTCGATGTTGAAAATGCGCCTGTGTGGAGACAAAGGAGTAGGATTAGTTGGTTTTTGGGAGATCAAGCAACTTCCTTTTTCCATACATCCACGAAGATTTGGCAGGCATGGAACGCCATTTCTTTTCTTCATGATCATAGAGGATAGCTGAAGGACAAGCCACCTCAAGTTTTTAAGGCCGTGGTTGAATACTTCTCCGAACTTTTCAACTCCCATATGGTCCTTGTCTCTGGAGTCCTCCCACCAAGTGTACCTTAAACCTTGTTTGGAGGACTAAGGACTGGACTGAATGGCTGTTTGGAGCTGATGAAGTATGGAACGCAGAGAGTTCCATATCCTCCTCGAAGGTTGTTGGCCCTAATGGCTTCAATGCAGGGTTCTTCATACGACACTACTCATGTATTCATTCTGAACTTCTAAATGATATAGGGTTCTTGCAAAGAGGGAGTGCCATGGTGAGGATGATGAACTATACTTTTCTTACCCTAATTCTCAAGTCACGTTCCCCTATTTTTATTGAGGACTACATGTCCATTTTGTGTCGTATTATGTTACATGTACAAGATCTTCTCCAAATTGCTCGATCGCCTTAGGCTAGCCCAACTACCTCATTCTTCGATCTCTTCGAATCAAATGACCTTCATTATAGGATGTTCTATTGAGGACAACTTGAGGCTCACACAAGAGTTGGATGGTGGCTTTATTTGGATAGTTGAGGAAGAAGAGCTTGTCCTAAGTTTGATCTCTCCAAGGCATTTAACTATGTTGACCATGGGTTTATTATGAGGAGGCTTGAGACTACAGGCTTAGGGTGGATGGGATGGGTGGACCTGCTTAGCCCTCTTTTTTCTACTGCGATGGAATCACTTTCATGTTTGGTGGACTTGGAGGTCTCCAAGAGGCGACTCCCACAGTTTGGGCATGACACTTCATGTCCCCTCCTCCCAACGTAATCTATGTGGTTGACCTACTATTCTTCTGAGATCTAGCATTGTCGTATGAGAAATTCTACATTCTTTTTGTCGAGAATAAAGGTATGTGAAAAGGGTATTTTGGGTATTTGTCCTAAGTGGTGTCCCCTTCTGTAAACCCTAACCCTAATCCTCTTGTTATATAAGGAGGATTAGGAAGCCTAATGAAAAATAGAGAATTCTAATCCCAGTTTCAACATGATGTCAGAGCCCTAGGTTTTGACCTAGGGATCTGTACCCCCCTCCTTTCGGCTGGAGAGCCGCCTTCTTCCTTCCCTACCGTCCCTCCCTTCCCTCTCCCGATCTCCAGCCCTGGGCCTCACGCCTCCCGATCCCTCTAGATCCCGCCTCACTCAAGATCACGCCTTCTGCCCCACGCCTCCAGATCCCCAGTGCCTCCTTCTGGCCTTCTTGACCCAGTGTCGCCTCCCTCCAGATCCCGCCTGCCCTTCCCCTCTCCAACCCACGCACGATTCCAGACCCTCACCCGAACCCCATAGCCCCATGCCCCTGCCCGTCACCCGATCTCAGCTCCTCTCCAACCCACCACCGCCCGCGATCCAAGCCCCTCTCCAACCCACCACCGCACGCGCGAACCCAGCCCTTCCCCACGTGCGATCCCGGCCCCTCACCCGAGCCCCATCACCCCATGCCCCTTCCTCTCCCAAGCCTCATAGCCCCATGCCCCTGCCTCTCCAACCTTGCGCTTCCTCACGCCCCACGCCCCAGGCGACCTTCAACCTAGCCGCCCCAGACACTCCACGCTCCCGCCATCCTCCACATCCAGGCGCTCTGCCCCAGATGCCCCTACCCAGATGGCCACTATCGCCTAAAGCCACGCCCCAGGCACCCAAGTTTTTTCTCTCCAGCGAAGTGACTGCAGACTCTGCGCGGGCTGATCCTGATCTGGCTCCACAAGTCTGGCCACTGATCGTGCCGGATCTGACCTCAACACAACCAAATCTGGCATCGTGTTTTCTTTGCATTCATATGTACTATGCGTCCCGGGTGTATGTTTTAATGTAATAAAAAACTACATAAGGGGAGAGAAACATGATCGAAACAATACGAAATAGGTAGCAACAGGGTAATAACAATGCGCTAGGATCTTGCAGAAGATTAATGGCAGAAGGAATTATGGTATCCGAGGTCACTACATCGGAGGTCGATGGAGGAGGTCATTCAAAAATGCCCTCATTTGGATCAATTCCAAAATTAGATGCCCCGAACTACTCCATGTGGTCTTGGGTTTTCCTGATGATTGTTTGAGGCTATGATACACATCCTTCTCGAAGAAGAACCAACCACCAAGGTTGGTAAATATACTACATGGGTCAAAGATAACGGCATGGTAAGCTCGTGGATAATGGTTAGTGTCATTGATTGGATCACCCAGGAGTTAGTCTACTATGATAGTGCGCACAACATGTAGAAATCCTTGTTAGCCACCTATGGACAAGACAAGAACTCTACCATAATGTATCAATCATTTCATGATTTGATGCATATGCGTCAGAATGGGCGGCTGTCATCAGAATATTTCTCCACCCTCAAATCTCTTGTTGCAAGCTACAACGTGTGTCCCCCTCTATGCACATGTCCCACGCAACGAAAACATCGATAGAATATGGCAACTATGATCTTTCTTGGAGGATTGGATCAGACATTTGCAGCCCCTCGGGATCAGATGATCACTTCCCCCACTCTTCCAACTATGGAAGAAGCTTACAACACGTTGTGCTGACTACCAACTCCTCCGACTCCTTCTACAAAAACTATGAGCCAAACAACAGCTCTCGCAGCTTCCGGACGAGGCTTCAGAGTTCACTACAGGGGTAGAGGCTGCAGTACCACTCGCTAGGACGAGGACGATTACCAATACAATGCTCATTCTGTCACAAATTAGGACATACCGAAGCTGTATGCTACAACAAACATGGACGTTCAAGACCGTTGGCTTGAGTTGCTACTACATATGTTGAAGGAGGCTCGATCGAAATACCTCGAAAAGACTTTGAGGATCTCATGCATCGGCTATCGCATATGAACCCTGATAAGGCCACAACTTCATGACATATCACCGCCATCGCCCAGACATGTACGATTCTTGCTTCAGCTAGCCATCATAATCACTCGGAATGGCTTATTGATACGAGGGCCTCCATCCACTTGTGTGGAGATCCACGTCTTCTCTGGAAACTTTGGACAACCCAATCAGGAAAGACTGTTCAATTCGCTGATGGGAGATCGCCACCAGTTAAAGGTGCTGGGGATGTGCATCTTACCCCTACAATTGAGCTGAATAATGTTCTATTAGTTCCGCATTTCCCGCTTAGTCAGCTCTCGGTGAGCCAAATGTGTAAGGAACTTCGCTACCGAGCAATATTTGATGCTGCTACTTATATTTTTCAGGACATACTGACTGGGAGGACGATTGGTACGAGCCGTGAAGAAGGGAGCGTCTACCACCTTGAACAACCGTCTGCCATAGTCGCTTATTCCAGGACTTATATAGGCCAGTCATCCACCACTATTTGGCATCAACGTTTAGGTCATCCTTCAGCCCACAAACTTCGTCGGCTTCTCCCACACCTGTCCCCCACGAGTACTATCACCTGCGAAGCTTGTCAGGTTGGGAAGCATCACCGTGCTACATTTCCTTCCTCTGTAACCAGCATTCTACTGATATTTTTGATTTAATTCACATGGATATTTGGGGTCCTAGTCGGTATCCAGATCGCCTAGGTCATCATTATTGTCTTATCCTCATTGATGATTTTTCTAGAGTAGCATGGGTATTTCTTTTGAAAAACAAATCGGATACTAATAGTTTCATTACTCGATACATCACCGAAATAAAAACTCAATTCGGGCAGACAGTCAAAATCTTCCGTTCCGATAATGGACAAGAGTTCTTATCTCATTGTGTGCAAAGCCTTCTCTCTAATCAATGTATTGTGCACCAGACCACCTGTCCCCATACCTCTCAACAAAACGGCGTCGCTGGACGTAAACATCATCATATTCTAGATACCGCACACACATTGCTTCTTGCTTATAATGTCCCATCATTCTATTGGGGTGATGCAGTCCTAACAGCTACATTTCTTATTAATAGAATGCCATCTACAACTCTACATGAACAAATTCCTATTGAAACTCTTTTTCCTGGAAAGCCCATCTATCCTATGCAGCCAAGGGTTTTTGGGTGTACTGCGTTTGTTCATATTCATGCACCTGGCAGAGATAAGCTTGATGCACGAGCCGTCAAATGTGTCTTTTTAGGGTATGCTACGAATAAAAAAGGATACTGATGTTTTGACACACGATTACGTAAACACTTTGTAAGCGCAAATGTCACCTTCTTCGAGTCAATCTCCTATTTCTCAGCATCAACCACTAATATTTCCCCACCAAATATCTCCGTAAGGCCCCCACCTTCCCCTTACCAGTTCCAACTCCTCAACGACCCTCCATTTCCCCTTCTGAGCTAGTGCAACCTCCTCAGGTATGCTCCCCTACTCAGAATTTGGAAACTAATAACATTGCAGATAACCTGGAGGAACTCCCGATAGCTCAATGCCGCCCAGCTCGATAGTGTCCATCTGTCTATCGTACAAAGCACCCAATCTCTACAACAATGTCCCTCTCTAGGCTTACTCCAGCCTGCAAGAATTTTGCGCAGGCTGTCTCAAACACTGGCATCCTGAAGAAACACATTGATGCCCTAACAGATCCCTGCTGGTATCAAGCAATGCGAGAGGAGATGTCATCACCGGAGTCGAGAAATACTTGGATACTAGTGGATTCTCTGGCAAATACTCAAATTGTCGGCTCCAAATGGGTCTTTACTGTAAAGTACAACCCAGACGGTTCTATTGCACGCTACAAGGCTCGCTTGGTTGCTAAAGGGTTTACGCAAACCTATGGCATCGATTTCTTTGATACATTTTCACCATTCGCTCGTCTATCCACAGCACGAATTCTTCTTGCTCTTGCAGTTCAGCTGGATTGGTCATTACATCAACTAGATGTCAAAAATGCCTTCCTATATGGTGATCTTCATGAGGTTGTCTATATGTAACAACCACCTAGATTCGAGTGACAAGGGAAGAGTCAAAAGGTATGCCTTTTACGCAAGGCAATTTATGGGTTGAAACAAAGTCCTCGAGCCTGGTTTCACAAACTATCTGAAGCATTACATGGATTGGATTCACAAGGTCGTCATCTGATCACTCCTTGTTCATAAAAAGGAGCTCGAAGGGCATAGTAGCAATGCTGGTGTACGTTAATGACATCATTCTTACAGGAGATGATTACGAAGAGGTTTCCAGAGTAAAGAAGCAACTTGCACAACAATTTGTGATTAGGGATTTGGGACCATTGCGATATTTCTTGATTGAGATAGCTAGATCAAGGCATGGGTTGATTATGTCTAAACGGAAATATGCCATTGATCTACTGACAGAAACATGGATGCTTGACTGTAAGCTGGCACATATCCCTATGGATCCTGAAGGACGAATCTTCGAGGAATGAGCAACATAGGATGTTGGCAGATACAGATGCCTAGTTGGAAAACTGCTTTATCTCACTATCACTCGTCCAGATATTTCTCTGATAGTAGGGAGACTAAGTCAGGTTATGGACTTTCCTACCGCAAATCACTTTGAAGCTTGCATGATGATCCTTCGATAAATCAAGCAGTCATCTGGGAAAGGACTATTATTTTGCAAAGACGGTAACCTCAACCTTGTGGCCTATTCTTATGCAGACTATGGAGGATGCCTGCAAGATAGAAAGTCTACCACGGGGTTTTACACATAACTGGGAGGAAACTTAATCACATGGAAAAGCAAGAAGCAAGCAGTGGTGTCACGGTCAAGTGCTGAAAGCGAATATAGAGCCATAGCACACGCAACAGCTGAACTCATGTGGCTCAAGTCTGTACTAACTGACCTCCATGTCAGGTCTAAGGACATTATGGAACTAAGATGTGATAATCAAGCATCAACGTACATTGCAAATAATCCCATGTTTCATGAGCGAACAAAATATGTGGAAATCGATTGTCATTACACAAGAGATCTCATACAAAAAGGGCTATTACGCACACAAGGCATTCTATCTACAGAGCAAGCTGCAGATATATTTACAAAGCCGCTAGCACGAGTCCAGTTCGAGAAATGTTGTAACAAGCTGAGCATGTATAATTTATATGCTCTAGCTTGAAGGGGAGTGTCGAGAATAAAGATATGTGAAAAAGGGTATTTTGGGTATTTGTCCTAAGCGGTGTCCCCCATCTGTAAACCCTAACCCTAATCCTCTTGTTATATAAGGAGGATTAGGGAGCCTAATGAAAAATAGGGAATTCTAATCCCAGTTTCAACACTTTTGTTAGATGTTCTTGCCTAAAGTAAATGCGAAAAAGTATAAGACTTTCCACTTGAAGTGTTGTGTGGACAACATGACCCTAAATCTTACACTGGAATTCTTTTCCTAGAGTCTATTTGGGTATCCTCTTGCACTAACATCGAGGAGGTGCACCTCTATAGGAGCCCTGGAGGATAAAATAAGAGTGATATTATGTGGATGGAAATCTAACTTGCTTTCTTTTGTTGGACAACTATAATTTTTCAAGACAATCATTAATGGCATTCTTCATCATTGAACAACTGGCATCCTTATCTGTTAAAAGGTCGCGAGATGTATCAATGGGATGTGTGCGGACTTCTTATGGGACTATAGAGGTCATGTCATTGTTTAGAATATTGTGTGCCTTCCCAAAGAGGGAGGAGGAATGGGCTTATGCTCCTTAAAAACCATGAAAGATGTTCTGGTTATTGGTTCGATATGGCTACTGCTCACAACTATCCATTCAATTTGGGTAGACTTTATGGCTAAAAATTATTTGACATGGATAGCTCATTTTAGGATGTCATATTGGGACCCTTGGCTTCTTTTTGGAGGTCAATGATCAAGTTAAGAAGTTTGGCATATGATGTTATTGGGGGAGCGCCGATATGTTTGTCTTGCTCTAGGGGAAGGGTGATTTTTCCTTCAACTTTGAGTGTGATTTTATTCACACACACATCTTTGGTCCCCCTGAAAGCACGAGGTTTGGAGTAAGAAATCCTTTCCGAATCATGCTTTGCAACCTGGAGGTTGATTTGGACATCGTTTGTTTTTCACTTGCCCGTATACTGAGGCAGTTTAGAAAGATGCCTGGGAGGCATTAGACCTTCCTGATTGGAATTTCCTCATGCTTGACGACATCCTGATACAAATTAAGATGTTTTCTGATAGGGCCATCAGCTACTGATATAGAGAAGTGCTTGCAGCCACGCTTTGAAGATTGTGGGAGGAAAAGAATTCTCGAAGAGGTACTAAGTTGTCCACTCACATAGCCACGTCGCCTCTCTTGAAAAATTTATATATCAGGTCCTCATCTATGGATCCAATGTTAATATGGATCCTCATCATTCAAACGTAACAAAAAAAATCCAAGCTTCGTTTTCAAACAAGGAGAAAATGGTACCGTTAGAAATAAAAGATTTATGGACTAAAACGCCCATTAAAATACCCCCTTTGTCCCCCAAAATAATGTTCAACCCCTCCTCCCTATGTTCCTCGTTTCCCGTGACGGTCCAGCGACCCCTCCCACGTAGATGCCCCGACCTCCCCTTCTCCTTCATCACTGATGACATGACCGTCACCTCCGATCTCCTTTTCCAGCAGTGGGGACCCCTCCCCACCCACTCTCGACCTTGCATCCTCCTACGGCCCCCGATGTCCTTCTCCAGTGCCGTAGTTACAGTGGTGGGGGAGCACTTCCCTTGATAACAGTAGATGCTTACATATGACGTGGACGAGATGGCTGTCCATCAGCGAGCAGAATGGAACCTGCTTCGATGCCAAAGAAGCAACGATGATGGGGAACATGGCTATGAAATACACAAAGAATCCATGACGGATTTGTCCAGATCCATTCTAGATACTTTGATTTTTGTCAAACATTGTAATAGATACGTTTAGAGTTTAAGTTTGATATGCAGTTTAGCAAATCCAAACTCTATTAATCGACCAGAGAAGAACAAGATGGGGGGGGATTTGTGTCGCTGCCGTAGAAGCAGAAGGGGAGGTAGGAGGGTTGTGTCACTGCCGTAGGAGGAGAAAGGGAGGTCCATCGGTCCGCGCCAATGAAGGTGGTGGTTGTGCTGCCGTTGCAAGAGTCCGCGCCTACGACGACGGCGGTTGTGCCGTCGTTGCAGGAGGTCACCGAGAATGCGAGGTTGTGCCGGGGACGCAAGAGGAGGGGAGTCCGTGCCGTTGGAGGAGGAGATCGATGGTGGCTGCCGTGCCACCGGCGATGCAGTAGAAGGGGAGGCCAGGGCGTCGACGTGGTCAGGAACAGGGTCGCCGCTGGAGGAGGAGGAACATGGGGAGGATGGATTGAACATTCTGTTGGGAACAAATGGGGGTATTCCAATGGGCATTTTGGTCCATATCTCTCTTGTTTCTAACGGTTCAATTTTCTCCTCGTTAGAAAACGGAGCTGGAGCTCTTTTTGTTACGTTTGGAAGGTTAAAACCTGTATTAGGGTTGAGTTCATAGAAGAAGACCTAATATGTAAATTATCTTTTTTTTCTTTCGACTGGAACACTTTTTACATGCTTACCATTCTTATATATATGTAATACGCTGACTAATTGCTATTTGAAAACCCTTTTGAAATTTAGAAAATTAATTACCTAAAAAAACAGTATGATATTTCAATGACAGCTGCATCTTATCTTCTCATTGTTCCTCCGAGTATTATATGACTCAGAAATTAGAGGCGTTATTTGAACGCATGAACCCCATATATGCCAATCGGCCAATGTATATATACTAGTAAGTTAGTAGTCAGAAACTGATTACTTCTAAGTTACTAAATTTCAATCTTTTATTCAGCACGTATAGACATTCACCATTATACTTGGATTTATTATGGAAAAAAATCACATCATAAGCGGATTATGCAGGACTCTAATAAAGAAGTAGAGATCCAATGCATAAGAACTAGCTTGAAACATATAGAGTTCTGCATATAAAACTTAAAATCTGAACTTGTATATTACGATGTTTGAGAAAAATCAAAGCATCTAAAATGAATCTGAACAAATCCTTAGGTATGGTTCGGCGACATGGATTAGATCTTTGCTTATTTCACAGCCTTGTTCGCCATCATCATTGCTTGTTTGGCATCGTTGCAGGTCCCGTTCTTCTCGCAGATGGACGACCAGCTACTCGATGCCATATGTGAGCGTTTGTTGTCACGTTTGAGCACCGAAGGGACATACATTTTGCGCGAGGGCGATCCGGTCACCCAGATGTTCTTCATCCATCGTGGGAAGTTGGAGAGCTCGACCACCAATGGTGGCAGAACAGGTTTCTTCAATTCCACAGTTCTCAGACCTGGTGATTTCTGCGGCGAAGAGCTGCTCGCATGGGCACTGGTTCCGAACCAGTCCAGCTTACCCTCTTCGACGAGAATGGTGGAGACGCTCTCGGAGGTGGAGGGCTTCACGCTGCGGTCGGAGGACCTGAGGTTCGTTGCCAACCAGTTCAGGAGGCTGCACAGCAAGAAGCTCCAGCAGACGTTCCGGTTCCACTCCCCTCACTGGAGGACGTGGGCGGCCTGCTTCATACAGACCGCCTGGCGCCGCTTCAAGCGGAGGAAGCTCGCCAGGGAGCTCAACACGCAGGAGTCCTTCTCGTCCTTCACCTCAGACGAGCAAGACAAATATTGCAGCAGTCCATGACGTCGATTCCTTGGCGACTACCCCCGAGGAGTGCATACTATAGAAGCCAGAAGAGCCCTACTTCTCCTTGGACCTGGGGGATGATTAGGGTTCGAGCAGAAAGAGCTCACGCAGTACGTATTAATTTCGACGCTTGACTCCTCTTGTGTTCTGATTGTCCATGTTTGTACTCTTCAAAGAGATGATAAGGAATACCATAGACATTGAGTCGTCATGGATTGCTTTTGTGTGTACCCCCTCTAGGGGCATAATTTTTAAGAAGCGCAAGTGATATTGCGCAAAAGGTAAGGGCCTAATTGTAATATGGAAACCTTGAAGGGACACGGTGACGGCCAAATTAGCGGAACATGTGTTAACAATGTAGGGGCACAAGTGTTTGCAAAAAAAAAAATGTAGAAGTAGTTGGCTTCAACTCCAATGATCAAGGTTGAACCCTCCCTATCTCCCATCTTAATCATTTACAAAAGTGCTTGCAAAAAGGAATTTTTTAAATAAATATTAAAATATTCTTAATTAATTAAATAAGTAGGAGGTTCTGGTATTTAAAAAACCCACAAATTATCGGCACATAAGGTACCGATTTACGTAGGTGACTGTTGCGAACAACCCTACCAAATCCCTTATAAATACAACACCCCTCCCCCATATCTCCTTACTCATTCCTCTTTATCCTCTCCATTCTCCTCATTTCTCCCTCTCCCTCATCTTATTTCTTCATCTCAATATCTTGAACTTCTTCTTAATTTCTGTTGGATTATCGATCTTGCGCTTCTTTTATTCAAGTAAGAGCGAATCGAGCAATTTTTTTCGTAACGATTTTTTGCAGGATTTTGATCTATAGAGAAAATATTATTTTATGGATATTTAGTTATTATCTTTTAGGATTTATTCGCTCGCTTTGAAGATAATCTTCGTTCCAGGTAATTTTAAATTTAAACATATAAAATTTCAATTCTAGATATCAGTGAAATTCTCAATTTAGTTAAATAACTTCCATTATCATTTGAATTTTTATTAAATTTTGTTCCTTTAAAAATTCTAATGGTAAAAAATACTCTCTTATGCATATTAATTTAACTAATCATGTCTTAATATTCACATAATTGTATTCCAATTAATTAGAAAAGATTTTGTATTTTTAAAAATAAATTTTAGTTCCATAAATTAATATAAATATTAGATAAAATTAATACTAGAAAAATTAAAAATAGTTATGCATTTAAAGAAAAATTTATTTTCAAAATTACATATTGAATTAATTATTCATCTTTATGAACGCATTGCAAATTATTGAAATTTTAAAAATAGCTACATATTTTAAAAAATACAATTAATTTTATAAATTAATATACATAGTAGATTAAATTGATAATTGAAAAATAAAAATACTTACGTTATTTAGGGATAATTTTAATTTCATAAATTAAAATTACATATTGAATTAATTATTCATTTTTGTGAATGCATTGCAAATAATTGTAAATATAACAATATTTACATATTTTTTAAAATTAATTACATAAATTAAATTACATGATAGATTAAATTGATAATTGAAAAAAAATAAAAATAGTTGTGTATTTTAAGAATAATTTTAATTTTATAAATTAAAATTACATATTGAATTAATTATTGATCATTGTGAAATTATTACAAATAATTGGAAATTTAAAAAAATATGTACTTTTAAAAATAAAATTTAATTTCAAAAATGAAATTACATAATAGATTAAATTGTTAATTGAAAAAAATAAAAATAGTTATGTATTTTAAGAATAATTTTAATTTTATAAATTAAAATGACATATTGAATTAATTATTCATCTTTTTGAACGTATTGCAAATAATTGAAAATAGTCACATACTTGTAAACTTAAATTTAATTTCATAAATTAAATTACATTATAGATTAAACTGATAATTGAATATTAACTAATAGTTACATATTTTAAGAATATTTAAATTTCATTAATTAAAATTACTTATTGAATTAATTATTCATCTTTGTGAAAGTATTACAAATAACTAAAAATTTAAAAATTGTTACGTTCTTGTAAAAATCAAATTTAATTTTCATAAAATTAAATTACATACTAGATTAATTTGATAATTGAAAATTTGTTAATTATTTTAATAAAATTATAATTTCATTAATTAAATTACATATTAAATTAATTATTCATTAATGTGATTTATCTGTTTAAATTATTTTAAACACGTTCTTTTATTGATTAACCTATGTAATTTATCTTTAGATATATCATCCAACAATATTCTAGTTTTTTTATATTGGGATGGAGCAGTGAATGAGACTGACGATCACATATACTATATTGGAGGACAAAAATGGTTATATTCCCATGTCAGATAACTCATTTTGATATATTGTGTCGAGTTCCTAAAGCCACCAGTATTCCACTCGAGCATTCTTACATTAACACGTAAGTGATTATATGAAGGATCAACATTTTATCTAGTACCAATTCACGATGACGAATCTACTTTGGCGATGATGGATTCGATCAACAAAGTGAGATTCATTCACCTTTTCGTAGAAGCCGCCCCTCTTGGTCAAGAAAACATGACATCCTCATGGGAGTAATACGGTCAAATTTATATTAAGTAAATATAATGTTTTTATTATGTCTAAACTGAAAAATATATAATTTAATAATATCAATAAATGATTCGGTGGTTGAGAATATCGATGAACCCTCATAATTTAACCAAGATATTGATTTGTTGACACAAATATCCGAAGAAGATAGTGGTGAAATTGTAATTGAATCTGAATCATCTGACGAGAAAAACATGAATACTAACACATGTCATGATTTCGGATTTGGTTCGTTTGCATTGGCCCTAGACAACAAAGATAAGGCTCATTCTTACTGTGCTAATAATGAGGATGCTAATGAAGTACCGATAGAAGAGTTGCCTAATGTATTTGACCATGAAATTACAGAGATAGAAGATGTTGCATTTGTGGAGAGACAATGTGCTCCTACTGACGATTCTGGATTAGATTATTGGTTTGGTAGGAGCTACAAGTCGAAAAAAGATTTGCAATATGATCTTAAAAAATGCAGTATGGAAAATCATATCCAATATAAGCCCGAAGCCCAAACAAGCAAATCTTGACTATTGTATGTATTTATGACGATTGCAGATGGTGTTTACATGCATCTGAGAGAATTTTATGGAGATTAATATATTTCAGGATATATAAATGACATCCTAGATTGGTCGGTTCTACATCGACAATACATAGAGTGATGTGAGGAAAGAGACGAATCGATAGTACTTGAGTTTGATGATGCAAACAACGATGTGCACATGAAATGGTACTAGAGCATATAAGAAGGTGGATCCAGACGCAGATTTCACCTCCTATAATAGCTTACCAACCTCATGGACCAATAGAAAGACCACTGGTATGTTTTATGTCAGTATCTTTAATTTTATGATATTCTATTGATTCATTGAATCATAAATAAATAGATGGATACAATTTTGCAAGGAAGGAGCAGTCTTGATGAAATCATACGATCAATAGATTTGACGTCTAAGATGAAGACAAAAGTTGATGATACAATTGCATATTTTAATGACACAATAAACATGTTCTCTTTAATGTATCCATTCCATCACTATGACCAGTAATACATACCACAAAAAGAGTCGCATCCCATAGGAACATCAGGTTTCGTCAATTCTTTAGATTTAATTAATTCTCTTTTGGTTGACTTATTTTGATAATTATATGATGCAAATCCTTTTAGGTATGAGCTATGCAGAATATAGCGGAGAGGGTTTTCAACAACAACAACAACAACCAACGTTTGATACTTCATGTTTAAAATTTTATGTATTTGATGATCCCAATAATTCAAATTATTTTTAACTTTTTTACATATTCATTATAATCGAAATCATTTAGCAATGTCTTATGCGGGTTTCACCGAACACGGATTTCAATAACAATAATCAACATATTTAAAAACTTCAGGTTGCAATATTTTTCCTATTTATTACAGTACTTCAATTTAGTTTTTTTCTTTTTACGTATTGATTATAATGTGAATCTTTTAGGTATGCATTATGCGGGATTCACCAGATAAGGATCTCAACAACAACCAATGTTTGAGACTTCAGATATGCATTATGTTTTATTATCATGATAATTCAATTTAGTTTTTACCTTTTTACAGTACAGAATATAACCCAAATCTTATAGGTATGTATTATGAGGGATTTAGCGGATTGTCACAAGAGCAACCACCTTTTGGGACTTCAGGTTGCATTAATTTTAATATATATTTTTCTTAATAATTTAATTTAATATTGATTTTTTAAATATTTGATTAATAAACGTAATTATTTCATGCTTATAGGATATATTGTAGTTTGGAGTCAATCGTAGTTTGTAGGACCGTTATATGATGGTCCTTCAAGTCAATTGACTCTGGGTCCTCTCAGCTCACACAATCAACTCAATACAATTCATAAGGTCTTCAAGCTAAGATATTTGCCATGGTTCGCCAAACTGAGACAACTCGAGATCGAGAGACGATTCCTTGGTATTCCCATGACGATACCACACCAACTTCTAGAGCTGCCTCGCAGACCATTGGTAGGAGTAAGGATCATAGAGCCTACACAGATAGATCAAGTTACTCAACTAACTAAACCTCCAAGGAAGTCCTCAACTATGTCACATCCTCCTGGCCATGTACTAATGCATTCAGAAAGGAATATCAAGAAGAAGGCAAACATGTCAATACATGAAGATAGTTATAAGAAGACATGGGACAATGCCAAAGAAAACGACAAATGAGGTGGAGGAGGAGAAGGAGGCTTAAAAGGAATTTCAAGGAAATGAATACCATAGAATATTGTAGCCTATTTTAATTTATATCTTGAAAAAATGTATTTTTTTCTATAATTTTAATAAAATGTTTGCATTTCTTTTAAATGAGTACATGTTAAAATGTGGAATGTTAAGATTATTAATATGTCATGATGAATGTCTTCATATTTAGTTTCTACAGATTATTTAAATTATAATATACAATCTATCCGAATGAATCGGATAATACTTTGTCACGGATTCTTATCATTCTGATAATGGGTATGAATTTGTTCATAAGAAATACTTTTGAAATTGCGATATTAAAATAATTGAAAAGGATTGGTTCAGAAAATGGGTATGCATATGCAGAATCATTCTTATCTTTTTGAGAATGGGTATGCATATGCAGAATCATTCTTATCATTCTTATCATTATTTATGAAATTCTTAATATAATTTTAATTAATTTATTACGCAGTAGATTTGGGAATTTTATATATCAGCACGATATATTTTTTAAGAATACTGTCTAAACAAAATTATTTTGTCTCATTATAGTAGGGCCTGGATTTATATTTAAAGGAGCGGGGGAGGGAAGGGGAAAATGGGGGAATGGGCTGCCCCCCAAATCAGCACATTAGGTGCCGATTTGGACACTTCACCCCAAATCGACACTTGAGGTGCTAATAGATGGTGGTTTTTTTAAATACCTAAACTCCCAGCCTATTTAATTAAATAAAAATATTTTAATATTTATTTAAAAAATCTCTTGCAAAAATGTAGAGACATAATTGTATTTGTAGAATCAAGGAGGGACAAAAAGTTTAAAGCACCTTTTTTAATAGTTCCCTTTCAATTGAATGGGTAATTTAGAAATGACAGTTGTTGGATTTGACAATTGAAATCAGGAGAGATTAGTGTAACAAAACTAGTCTATAATGACCCATCGTACCTATATAATGGTGAATATTATTCGTTGCAAAATAGTTTTTAGTACTTGAAATTAGGAATAACTTATTGTATAAATAAGTACTATACATTTTGATGATAAAGGTAATGGATAACCAGTAATTGGTATATGATACGTCATTGGTGATAAAGCAACTAATATTTCATGTCACTAATTTGATGATAACATGGGCCACAATCATGCTAGCGAATAGGGGAACGAGTTATTCATTTGTATAGATCAGAGTTATCATGATTACAACAAGTCTCCCTCTTGGAGATTTATGGCTTACAACTTGTCTCCTCATAGGAAAAAGGTTCAATATTTCTCAATTACTGGAAAAGTCATTATATACCCATAAGCAGATCTGAAATGGGTTCCTCTTATAGAGACCTTGGAGGTAATGGTTTTAGAACAACACGAGCTCAGTGAAGTCAATTTGACCTTAGCTCGTTAATGGCTCATGAGTGGGGCTCGATGATAATCATATTTGTCTTAATGCTAATTGGGTTCAGCTGTAGTCCAAATGCAAAACATATCAATCAAAAAAGATATTGAATATATGACTATAATGCGATGTTTATTTACTTGAGAAATTTCAAGGTCGAACTCAAGATATAGGTTTAGTTCAAGAAATCCAACGCATAAAAAATCATACAATTAAGGTTCTCAGAGAAGATTTTTTTTGTGAGTTAAAATTTTAATGCAATGTGGAGACGTGAACAACTGATATGGAGGTGTTTAAACCTAGGTTCACAATACGTACAAGGAACTTCAAAATTCAAATCCGAGGTTCAAAAATTCTTTACAAAATGGGAAACAAGTATTTTTTATTCATGGAGTCAAAATTTATCCAACATATTTTTTTTCTTATTTTTAAATACATAAATTGGCAATAATAATCATTATATTGGAACTAGTGGAAATTTGCAGGATTTAAATTCCAAATTACCTAGAAAATACCAATAAGGTATATTTTTACAATTAGTATTTTTCCTAGGTAGAGAATTTAAAATATAGTGGGAGTTTTTTTCTCTATTTTCTGATTTAACATGCAACAAATAAAAATTAACAAAGTTTTCAGTTTTATTCGCAATTTTTGAGATTTTTTTGATAAAGTATGAAGTTATTTTCTATTAATTGCTGATGTGCATTAATTACTAAAAACATGTCATTTTAAGCATTGAACTAGTTAAAAACATCAAATGATGATAACTTTGCAATTCGAATTAATGGCACATACTGCACGTTACAATAAACTAAAACATATTTTTTATTTTACAAAATTAAAAATAACTTTCTAATGAAATACCAAAATCACATAGCTAATTATTTTAAGGAAGATTGATTTAAGCATGTTGTAGCATGACTATATGAAAATAGTATAATATTTTAGGATTTTTTAAACAATTATGTGATTAACTATGAGTTAATTGTGTAAGTTAAGTAAACTATGATAACTTTCACTAAATTAAATATAGTAAATTGTACGCAATGCAAATAGCAATGGTAAAATGTGCCAGTGAACAAATCGATTCTTCAACCATTTTTGAGTTAAGTCCATTTGATTCCTTCTATCTTTAGGCCATCCCTAGGTCTATAAAAGGACCCTTTACTCAACCCTTCCAACACTGACCAAAAGCACAAGTTCTCTACTTTATACGATTTTATCTGGTCTAGTGAGATATTCTTCTATGCTCAATAGAAGATCAAACCTTGTAAATCACTCTAAATCTTATGATTCATTTAGTTGACTAGAATCTGAATTAATTGATTGGTTCCAAGAAACCTAATTTAAGAGTGAGATGCACGATGCTCGGCATCTAGAGGTTTTTATGTTCTGCTATAATAAAAGTTGCATAATTAGAAGACTCAAAAATATGATTTGATGTTATTGAAATTCTTAGCTTGATCCCACACGATTCTTTCATCTTTCATGATCTAGAACTTTGTCAATGAGGTTGACACCTGCCTTGAATATGCTTTTTAAACTTGGTCCTTTAACTTAATGTCTCCCTTAGTTTTATCTTGAGCTATGTCTTAGTTGCAAGCTAATTTCACAAGTTTTGTTATCATCCAAATATGCATACTTATAAAAGACAACATTTTCTGTATGTGTTTCCTAGGGAGTGGTCCAAATTCGAGTACAAAGTAGATGAACCACATATATTTATAAGTGCTATCGCTACAAAGGAGCAACCACTACAACAAAATGCAACTAAGGCATCCAACTGTGACCACTGATTCAATCAACTGTGGCAACGGAAATGATTCTAGCTCAGCTCCAAGGGATATAAAAGATGGAGATCGAAGACAGCTACCAACCATCAAGATCAATAAAAATTTGAAGACAAAAATTCCTTCCCAACCAACAGGCTTATTCCTTCCAACAAGGGTGCTTCTTTGAAGTGTGTCCCCCTGAGCATTGAAGTTTGGAAATCCATGATAATAACTTGGTTATCTTTGACGATGATCTTAGCCACTTCTTTGCAATTGATTTTGTGGAGGACTCTCAAGGTGATTATGAAGGATAATGTCAGATACATATTCTTGAAGAAGACAATATCTCTGGAACTGCAAGAATGGTGCGTAAAAGGACTGTCAAGAAACCCATTTTTCCATGATCACTACAGAACCTTCCAACTCTTAAAGGAAGGCATTCTAAAGGAGGGCATTCAAAATCCAAACTCCTTGTTAAGAAAAGGATTGTGGGTATTTGGTTTTCTCTCAGTCTCTAATGAAGCTGCAGCTTACTATCACCAAGCCCAAGCTTAGGAGAAGGTCCTTGCACTTAAATCCAAGATGCGAAAACATGGAGAAGAGATGAAGTTTGAATCTGAAAAATCAAATGATCTCCCTTTGGTGCCTTATTTATTGCCTTCAAACAAGGTATTGCCCAAGAATGGACCAAGGAAGGAAGTGAGAAAGGAAGCCCATGTCTTTCCTAGGATGAGTGAAAGATTGAGAAGGAAAAGGGGACAGACAGAGAGTAGCACTGCATGAGCAAGAAAGAAGAGGAAAATACCACAGGTTATTGATATCAATTATCAACTCCTCTTCATCATCTTCTAACACTAATAAGCATTCATCCTCTGAAGAATCCTCCACTGCAACGACTGAAGATGACTCATCCTCTAAAGAATCCTCCTCATCATCTAAGAAAAAACAGAAAGATGATGGATATTATTACTTCAAGATGCACCTTACCGCTTCAAGATGTTTTAGAAGTGGCATTCTTAGTTAGGGCCTTAAGAAGAACTTTTTTTTCAGAAAATTTCATGTCTACTTTTGTTAGTAGATGGAAGGGTGGATTTGAGAAGTTATTCTTTTTAACTTCTTAAGTCTGAATTTTATATTCATCTATCCTACCTTTTATTTTTTATAAAGACTAGCAAGCCTGGGCCTTAGTTATTCTTTTTATTTTTCAAAATGCAACTTCCTTTGAAGGGCCACTTTTGCAACTACTTTTCAATGGAATGAAGCATCTACACTATCACTAAAATCGAGATTAAATTTTTAAAAAAGTCATAACTAAATTAGCAACGAGTTCAATAAAATTTTAACAAAAAAGGTCAAAGGATAGTGATCTTTCTACGAATCTTCAACATTGAATATGATGATTTTTTCAAAAAGGTTCAAGGATAATTCATCGTTGCCCAAAAAAGTAGCAGTTAGTTGTAGCTAGAGATAGTTACAGAACAAGAAACAACAAATCTGTACATGTGCCAATGAGAAGAGAAAGCTAAAGTTATGCCAATGGATAAGACCACCATCACTAAAATAAAAGTTGAAGTGCCAAAAAAGTTATAAATAACCCAAAATAAAAGACCTAATATTCCAAGTAAGACAAATTCTATTTGAACATTAGACATGTAAGTTGAGCACCCAAGTAGGTTGCATGTATCTATATTACACAAATTATCGGGTGTTGAGATCTGAGTATCCTACGTAGGCATGACTCATATACAACTAGACGTGTCTCATTATAGAACTAGGATACCGATTGCTTGAAATTATATTACTAGGCCATGGCTATTAACGAGAAACACCAAATTATCCAAAGATCCAAAAAGATTGTAAGATGTTATTAATTGGTTAGTAATATAAAGTGGGATACAAAGTTTTACATGATTGCTATATATCTAGGTGAAATTGAGATGTAAGATGGTGAAACAACAAGCCATCTTCTTGTTTAATAGTGAAGCAAGTACGTTTCACGATATTTGATGGGTTGGAGATATTGATTCAACTTAAGTACTTTTTACGATAACAACTGGTGACATCTTCTTGTTTGATATGGTAGTAATTCAAGAATGAATTAATACGAACAAGAGTTCTTAAGTAATTTTGAGGGATAATTACCTGATTAAGATAAAAATCAAATCGTCTTTTTATTTTCTCATTCGAGATGCAAATGAACCTTGATTTGGACCATATAACAAAATAAAGAATATAACAAGAGTATCAAAAATATTATAAATAAAGAAAATATAATAATTAAAATCTTACATTTGAATGTGATGAATGTTGTTGTGAATTAGATTGACCTCCCTAAAATGTAACAAAATATTTAGCTAATAGACTATATATCAAACAAAAATATCAATATTGTTTGATGTTAAACGCTACCTGGGAATTCGTTGGCAATGTACTAATATGACTTCCACAAGGTTGATTTTGAAAATGTCCCTATAAAGCTGCAATGCATAATATAAAATGTATACATAATTTAAAACATGAATAATTAGAAATTATGAACATACTCGTGATTGAAAGAAAAATGGATCCATTGGTGGGCCTCCATAGGGGTTCAAAACTGGATTCCCTCCTACGTGTGGTGGAAATCCAAAAGCACTTGAAGATGGCATATCTCCAACCCCTACACCACCATTGGTGTTAATGCTAGAATCTCCATTGTTTCTATCACCAATGTTTTGGGTACTCCTACTCATCTGGGAAAAATCCGAAACATTCTAAACAAAAAAAACAAATATTAATATCACAATTTCCATGTTACGAAACAATTTAATTCAAACAATCTTACTTGTGGATATGGGAAAGGACATGTCAATCCAACATATTGGCTGACGCGATGCATCTAGAGAGCGTATTATTGCATCCATGCTTTTTGTTGTTGAATCAGTATGGCTTGGGATGCAACAATACTTTTCAATTTCTTTGTACTTTCCTGAAATAAGACAATTATTAACAAAATGAATGCTTTATGAAAATTAAAACAAATTATTGATTACATTACATATTCGTCTCTATTCATTTGCAAGGATGCTTGTAACTTCTCATATTCCAATCTCTTATGAGTTTTTTCATTCTTTGTCCAAGAAAATGACATACTTATTTGTTCTAGCACCAACAACATGTGAATAGGCCTTGGATACTATATCTTTAGAGGACAAATTGGGATGATCTTCGTGGGATCTTTCAATATATCTTTCTATTTCATCCTATTTCAAGTTAAAAAAATAGATGTCAGTAGGTAAATCGATATAACTACTACAATTAATATTGACCATTTTACCACTTTTTCCTCCTGAGGGTACATGATCTTCATCATTTCAATATCTGTAGGTTCCCTTTGATTTTCTTTTCCTAAAAGAATTTAAAAGTTCAAAAATATATAATAAAATCTCAATATTATTATAATTGGTACTTACAAAATCATGACGTTTGGCGGCCAATGGACGTCTTCCGCATCTCTGATGCAAGATCTTCCCTTTGCTATTATTTTTATTAATCAAAGCCTTGGCCTAAAATCAAGATAAATTGTAATTAAAAGACTATAAAGCTTGAGTAAATCAAAATATTTAATCAACATGCATAAATAGAATAAGAAGTCATAACATAATGCATGCACATAAGTCTTTATCGGGTGGTGGAATTTCCATAAATAGATGGAACTTCTTTATGTTGAATGAACTTTTTTGTGCTTTCGGACATATTGAATGAACTTCTTGTGCTTTCAACCTAAATGATATGGTGTTGCTTTTAACATAACATATACCCCCTCATTTCAAACTCTGCTAAAGTCAGTTCAATTCTACTGCATTTTAAAAACTGAATTAAATAATGATTTGGTTACATGCAAGTCTTTTTTAATTTTGAGTATCAGGTCCAAAATCAAAGTATAACTTAGAACAATATGATATCTCAAGATAAAATCATACCTTAGATTTATGTGTAGCTCATTCTTTAACGAGATTTGAAAACTGAGTAGAATCGATGCGAGGATCCTTCAAGAGTTCCTCCTTTAAACGTTCGAGTTTCTTTTCATGAGTCGCCCATACTGACTTCACTGTACACTTCCAATCTTTGTGACGATAACAATTTCAAAGATGAAATTAAAAGCATTCAGATGCCCATCCAAATGGAAATCATCCTGTCAAATAGTTCTTTGGATTAAAATTTACCATAAACTATATGAAAATTGCATATTAAATAATGAAATATAACCTTTAGAAGCTCCCAAGTATCCAACCACACATTTTTTGACATCTCTTTCCACTTTTTATCGAGAGGCCACAACCAATAACAACGTGCATAATATGCACATGCAACACGTAGTTTCGATGCATTCTCTCCAATAGCTTGGCCGTATTTATTCCATTCAAGCTTATGAAGATTTTCACCTATATGCTTGAAGAATTCCAATTTACTAAATCCATGTCCTTTTTTCTTTATGGGTATCTGATGAGCGACCCGAGCAAACGAGGTAAAGGTACTAAATAGGTCGTTGCGACCTCTATCACTCAGAGTCACTCAATTAAGAAAAATCAGACCACTCGAGCAAATAAATCAATCAAGCACAAAAGAAAGCGGCCTAGCTATGAGATTAACCTGGTATAGCACCCAGGGTCGAACACAAGGAGCACGGGTTGGCCAGAGGCCTACGAAGTAGTAAAAATAAAATAAAATAAAATACAAGGATTTTTAGTGGTTTTTAATAATTTTTATATTTTTTTTGGATTTTTAATAAAATGAGAAAATAAAAGAAAGTAAATGAAAGCACACTGGAGCAATTTATTTAGAGCACCAAAAATCAAGCAAAAATTAAGAAAAATTGTTTTTATGTTTTTTAGGTTTTTAAGTGTTTTTGGTGAATTTTTGGGATTTTTATAAGGTGTATTTTATTTTCTAAAAATCAAACAGTGCTAAAAAGGCAAGGTACTGTCCAGCCAGGCCCAAAATCCAAAAATAAAATATTTAAGGATCTCAAAGGAACCTAGAGGTAATTTTCCTGTATACTAGAGAAAACAAGGAAAATTTGGGCACCAAAATTATTGTTTTTGGATTTTTAGATTATTTATTATAATTTTTTATGAGTTTTTAGATGTTTTTAGATTTTTAGGGTTTTTGCTCAATGAAAAATAGCCAAAATTGGCTAGAAATTCAAACAACACACAAGAAATAGAACCTAATTTTTTAGAATATTTGGGGGTGTTTTTATATTTTTTTGGGATTTTTAAATCTGGACAGTAGCTAAAATAGATGTTTTTGAATTTTTAAAAATAACAAACAAAATCAAAAATGTCCTCAAAAGTTCTCAAAAATCCTACAACATGGCAGGAGCCATGTGTCAAATTTTCATCGAATTTGGAGGTGGTTTGATATTTTATTCAAAAATCAAAAGGGGGCACTGTGCATAGGGACTTAAGTGCAAATACCCGAAGAACTGGGGGTCCAGGTGCAAATAACCCAGCAAGTCACGCGCGTGGCGCGTGCCTGGGGCACTCAGGGACCTTCTGGTAATAAAAACCAAGTCCTAGGACCTTTTGGTAACTCGTACCAAAAAGTCCAGGGACGGTTATGCAATTAACCCACTAAAAGGCGCACATGCGGAATAAAAGCACTCACAGGGGCATATATGCAATTACCAAAAAGTTTCTATTCAATCATTAACCTCCAGAACTACAGGATAAGAGTTGCAAATAACCCAGACAAAGCACGTGACGAAGCACGTGGCTCACATACACAGGGGCATAAATGCAAATATCAACAAGCACGAGGTCCAATGTGCAATTTACCCTACGTAAATAAAATGCATAAAATATTTACAGGACTGACATGTAAAACGCAAACTAAAAGGGGGCCTAAGGTAATTTACCCCTTATTACGTCGACGGTTGGATGTGCGCCACGTAGATGATCGGACGGTCCTAGTGAGTGGCGCCTCTCTCTCCTTCGCACGTGGGCCGATCGACGGTGCAGGGCGAGGCACGTGGAGGATCTAACGGTGCTCAGGTGCTGGTGCCTCTCCCTCTGCGCTAACGGTCCAGATCTACCCTCGACAGGATCTGACGGTGGCTGCTCCTTGATGAATGGACGGCGATGATTGGAACTGGAGCTCTGAGGACGATCGGACGGTGGTGGATGATACTGGAAGAACACTCAGCCGGCGAGCTTCGCCGGCCTCGTGCGCGTACTGTGGTCCTCCTCAGCTGCCTCCAAGGATCGGAGAAGATCGGCGATGTCGTCCCGCAGCTGGTGGTGGCCTCCGATGGCCCAGCCGAGCCCTGGAAGGGCTCCGGCGAGCGCGGCGGCGATGAGCTCCTGGCCTGGATGTGAGGGGGCCTCAGATGGCCTCCTCTTGACCTGCAAAACAGCCCAAGAGCTTCGCGGGTCGAGGGCAAAGTGCCTCGACCCGAAGAAGCGGCGTGAGGGTGAACTGTGGGTCGGTACGAGCGAGCTCCGGCGAGCGGAGGACGGTGGAGCTCGAACCCCAGCTCCTGTGCGAGCTGGGTTGAGTGAAGGGGCAGAGAAGGTGCGTCGAGGGATGGCGGAGGTGACTGAGTGTTCCGATGATCGAGAAGATGTACGATATAGCCGGAATCAAAGGAATACGTCGGAGCTACGAATTGGGGGTAACCAAAAATTAGACGAAATGAGAAGACTAGAAGGTTACCTGGGTGGCGTGGAAGACTGTGCTGGAGCTAAGGTGGCTCCTGGTCGTCGCCTCGAAGGGTGTCACTGCCTGAGGCTCGAGCTCCTGCACGGGGCGGAGCACGGCGGCGCAACGTCGCCGGATCAATGGTCCGGGCACCCCCTCCTCACTGCGACAAAGGCAACCGCGAGCTGTCACCTCAGGGATTGCAATGGAGGTCACGGGAATGAGAGTGGCGAGCCAAAGATGGAAATGAAGTGCGGCGGAGCTCAGGTTATATACCACTAGGGGTCCGGCTAGATGGGAGTCGGGTGTGAAGCTCGGAGCGCGGATCCCCATGCAAACCTCCGGGCGTGGATCAGGGAAGATCAGGCTCGGATTAGCGCCCGGGGTTAGCGGATTCGGGAGTCGGATCAAGCGGGTACAAATTCGAGAAGTCGGGTCCAAAAGCAGATCCGCAATCTTGTGGTCCAAGGGGGGGAGTTGACCGGGGGGTCAACATCCCCCGTGGACCAATCGGAGAAGGCCACGTCATAAATGTTTTAAAAATTCAAAATAAAATAGGAAATGGCCGATTTATTAAAAACTCAAAACATGAAATATTTTTGTTTTAATTTTTTCTATTTTTTGGTGATTTTTAATTAATTTTTGGAAATAAAAATAAGGTATTCACATAGTATAGCTATACATAGGTATATATACAATATAGGGTTTTTGATTTTGATTTTTAATTAGTTATTTTTATACATTTTTATTCCTATTTTATATTTTATTTATTTATAGGATAAAATGAGGAATAAAAGGCTCTTTTTATTTTATTTTTATCATTTATATACATAGAGGAAATAATTAGTTATGTACAACTATGTACATGGTACATGTACAACATATTTTTGTAATTTTAATTTTGTCATTTTTGTTTGATTTTTGTTTTACTTCTTTTTATTTATTTTATTTACAATATATAGCATAGAGTATTTACAAAAAGTTTTAAAAATAAATAAATTTATTTACAAGGTGAAATAAAGAAAGGATCATGGTCTATGTACATGGTGAAAAGATATTTTTGGATTTTTTGATTTTTAATTTTTTTTAGTATTTTCTAAATATATACACAATATATACAAGCATATTTTTGGGTGAAGAAAATATAATTTTATTTATTTACATAAATATTTACACATATGAGCCCCTATCTCCCTCTACTTGGCTTTTATGCGGTCAGGCCCATGCTGAGCCCTCCCTTGGGTTAGGTTGCTCAATATTTATTCTAAATATTTCCCTCTTTTTCTTTTTAATCTTTATTCTTTTATTTTTGCACAAAAACATGCTAATTATAAGTATTTACAAACATGCATGCTTTTGCTAATTATTCCTATTTACACATATCTACATGCATTTGCATAGGTTTTTGTAGCTAAAATATAAGAATAAAGAGTGATGAATGGGTATTCATCACCCCACTATACTATACTTTGCTAGTCCCTTAGCAAACACTTATTTGAAAAAGAAGTGAAAAAGAAAGAAAGAAAAAGAAAAAGAGAATGTACATGGATCAAGGTTGATTATTAAACTTGCCTTCATTAAATTGAGGTATGGAGCTCAATCAGATCTTTGGATTATTAATGTGCCGGAACCTTATTTAGACTTAAGCTTAAAATCTAACAGCCTCTAAGTTCCACTAATCTATAATCAAGACTCCTCAATGCTCCAGATCAGAACAAGTCATCAATCACAAACCCTGAAGACCATGAATCTTTTCTTGTCCTGTGAAAGTGAGGTCTAAGCTCTCCACCTCAGACATGGCAACTTGACAACCCTCCCTAACAAGGTAACTCTATGACCTCAATCTGGCCACTCTTTCCTCGGGGAGCGGGGTATTCCCTTCTAAGTTCAAGTACAACCGGCTCAAGAAGAGGGGGAAGAAGAGAATGGGTCAAGGCCAGTGTAGCCAAGTACCCTAGGGAGCTTGACCAGTGTAGCCAAGTCTCCCTGCTGCAAGCTACAACAGGTGGATCATGAAACCAAGCTTTGCTTATTGCACTTATATACATACTCCGGTGGGATTATCATTTTCTCTCAGACCCACCACTTTTTTGGAGTTCTTTTCTTTTTGCACATTTTTTTTTCGAGTGCATCTATACAACATATACATGTGCAGCATATATACAAGGAGTTTTTCCTCTTGAGCCAGTAGACTATCCCTCTTTTGAAGCTTTATTGCAACCCACAACTCCCGTCGTTAGACCTCATGGCAACCAGATCAAGTTGAGACGCACTTCCTTCACTATAAGAAGAAGAGAGGTTCCGCCTAGAAGTACTACCCTCATATGCTATCCCAAGTCAAGGAAGACTGCCTCCTCACCACCTCATCCGTAGAGAGCTCGGTGCATAGTGCGGTTGTCCAAGTAAAGCCATAATCTATATGAGTCATGTGTTGTTGTTAAGTGCTCTACTTAGGCTCATTGAGATGACATGTGATCATAGCCTAGTGGACTCAAAGAATTAAGTCACCATGGACCTGAAAAGCCTTAAACCTAAGCCCTATAAGGTTCCTCTTAGAATTAGGTGGATTAAGATCTTAATCAAGCTCCATTTCTCAATTTGATTCCAGGCTAGTTTAAATGTCAACTATCATCCAAGAAAAACTATATACATATGTACAAAAAGATGCATATTTACACACTATTTTACAATCATGCAAAATTTTTGAAAAATGTTTTGAAATCATGAATGATGATGCATGAAGTGCAGGTTTTGCAAAAAGATATTTTCACACATTTACACAAGATTTTTGCAAACTTTTGATTTTCAAAACATTTTGGAAAAATTTTGTACTATATACATAATTTTGATACAAAAATATTTACACAAGCTTTACACACAAAAGATTTTTGAAATCATTTTTTACAAAAATAATTTGTACACTAGCTATGTATGTGCAAATAAAAGAAGATTATGTACATGAAAATTTTTAATTTTTGTGGTTTTTAGCCATTTTTATTTATTAACACACTCACACAAAGTACGAGTTATGGCTAAAGTATATATGAAATATATACACACCCCCTATACTTAGCTCGAACGATGTCCTCAGAGTCAAGAGCGATGAAGAAGACATAACTCGTGCTATGTATAGGGAATTGAAAAGGAAGGCTAGAATAAAAACTCAAGAAGAACTCAGGTCTCCCCCCTATACTTAGGATCAAGTAATCCTAAGTATAGCAGGCTGTATACTAAGGGCAAAACCTGAGTGGAGAATGTACAGGGTCTACCCCCCCTATACTTAGGGTGAAATGCCCCTAAGTATAGGCAGCAAAACAGGGGTAGACAGAAGCAAAAGAAATACTCAAAAGGTCTCACATCCCCCCTATACTTAGGGTAAAGTGCACCCTAAGTATAGCATAATCACAAGATGAAGAAAGGGATGTGGGACTAAGGAATGTGGTGATATGGACATCTGGATCTATATACAGCGGAGGATCAGTAAAGCTCAGGCGTGAGATGCATTAGATGTGAGTCAAAGACCACATCTCACGCAAAATGAATAGGGGCAATATCAACGACCCGCGGCTCATGATCTAGAAATGGCTTGAGCCGCTGGCCGTTCACTCGGAAGGTACTCTCAGAAGACAACTCAGATATGTCGATGCTACCGTTGTCGTGTACCTTCCGAACCAGATAAGGTCCTTTCCATTTGCTCTGTAGCTTCCCTGGAAATAGTCTAAGCCTCGCATCAAACAGCCATACTCTCTGTCCAATCTCAAAATGCTTGTGGCTGATATGAGAATCATGCCACTCCTTGACTCTCTCCTTATAATGTAGGCTGCTTGAGAAAGCTGAATCTCTAAGCTCCTCCAGGGCAGCTAGCTCTGCCCTCCTCTGGTCTCCTATACCATCTGAATCCATAAGTATGTCTGTGACTGCCCAAAGTGACTTGTGCCTCAGCTCAACAGGTAAATGGCATGGCTTGCCATATACGAGGCGAAAGGGAGATGTGCCCAAAGGTGTCTTGAAAGACGTCCTATATGCCCACAAGACCGAGTCCAAAAGATGTGACCAATCCTTTCGGTCAGGGCGGACGACTTTCTGCAGAATAGTCTTGATCTCCCTATTCGACACTTGGGCTAGACCATTCGTCTGTGGATGGTACGGTGTAGCAACACGATGATCTATGCCGAACTCGCTAGCAAGTGCCTTCACCTGGTCGTTGATGAAGTGAGATCCCCCATTAGAAATAAGAACTCGTGGAACCCCGAACCGCGTGATGATGTGCTTCCTCAAAAATCTGCAAACTGTCCTCGCATCAGCGGCTCGGGCGGGGATAGCCTCCACCCAACGACTCACATAGTCAACGGCCAACAGAATGTACTCAAATCCCTGACTCTTAGGGAATGGACCCATGAAATCGATGCCCCATGCGTCAAAAACCTCACAGAAGTGAATGGGCTGCATCGGCATCATATCACGCTGTCCACAAGTGCCCATCCTCTGACAGTCAGTACACCTCTTCACGAACTCATCTGAGTCCTTGAAGAGGGTAGGCCACCACAAGCCGGATTGGAGCACTTTCTGTGCCGTTCTCCTCCCAGAATGATGTCCTCCTGCCTCAAGCTTGTGGCAGTAAGTGAGGACGCTATGGTGTTCCTCCTGAGGAATACACCGACGCCAGACGCTATCCCCTCCTTCGTGGTAAAGGATGGGATCCTCCCAATGGTAAGACTTGGCCTTCGCTAGGAAGGTCTCAAGCCTCTGCCTGGGCCAATCTTGTGGGACTTTCCCAACAACGAGAAAGTTCACAATATCGGCGTACCATGGGAGTGAGGCGATAGCAAGGATCGCCTCATCTGGGAAGGTATCTCGGATAGGATCAATCTGCTCAGTCTCCTCAGGCTGCTCTAATCGGGAGAGATGATCCGCCACCACATTTTTGACTCCAGGCTTATCCTTAATCTCAATGTCGAACTCCTGGAGTAGAAGGATCCATCTAGTCAGTCTGGCCTTGGCATCCTTCTTTGCCATGAGGTACCTGATGGCGGTGTGATCTGTAAACAAAGTCACTCTAGATCCGATGATATATGATCTGAACTTATCCAGGGCAAACACTACGGCTAGCATCTCCTTCTCTGTGACCGTGTAATTCCGCTGGGCGGAATCCAATGTGCGGCTAGCATAGTGTATAGCAAATGGCACTCCATCCCTCCTCTGTCCCAGCACTGCCCCTACGGCAAAATCGGAGGCGTCCGTCATGATCTCGAATGGGAGAGACCAATCAGGCGGCTGGAGGACAGGAGCCTCAATAACACACTGCTGGAGAGTAGCAAACGACGAAAGGCACTTGTCATCGACAAGGAACTCGGTGTCTTTCGTCAAGAGGTCAGTCAACGGCCGGGCAATCCTGCTGAAATCCTGAATAAATCTCCTATAAAATCCAACGTGCCCCAGAAATGACCGTAACTGCCTCAAATTGGACGGCGGTGCGAGTTTTCTAATGACATCAACCTTGGCCGGATCAACCTCCATGCCTCTGTTGGAGATGATGTGGCCAAGCACCGTCCCTTGAGTCACCATGAAGTGACTCTTCTCCCAAGATAGCACCAAGTGATACTCAATACATCGCTGAAGTACTCGATCTAGGCAGTCAAGACAAGAATCAAATCCGTCGCCGTAGATCGAGAAATCATCCATGAAGACCTCTAAGCACTCCCCTACCATGTCCGAGAAGATCGACAGCATGCACCTCTGAAAAGTCGCAGGGGCATTGCATAGCCCAAATGGCATGCGTCGAAAAGCGTATGTGCCGAAGGGACAGGTAAAGGTGGTCTTCTCCTGATCCTCAGGAGCGATGGCCACTTGGTTGTAGCCTGAGTACCCATCCAGGAAGCAATAATGGCTCTTCCCTGCCAGTCTCTCAATAATCTGGTCAATAAAAGGCAGGGGGAAATGGTCCTTCTTGGTGGCTTGGTTGAGTCTCCTGTAGTCAACACAAACCCTCCAAGAGGTGGGTACTCGTGTAGCAATCTCCTCTCCCGACTCACTGATCACAGTCGTGATGCCCGTCTTCTTGGGCACCACATGCAAGGGGCTGACCCACTTGGAGTCGGAAATGGGAAAAATAAAACCTGCACCCCACCACTTTGATATTTCCTTCATCACAACCTCTCTCAGGTTGGGGTTCAGACGCCGCTGGAACTCACGCGACGGCTTCGCCCCCTCCTCGAGATAGATATGGTGGGAGCACACTGATGGACTAATCCCATGGAGATCCGCTACGCTCCATCCGATCGCCTTGCGGTTCTTTTCAAGAACCCCCATCAAACGGGATTCCTGCTCTCCAGTCAACTCGGCGGAGATGATGACTGGGTACATCTCTGGATCGCCCGCAAGGAATCGATACTTCAGCGAAGTAGGGAGCGGCTTCAGCTCTGGAATGCTAGGTGCCGGCAAATCTGGCTGTGGAAGAAACTGAGTGAAAGCTGCAAGGTCGGCCAAATCTGCCTGGGAAAGTGAAAGCATACTCTCGCAAACTGGATCGGGAGAAGGCGGCTCAACTGTACTGTCTCTGCTCGGCTCTGCATCTACCTCCTCCTCATCAATAGGCTCAGATGGTCTCAGGTCTGGCATCTGATCATAGCAATCGGCCCAATCAGACTCTGAATCCGAGGAATCTGTATCAGAAACGGTGGCATCAGTACCACCGGAAAACAAGGTGGCCTCAGCACCACCATCACTAGTCATCGTGCTGCAATCGAGGACCGGCTCTGCTGCCTCAATGGTATCCTGAACCAGGTCTGTGCTCTCCAGACTCTCCTCTGCTGTCATCTCTGCATCAGCTGTGTCTGAAAGTGAGAGGGTAGTCTGTGTCTCAAGGTCTGCCCAAGCTGCTTCATCATCTGTGATCACAAAGTCGTAGTCCTGGTGGATGTCTGGCTCTGCGTCTGTCAGCTGCTCTGAGTCTGTACTCGCATCTGAGCGGGATCTGAATCTGGCTCTGTAGTCCTCGACCGTCTCTATTTGTATACTCTCGCCCTGGATGCGAAAGTACACCTTCCCGCTATCATGATCAATCACCGCCTTGGCTGTGGCCAAGAACGGACGACCAAGGATGATGGGGGTATCGGTCACTAACTCAGGGATCTCCATGTCCAACACTACGAAGTCCACGGGGAATTGCAGGCCCTGAATAGTGACGATAACGTCTCGTAATAACCCCTTCGGCCTCTTGACAGATCGATCAGCGAACTGAAGGACTGTCCTGCTCTGTCGAAGAGTGCCCAACTCAAAGCGGTCGAGAAGGGCTGCCGGAAGAAGGTTAATCGACGATCCGCTATCTAGAAGAGTACGGTCAAACCACTGCTCACTGATCTGGCATCTGACATACGGGGCCCCTGCATCTGGAAAAAGAAATTTACACACATTTACACAAGATTTTTGCAAACTTTTGAATTTCAAAACATTTTGGAAAAATTTTGTACTATATACATAGTTTTGATACAAAAATATTTACAAATTTTACACACAAAAGATTTTTGAAATCATTTTTACAAAAATAATTTGTACACTAGCTATGTATGTGCAAATAAAAGAAGATTATGTACATGAAAAATTTTTAATTTTTTTGTGGTTTTTAGCCATTTTATTAACACACTCACACAAAGTACGAGTTATGGCTAAAGTATATATGAAATATATACACACCCCCCTATACTTAGCTCGAACGATGTCCTCAGAGTCAAGAGCGATGAAGAAGACATAACTCGTGCTATGTATAGGGAAGCGAAAAGAAAGGCTATACAAAAGGAGATGAAAAAGTCAAGAGGGACTCGGGTCTTCCCCCTATACTTAGGATCAAATAATCCTAAGTATAGTAGGCTGTACACGAAAGGAAAAACCGAGTGGAGAATGTACAGGGTCTACCCCCCTATACTAAGATATCCCTAAGTATAGGCAGCTAAACAAGGATAGACAGAAACAAAAAGAAATACCCGAAAGGTCTCACATCCCCCCTATACTTAGGGTAAAGTGCACCCTAAGTATAGCATAATCACAAGATGAAGAAAGGGATCTGGGACTAAGGAATGTGGTGATATGGACATCTGGATCTATATACAGCGGAGGATCAGTAAGGCTCAGGCGTGAGATGCATTAGATGTGAGTCAAAGACCACATCTCACGCAAAATGAATAGGGGCAAGATCAGCGACCCGCGGCTCATGATCTAGAAATGGCTTGAGCCGCTGGCCGTTCACTCGGAAGGTACTCTCAGAAGACAACTCAGATATGTCGATGCTACCGTTGTCGTGTACCTTCCGAACCAGATAAGGTCCTTTCCATTTGCTCTGTAGCTTCCCTGGAAATAATCTAAGCCTCGCATCAAACAACCATACTCTCTGTCCAATCTCAAAATGCTTGTGGCTGATATGAGAATCATGCCACTCCTTGACTTTCTCCTTATAATGTAGGCTGTTTGAGAAAGCTGTATCTCTAAGCTCTTCCAAGGCGGCTAACTCTGCCCTCCTCTGGTCTCCTTCACCATCTGGATCCATAAGAATATCTGTAACTGCCCAAAGTGACTTGTGCCTCAACTCAACAGGTAAATGGCACGGCTTGCCATATACGAGGCGAAAGGGAGATGTGCCCAAAGGTGTCTTGAAAGACGTCCTATATGCCCACAAGACCGAGTCCAATAGCTGTGACCAATCCTTTCGGTCAGGGCGGACGACTTTCTGCAGAATAGTCTTGATCTCCCTATTCGACACTTCGGCTAGACCATTCGTCTGTGGATGGTATGGTGTAGCAACACGATGGTCTATGCCGAACTCGCTAGCAAGTGCCTTCACCTGGTCATTGATGAAGTGAGATCCCCCATCAGAAATCAGAACTCGTGGAACCCCGAACCACGTGATGATATGCTTCCTCAAAAATCTGCAAACTGTCCTCGCATCAGCAGCTCGGGCGGGGATAGCCTCCACCCAACGACTCACATAGTCTACGGCCAACAGAATGTACTCAAATCCCTGACTCTTGGGGAATGGACCCATGAAATCGATGCCCCATGCGTCAAAAACCTCACATAAGTGAATGGGCTGCATCGGCATCATATCACGCTGTCCACAAGTGCCCATCCTCTGACAGTCAGTACACCTCTTCACGAACTCATCAGAGTCCTTGAAGAGGGTAGGCCACCACAAGCCGGATTGGAGCACTTTCTGTGCCGTTCTCCTCCCAGAATGATGTCCTCCTGCCTCAAGCTTGTGGCAGTAAGTGAGGACACTATGATGTTCCTCCTGAGGAATACACCGACGCCAGACGCTGTCCCCTCCCTCGTGGTAAAGGATGGGATCCTCCCAATGGTAAGACTTGGCCTTCGCTAGGAAGGTCTCACGCCTCTGCCTGGGCCAATCTTGTGGGACTTTCCCAGCAACGAGAAAGTTCACTATATCGGCATACCACGGGAGTGAGGCGATAGCAAGGATCGCCTCATCTGGGAAGGTATCTCTAATGGGATCAATCTGCTCAGAATCCTCAGGTTGCTCTAATCGGGAGAGATGATCCGCCACCACATTCTTGACTCCAGGCTTATCCTTGATCTCAATGTCGAACTCCTGAAGTAGAAGGATCCATCTAGTAAGTCTGGCCTTGGCATCCTTCTTTGACATGAGGTACCGGATGGCGGTGTGGTCAGTATATAAAGTCACTCTAGATCCAATGATATACGATCTGAACTTATCTAGGGCAAACACTACTGCTAGCATCTCCTTCTCTGTGACCGTATAATTCCGCTGGGCGGAATCCAATGTGCGGCTAGCATAATGTATGGCAAACGGAACTCCATCCCTCCTCTGTCCCAGCACTGCCCCTACGGCAAAATCGGAGGCGTCCGTCATGATCTCGAAGGGAAGAGACCAATCGGGTGGCTGAAGGACAGGAGCCTCAATAACACACTGTTGGAGAGTCTCAAAGGACGAAAGACACTTATCATCGACAAGGAACTCGGTGTCTTTCGTCAAGAGGTCAGTCAACGGTCGGGCAATCTTGCTGAAATCATGAATGAATCTCCTATAAAAACCAACGTGCCCCAGAAATGACCGTAGCTGCTTCAAATTGGACGGCGGTGCGAGTTTTCTAATGACGTCAACCTTGGCCGGATCAACCTCCATGCCCCTGTTGGAGATGATGTGGCCAAGCACCGTCCCTTGAGTCACCATGAAGTGACTCTTCTCCCAAGACAGAACCAAACGGGTAGCAATACATCGCTGGAGCACTCGGTCTAGGCAGTCAAGACAGGAATCGAATCCGTCGCCGTAAACCGAGAAATCGTCCATGAAGACCTCCAAACACTCCCCCACCATGTCCGAAAAGATCGACAGCATGCATCTCTGAAAAGTCGCAGGGGCGTTGCATAACCCAAATGGCATGCGTCGAAAGGCGTACGTACCAAAGGGACAGGTAAAGGTAGTCTTCTCCTGATCCTCAGGAGCGATGGCCACCTGATTGTAGACCGAGTACCCATCCAGGAAGCAATAATGGCTCTTCCCTGCCAGTCTCTCTATGATCTGATCAATAAAAGGCAGGGGGAAATGGTCCTTCTTGGTAGCCTGGTTGAGTCTCCTGTAGTCAACGCAGACCCGCCAAGAGGAGGGTACTCGTGTAGCAATCTCCTCTCCCGACTCACTGATCACAGTCGTGATGCCCGTCTTCTTGGGCACCACATGCAAGGGGCTAACCCACTTGGAGTCGGAAATGGGATAAATAAAATCTGCACTCCACCATTTTGATATTTCCTTCATGACAACCTCTCTTAGGTTGGGGTTCAGTCGCCGCTGGAACTCACGCGACGGCTTTTCCCCTTCCTCGAGATAGATATGGTGGGAGCACAACGAGGGACTAATCCCGTGGAGATCTGCTACACTCCATCCAATTGCCTTGCGGTTCTTTTCAAGAACCCCCATCAGACGAGATTCTTGTTCTCCAGTCAGATCGGCAGAGATGATGACTGGGTACATCTCAGACTCTCCCGCAAGGAATCGATACTTTAGCGAAGTAGGGAGCGGCTTTAGCTCTGGACAGCTGGGTGCTGGCAAATCTGGCTTCTGAAGAAGATGTGTGTATGCTGACAATTCTGCCAAATCTGCCTGGGAAAATGATAAAGAACTCTCACAAACTGGATCTGGAGAAGGCGGGTCCTCTGCATTGTCTCTGATCTGCTCTGCCTCTACCTCCTCCTCATCTGTAGGCTCAAGTGGATCCAGGTCTGGTATCTGATCATCACAATCTGCCCAATCAGATTCTGAATCCGAGGGATCTGTATCAACTGCGGTGGCATCAGTACCACCGTAGAGTAGAGTAGCCTCAGTACCACCATCACTGAAAATTGTGTCGCGATCAAGGTCCGACTCTGCTGACTCAATAGTATCCTGAACCAGGGCTGTGCTCTCCAGGCTATCCTCTGCTCTCATCTGTGCATCAGTTGTGTCTGAATATGAGAGGATGGTCTGTGCTGCAGGATCTGCCCAAGCTGCCTCATCATCTGTGATCACAAAATCACAGTCCTGGTGAATGTCTGGCTCTGTATCTGTCAGATGTTCTGAATCTGTACTGCCCTCTGAGCGGGATCTATCTCTAGCTCTGTGATCCTTAACCGTCTCTATCTATATACTCTCGCCCTGGACGCGAAAGAATACCTTCCCACTGTCATGGTCAGTCACCGCCTTGGCTGTGGCCAAGAACGGGCGACCGAGGATGATGGGGGAATCGGTCAACGAGTCAGGGGTCTCCATGTCCAGCACTACGAAGTCCACGGGGAATTGCAAACCCTGAATCGTGACGACAACGTCTCGCAACAACCCCTTTGGCCTCTTGACAGACCGATCAGCAAACTGAAGGTATGTCCTGCTCTGTCTAAGAGTGCCCAACTCTAAGTGGTTGAGAAGGGCTGCCGGAAGAAGGTTGATCGACGATCCGCTATCTAATAGAGTACGGTCGAACCTCTGCTCACTAATCTGACATCTGACATATGGGGCTCCTAAATCTGGCCTCTTGGTAGGCAGATGGTTCTGGATCGCGTAACACGTGGCTTTTGTCAACACATGAATCTCTGCGGTGTTGTTCCTCTTCTTCCTCCTGACCGTGGTCCTGTCTCTCAAGGATCGCTGAAGAAGAGGGATGTGCTGCAAAGCCTCATGGAGGGTCAGCTGGATGTGAAATCGGTCTATCATGCTCTGGCTGAACTCCTCCTGCTCTCTCTTTTTTGGATCTTTTTCTCTTTTCTTCCCCTTCCCCAACTCAAGGGCTCTAGGAAAGGGGATCACAGGGTCCTTCTCAGATGAAGGACTAGGAATAGGCCTAGACGGTTCGATGACCGGATCCTCACATACATCATTCACCACAGTGGGATCAGAAGAAACTAAACCTTTTCCTTTATTCAAAATAGAGTCCTGAGATACATTCATACGAGGAAAGACAACATCTCCATCAAAATGAATATTGGTGGCCTCAGTACCACCTCTAGCTGGCTCTACAACTAGACGTCTTGCGGCCTTAGTACCGCGGGCTGGCTCGGCTCTGCTGGTGGCGTCAGTACCACCTCCTCGATATGGTGAAGCGGCGGCCTCAGTACCGCCGGTGGAATCAACATCTCGGGTGGCATCAGTACCACCGTCATCATCATGTGCGGCTTCAGTACCGCTCTCCTCTTCCTCATCTGGCGCTCTGGATGGATCCTCGCGTTGTCGCTCAGATGAGGCGCCGCCTGCTGGTCTTCTACCGCTCCTAAGTGTAACAAAATCAGCATCAAATAGATCCGACGACATATCATCAAATGAGTCACTAGGAGTGGTAGGCTCAGTGTGAACTACCTGCTCAGACTTCCTCTTCAAGCTATTCGGATTAGGCTCGATCTGTGCAGGGATGGCGGCCTTCCCTCTCATCAGGTCCCGCATCTCCTGGCGGAACTCGTCCATCTCCCGTCTAAATGTAGCCTGCTGCTCTGTGAAGATGCGGGCTAGATCATCCAAGGCGGGGCTCTCATGGGAGCCCGACGGGTTGCCTCTCTGGTAATGAGGCTGCTGGACCTGGTGCTGCTGCGGCTGAGAGAGGTAAGAGGAAGGATGCTGCTGCTGGTGAGCTTGCTGCTCACGTCTCCAATTCTGTCCCTGCTGCTGGTAGGGACGAGGTACGAAGGATGATGGCTGGTGTGGCTGGTATGCTGGGGGTTGCTGGTGATCTCTCTGCTGGGAGTAATGCCCTCCCTGACCGGCTGGCTGCTGTTGGAACTGGTTACCCCCATTCCCCCACCTGAATCCGGGATGGTCTCGTCGGATTCCAGGTTGAGGACGGTCATACCAAATCCCGTTGACATCCATCAACAGCTCTGCATCGAAGGGGTCTGGCGGCAGTACTGCCAGAGGCTGATCCGGCTGATATACCACCATCTGTAAGTCTAGAGATGGTGGTGACTGGTAAGAGGGCTGCTGCTGCTGGTACGGCTCCGCCTGTACAAGGTGAACTTGTCTAGGCTGCTGCAAGGAGCTGGAGCACTGGGACGAGCTGCGGCTGCCGCCGGAATCGCCTCGCGACTGAAGACGGGGCTGAGAACCCGTCTGTGCCTCCTGAAGACACAAGAGATGGGTCTTCATGTCGCTCAGAGTTTGTGCCATCTGCTCCATCTGAGTTATGCCCTGGCACTGCTTCTTCTCTATTATTTCCATGCGGTCCAATTTCTCGCTGATAATCCCCATGTCCGCAGCGGCCGACTCTGCCTGTGCGGCTGCAACTGTGGACGAACTGGATGGACCTGCATCAACCCGTGCTATCCGCTGGTACTGCACGGGTCCTGGCGGCTGCTGAGATCTCTGTGTGTACAACCGAGTCTGTGACATCACCATGTAATTTTCGGCCATCTCCTCGTAAATGGCCCAGACTTGGTCGTGGTCCTTGGCAAAGTAGGACCCGCCGCAAGAAGCATTCACCAGACCCTGAAGCTCTGGCGTCATCCCACTAAAGAAGCTCTGAACTAGGTTCGGCTTGGAAATGTCGTGGTGTGGGCATCTATCCAGAAGCTCTCTAAACCTCTCCCATGCCTCGTGAAACTGCTCGTTAGGGAGCATGGAGAAGTTGTTGATCAGGGCCCTCGCTGCATTCGTCCGCCCGAGTGGATAGTACTTGTTCAAGTACTCGGTGCGGAGCTGCTCCCAGGTGTAAACAAACTTCCCTAAATGCTTCAGCCAGGCGGCTGCTCTATCTGCCAGTGAAAAAGGGAAGGCCATCATCCGAATCGTATCCTGGTCCACATGACGGTCGTGGACAGTGCTGCAGATCATCAAAAACTCCTGGAGATGGAGGTGGGGCTCCTCAGTGGCAAGTCCGTGAAAATGAGGAAGCATCTGCAGGGTGTTTGGAGGGAACTTGAAATCCCCCACGATGGCAGGTACCACCACCCAATGGTGCATCAGTGTAGATCCGGGGTTGTGTAACTCCCGCATCGGTCTCGGTGGTCCCGCTGCTGCGGCGGCTGCCGCTGCGGCAGCTGCTGCTGCGGCTGCTGCCTCGGCATCAGCATCAGGAATGTCCTCAGGCTCGCTCTGATCTCTCACTTCTCTGAGTCGCTCCAGCTCCCTTCTCATCTCAATCATGAAAGCTCCCTGATCGCGTAGCTGCTTCTGTACTGTCTCTAATGACGCGATCAGGGTGGAGTTGATCGCTCCCTGGTCTAGTACAAAATGTTCGGGTTGGCGATCATCTGAACTGCCGGCTCCGGCCATAGTGACGTCTGCAAAATCAGATGAGCCCAATTCAGGTTCTGTCAAATCAATTCGTCTTTCCTCGAGCTCATGTCTCTCAGTAGCAAAAGAAAGGGGATCGAGGGGGAACAGGGTGGAATCGTACTCGGGCCCGGAGAGCTGGTCTCGACTCTCACGGGCCAACCTAGATGGTGAAGTAGACGCGCCTGAAAGCGGTGCAGCCAAAGGCTGCCTAAGAGATCGTCTACCCATCATCTTGATCTGACGAGTTAGGCGGATGGGATTTGGAGAAAATATGATCGCAAAGCAAACCCCCGGTTCACCAACGCAACACAATCTGAAGACCGTGAAAGCTCGGTCAATTTATCTTGTCAATTTTATTTGGTGAACACACAGAATATCAGAGCGCTTACGTGACCTGTTAGGATACCCGATGCTACTCCAACCGACTGGCCCGCACGGAAGAGTCGGTAGTCAGCTAGAAATAGCACCGGAGGGCTCTACCTAGGGTGCGGGTCACTCTCTCGCGCATCCAAACCATACAATGAGGGGGTTGCTCTCCCCAAGACAAAATTTTTTAATGTGAGTGTCTTTTAGGGTCAATAGTGTTATCCAGTCCCAATTTTTTTATTTTTTTCTTTTTAATTTTTTTTTTCAAAATAAATACAAGCGGCCTAACGAATTTTCCGATTCTCCTGATTATTAAGTCAAAAACGGGGGAGGAAGTCGAAAAAGCCGATGCACGAGAAATCAATGATGCATGCAAAGTCAGAAAAGCGTACCTGCCTCCAGCTCTCTACATGCAGAGTGATCCGCGCATAAAATAAAGACAGAAAAGTAAACTAAGCTATATGATGCAATGGTAAAAAGCCGAGTCCTAAGACAAGCAACTTCTATTGATCGTGAAGAACAATAGTTAGTTAACCGAATCGAGTCCGGAGTCCGATCTTGGGAGTCACTCGGTGCCCGCCACAACGGGTCCTGCCAGCGCTGTATGTGACTCCTAACGGCACGTGGCCTCAAATCCAATTAAACTAACTTTTTTAGTGAATTTTAGTAAGGTCCAATTACGTTCTATAGGAACAGATATTCTATTAAGTGTTGGGCCTTAGAAATCTTACGTCACAACCAACAAAGATCCTATGTCTAGGGGCTCGAGCAAAACCGCGAAAAACCCGGAAAATGACAGTAAGAAAGAAAAAAGAAAAGCCGCGAGAAAACCGCGAAAAACCGCGAGGTCCTAATGGGTCCCCCGAGCACACCGGTACTCGGCGAAACAGACCCGCTAAGTTACAAGTGTCCACAAATGTCCAAGTTCTAAATTATTACAAACAATATTGTTCTCTCTTAGAAAATAAAATTCTTCTTCTCTCTCCCTGCTCTTCTTCCCGTGCGGGTCCTCAAAAATAAACTCCAAGTTGTCCACGCAGTACCTCGCACAAAAATCAAAGAGAGAGTGTCAGAAAACAATGAAAATATAGAGAGACAATAGGGAAAAATGACTACAAAGCCGTGATCCCCGACAACGGCGCCATTCTGATGACCGCCCGAATGACTAAGGTAAAGGTGTAGAAAAATAGGTCGTTGCGACCTCAATCACTCAGACTAAGTCAATCAAGAAAAATCAACCACTCAGGACATGTAAAACTAATCAAGCACAAAAGAGAGCGGTCTCGCTATGAGATTAACCTGGTATAGCACCCAGGGTCGAACACAAGGAGCACGGATTGGCCAAAGGCCTACGAAGTAGTCAAAATGAAATAAAACACAGAGAAGATATTTTTAGTGATTTTTAATGATTTTTATATTTTTTTGAATTTTTAATATGTGAAGAAGATAAAAGAAAGTAAATATCAACACACTTCTACAATTTATTTCACACACCAAAAATAAAGCAAAAATTCAAGAAAAAAGGTTTTTATGTTTTTTAAGTTTTTAAGTGTTTTTGGTGAATTTTTGGTAATTTTCTTTGGTATATTTTATTTTCTAAAAATCAAAAAGTGAGAGAAAGACAGGGTACTGTCCAGCCAGAACCAAAACCCTTAAATAAAATATCTAAGGATCACAAAAGGCTCTGGAGGTAATTTTCCTATATTCTAAATAAAATAAGGAAAATTTGGGCACCAGAATTATTGCTTTTGGATTTTTAGATTATTTATTATAATTTTTATGGGTTTTTAAGTTTTTAGGGTTTTTACGCAATGAAAAATAGCCAAAATAGGCTAGAAAATCAAACAACACACAAACAACAGTAACTAAAATTTTTAGAATTTTTGGGGGTGATTTTATATTTTTTTGTGATTTTTCAAGTTAAACAGTAGCAAAAATAGGGATTTTTGAATTTTTAAAAATAGCAAATGAAATCAAAAATGTCCTCAAAAATTCATAAAAATTCTACACCATGGCAGGAGCCATGTGTCAAATTTTCATCGAATTTGGAGGTGATTTGATATTTTATTCAAAAATAAAGGAGGGGCACAGTGCACAGGGACCTACGTGCAAATACCCAAAAGTTCTGGGGTCCTGGTGCAAAATACCCAAGAAATCACGCGCGTGGCGCGTGCCTGGGGCACTCAGGGACCTAAATGTAAGAAAAATAAGTTCCGAGGGCTTATTGGTAACAAGTACCAAAAGTCCAGGGGCTTATCTGCAAAATACCCAAAATAAAACGCACATGGGGAATTAAATCACGCACAGGGGCATAAATGCAAATAAAGAAAACTTTTTATTCAATCCGTAACATCCAGGACTACAGGGCTTAAGTCGCAAATAACCCAAAATATCACGTGTCGATGCACGTGTCTCACACAAACAGGGGCGTAAATGCAAATACTGAAAAGCTCGAGGTCTAATGTGCAAATAACCCAACGTAAACAAAATACTCAAAATATTTACAGGACTGAAATGTAACACAAAAACTACAAGGGGGCCTAAGGTAATTTACCCCTTTTATTAAGTCGAACCGATGGATGAGCGCCACGTGGATAGATGGACGGCTGAGAAGGGGGTGGCGCCCAGGTCTCCGGTCCTCGACTGTGATCCGACGGTCCAGGTGCTGCCACGTTGCAGATCGAACGGTGGGCGGATGACGAGGCTGAGCTGCACTGGATCGACGGTGGAGATCGACCCTCGGATGGATCTGACGGTTGAAGCTGCTCCTCGAATGGACGTATGTGATTGGATCTGGAGCTCGGGGGTCAATCGGACGGCGGAGGAGGGTGATGGACGAACAGGGCTCCGGCGAACTTCGCCGGACTCGTGACGGCGCTGGTCTCCTCGTGGATGCTCGCTGAAGGTTGGAGAAGGAAGCTGCGATCCCTCCGCGTCTAATGGAGCCCTCCGATGGCCCAACCGATCCTCTGGGAGGTCCGGTGAGGTCGGCGGAGGTGGAGCAGCTGGTCCAAGTGGTCCAAGCCCTCAGATGGGCTTGGATAGACCTGCAAAGTATCCCAGCAAACTCGCGGGTCGAGGGCAAAGTGCCTCGACCCTGTTAGGCGTGGTGAAGGTGCATGGTGCGTCGGAATGGAGAGCTCCGGCGAAGGTGGTCGGCGGAGGAGCTCGATTCCCAGATCCTGTGCGATCTGGGTTGGGTGAATGGGTGAAGAAGATGCGGAGAAGTCTGGTGAAGATGATGGTCGGGTCGGAATGGCAGATGGGAGATCGGAGGTGGCTGGCGACGGCGGCGGAGCTACGCTACCAGTAAGCTAAAAATCGAAAGCTACGCTAATCTACGGCCTAAGAGATCTACCTGGGTGGTCGGAGAGACTGGGGAAGAGCAGGGGGTGCTCCTGGTCTTAGCCTCAAGGGTCGTCTCGGCCCGAGGCTCGGTGCTCACGCTAGTGGCGGAGCAACGACGGCGACACACGCTGGATCAGTGGTTTCACCTCCTCGCCTCGCTGCAACAGGGGCGATCGCTTGCTGTCACTCTCACGGTGCCTCTGGAGTTCACTGGGAAGAAGGGGAAGGTCCAAAGATAAGGCGCGGAGGCGGCGGAGGTCGAGATATATATGGAGACAGGGCCGATTAGGGTTGGGTGGAGACGGCTATGGAAGGCGTGGATCCTTCGGCGAAGGATCTGGCGAGGATGTCGGATGATTGGCGAAGGATCCGGGCACGGGATTTGCGGAGGCGACAGGCTGGAGACGCGTGGAGAAATCGGCGAAGTCGGGTCGGGCGCGGGTCTCCCCAAAAGGAAAGAGTCCGCGGGGGAGTTGACCGGGGTCAACAATCCCCCGTGGACCATTCAGGAGCTGCCACGTATTTGATTTTTTTGTTTATTTATTTTAAGGCAGAAAATGGCCGAATTAAGAAAAACTTAAAACATGAAATATTTTTCTTTTATTTTTTTCTATTTTTTGGTGATTTTTAATTAATTTTTGGAAATAAGAATAAGGTATGTACATTATAGGTCTATACATAGGTATATGTACAAGATGTTTTTGTATTTTTAATTTTGTAATTTTTATTTGATTTTTGTTTTGTTTCTTTTTATTTATTTTATTTACAAAATATAATCTAGAATATTTACAAAAAGTTTTAGAAATAAATAAATTTATTTACAAGGTGAAATAGCTAAGGAAGGTGGTATATGTACATGGTAAAAAGATATTTTTGGATTTTTGATTTTTAATTTTTATTTTGTTTTTAATAGCTTTTACAAAATATATACAAATATTTACAACATATTTTTGGGTGAGGAAAATATATAGTTTTATTTATTTACAAATATATACATATGTGAGCCCCTATCTCCCTCTACTTGGCTTTTATGCGGTCAGGCCCAAGCTGAGCCCTCCCTTGGGTTAGGTTGCTCAATATTTATTCTAAATATTTCCCTCTTTTTCTTTTTACTCTTTATTCTTTTATTTTTGCACAAAAACATGCTAATTATCTATTTTTACAAAGATGCATGCTTTTGCTAAATAATCCTATTTGCACATATCTACATGCATTTGCATAAGTTTTTGTAGCTAAAATATAAGAATAAAGAGTGATGAATGGGTATTCATCAACGGGGCCCCTGCATCTGGCCTCTTGGCTGGCAGTCGGTTCTGGATCGCAAAGCACGTGGCTTTGGTCAGCACATGTATCTCTGAAGTGTGGTTCCTCCTCCTCCTCCTAACTGTAGTCCTCTCTCTCAAAGATCGCTGGAGAAGGGGGATGTGCTGCAAAGCCTCCTGGAGGGTCAGCTGGATATGGAATCGATCAATCATGCTCTGGCTGAACTCCTCAAGCTCTCTCTTTTTTGGATCATTTTTCTTCCCCTTTCCCATCTGAAGGGCTCTAGGGAAGGGGATCACTGGGTCCTTCTCAGATGAAGGACTAGGAAAAGGTCTAGACGGTTCAAGGACCGGATCCACACATACATCATGCACCACAGTGGGACCAGAAGAAAGTAAACCTTTTCCTTTATTAATAGCAGAGTTCCGAGATACATGACCACGAGGAAAAACAACATCACTGTCTCTACAAACACCGGTGGCCTCAGTACCACCACGGACTGGCTGCTCTGCTGCTGCTGAAGGTAGACGTCGTGCGGCATCAGTACCGCTGGCTGGCTTGGCTGAATGGGTGGCATCAGTACCACCTCCTAGATCTGGTGAAGCGGCGGCCTCAGTACCGCCGGTGGGATCAGCATCCTTGGTGGCCTCAGTACCACCGTCATCATCTGGAGCGGCCTCAGTACCGCTCTCCTCCTCCTCCTGTGGCGCCTCGGGATGGTGCTCAGATGAGGCGCCGCCGCCTGCTGGGGTCCTACCGCTCCTAAGTGTGACAAAATCAGCATCAAATAGATCCGAAGAAGTATCATCAAATGGATCACTAGGAGTGGCTAACTCAGTATGTACTACCTGCTCAGATTTCCTCTTGAGGCTGTTCGGATTAGGCTCTATCTGGGCTGGTATGGCGGCCTTCCCTCTCACCAGGTCCCGCATCTCCTGGCGGAACTCGTCCATCTCCCGTCGGAATGTAGCCTGCTGGTCCGTGAGGAGGCGGGCGATATCATCCAAGGCGGGGCTCTCGTGGGAGCCCGACGGGTGGCCTCGCTGTGGGTGAGGCTGCTGGAACTGCTGTGGTGGGTAAGAGGGGTAGGATGGAGGGTGCTGCTGGTATCCCTGGTGAGCCTGCTGCTCACGTCTCCAAGACTGTCCCTGCTGCTGATAGGGACGAGGACCATAGGATGACTGCTGCTGATACGCTGGGGGCTGCTACTGCGGCTGGTGCTGGTCTCTCTGATGGGAGTACTGCCCTCCCTGTCCTGACGGCTGCTGCTGGGGCTGGGCACCACCACTCCCCCACCTGAATCCGGGATGGTCTCGTCGGATCCCAGGCTGGGGGCGGTCGTACCAAATCCCGTTGACATCCATCAACGGCTCGGCATCAAAAGGGGCTGGCGGGAGTACTGCCAGAGGCTGGTCCGGCTGGTATACCACCATCTGCATCTCTGGAGATGGTGGTAACTGGTAGGTGGGCTGCGGCTGCTGGTACGGCTCCGCCTGTACAAGGTGAACCTGTCTAGGCTGCACTGGAGTGCTGGAGCGCTGGGACGAGCTGCTGCTGCTGCCGGTGTCGCCTCGCGACTGAAGACGGGGTTGAGAAGCCGTCTGTGCCTCCTGGAGACACATGAGCTGTGTCTTCATGTCGCTCAAGACCTGTGCCATCTGCTCCATCTGCGTGATACTCTGGCACTGCTTCTTCTCGATCAGCTCCATGCGGTCCAACTTCTCGCTGATGATACCCATGTCCGCAGCTGATGACTCTGCTACCGCTGCTGCTGCGGACGAACTGGAAGGACCTGCATCTACCCGTGCTATCCTCTGGTACTGCACGGGTCCTGGCTGATGTGGCTGGGTCTTCTGAGTGTAGAGCCGGGTCTGGGACATCACCATGTAGTTCTCTGCCATCTCCTCAAAAATAGCCCAGACCTGGTCGTGGTCCTTGGCGAAGTAGGACCCGCCACAAGAAGCATTCACCAGGCCCTGTAGCTCTGGTGACAACCCACTGAAGAAGCTCTGAACTAAGTTCGGCTTCGTGATGTCGTGGTGCGGGCATCTGTCCAGGAGCTCTCGAAACCTCTCCCAAGCCTCGTGGAACTGCTCGTTGGGGAACATGGAGAAGTTGCTGATCAGGGCCCTCGCTGCATTCGTCCGCCCGAGTGGATAGTACTTGTTCAAGTACTCGGTGCGGAGCTGCTCCCAGGTATAGACAAATCTCCCCAAATGTTTCAGCCAGGTGGCTGCTTTATCTGCCAGTGAAAAGGGGAAGGCGATCATCCTGATCGTGTCCTGGTCCACATGTCTGTCGTGGACAGTGCTGCATATCATCAAAAACTCCTGGAGGTGGAGGTGGGGCTCCTCTGTAGCAAGTCCATGGAACCGAGGAAGCATCTGCAAGGTGTTCGGGGGGAACTTGAAGTCCCCCACGATAGCCGGAACCACAACCCAATGGTGCATCAGTGTAGATCCGGGGTTGTGCAACTCCCGCATCGGTCTAGGTGGTCCAGCTCCTCCTGCGGCTACTGCCGCTGCGGCGGCGGCCACGGCTGCTGCTGCTGCGGCTCGTGCCTGTGCGTCTGCATCCGGGATCTCCTCGGGCTCGCTCTGCGCATCTCGCTCTGCTCTGAGCCTCTCCAACTCTCTCCTCATCTCTATCACGAATGCTCCCTGATCGCGGAGCTGCTGCTGGACTGCATCGAGTGATGCGATCAGGGTGGAGTTGATCGCTCCCTGGTCTAGTACAATGTGCTCTGGTCGACGGGAGTGATCATCAGAACTGCCTGCTCCAGCCATATCGACGTCTGCAAAATCAAACGAGCCCAGCTCAGGTGCTGTCAAATGTATCAATCTCTCCTCGGGCTCGTGTCTCTCAGGAAGGTCAGAAAGGGGATCGAGGGGGAACAGGGTGGAGTCGTACTCGGGCTCGGAGAGCGGGTCTGAGCTCTCGCGAGCCAACCTAGATGATGAGGTAGACGCGCCCGAAAGCGGTGCAGCCAGAGGCTGCCTAAGAGATCGTCTACCCATCATCTTGATCTGGCGAGTAGGGCGGATGAGATCTGGAAAAATTATGATCTAAAAACAAACCCCCGGTTCACCAACGCAACGCGAGCTGAAGACCGTAAAAGTTCGGTCAAATTATCTTGTCAATTTTATTTTGGTGAACACTCAAGATATCAGAGTGCTTACGTGACCTGTTGGGATATCCGCTGCTAACCCCAACCGACTGGCCCACACGGAAGAGTCGGTAATCAGTTGGGTTTAGCAACGGGGGGCTCTACCTAGGGTGCGGGTCACTCTCTCGCGCATACAAACCAAGCAATGAGGGGGTTGCTCTCCCCAAGACAAAATTTTTAGGGTGAGCGAGTTTTAAGGTCAATAATCTTAGCAGTCCCAATTTTATGGTTACACTTTTTAGGTATTTTTCAAAGCAAACAAAACGCCTAACGAATTTTTCGATTCTCCTGATTATTAAGTCCAAAAACAGGGGGGAGAAGTCGAAAAAGCCGATGCACGAGAAATCAATGATGCATGCAAAGTCAGAAATGCGTACCTTGCTCCAGCTCTCTACATGCAAAATGATCCGCGCATAAAATAAAGACAGAATTTAAACTAAGCTAAATGATGCAGCGGGAAGCCGAGTCCTAGACGAGCAACTTCTAGCGAAGAACCGTCTAACTGGTCACCGACCTCCAAGCCAAAGGGTCCGGTCTTGGCCCGTCCCTCCCCTGCCCGACAAATCGGGGGTAGGAGTAAGCGCTTTACAGGACGGGCTACGGCACGTAGGCTACGGAGGCTAGCGAGTCGGTTATTTTTATTATTTATTTTAAGCAGGTCCAATTACGGTCTATAGGAACAGATATGCAATTAAGGTGTGTGGATCCTACTTAATTACGTCACAATCACCAGAAAGTCCTAAATCTAGGGGCTCGACAAAAACCGCAAAGAAAACCGGAAAATGACAGTAAGAAAGAAAAAGAAAAGCTGCGAAAAACCGCGAAAAACCGCGAGGTCCTAATGGGTCCCCCGAGCACACCGGTGCTCGGCGAAACAGACCCGCTACGGTCACAAGTCCAAACAGTGTCCAAGTCCTGTCCCTGTATTATTACAATAAGAATAATAAATGAAATAAAGTCCTAAGCTATCCTCACCCACTCAACTCTCTCTCTCGCTCTCTCCTGCGGCTTCGTAGAGAAAGAAGCCGCCTCCAAGTTCCTCGGCTGCTCAGGCTCCTCGAAAGTCGCCTCCGCGGTCCTCGGGCCCTCGCAAGACAGAGAAAAGAGTGGTCAGACCAGTAAAAGATAATCAAATGAAAAGAAAAAGAAATGAAAATACAAGTCAGGGTATATATGCAAAAAAAATAAAATAAACACACAAAATAAAACAAAAATAAAAAGAAAATCAAAATAAAACAAAATAAAACAAAAAGAAACTAGATACAAAAGCCGCGAAAAGCCGCGAAAACAAAAACGAAAATAAAGACAAAAATACTACTAAGCCGTGCTCCCCGGCAACGGCGCCATTCTGATGAGCGACCCGAGCAAACGAGGTAAAGGTACTAAATAGGTCGTTGCGACCTCTATCACTCAGAGTCACTCAATCAAGAAAAATCAGACCACTCGAGCAAATAAATCAATCAAGCACAAAAGAAAGCGGCCTAGCTATGAGATTAACATGGTATAGCACCCAGGGTCGAACACAAGGAGCACGGGTTGGCCAGAGGCCTACGAAGTAGTAAAAATAAAATAAAATAAAATACAAGGATTTTTAGTGGTTTTTAATAATTTTTATATTTTTTTGGATTTTTAATAAAATGAGAAAATAAAAGAAAGTAAATGAAAGCACACTTGAGCAATTTATCTAGAGCACCAAAAATCAAGCAAAAATTCAAGAAAAATTGTTTTTAAGTGTTTTTGGTGAATTTTTGGGATTTTTATAAGGTGTATTTTATTTTCTAAAAATCAAACAGTGCTAAAAAAGCCAAGGTACTGTCCAGCCAGGCCCAAAATCCAAAAATAAAATATTTAAGGATCTCAAAGGAACCTGGAGGTAATTTTCCTGTATACTAGAGAAAACAAGGAAAATTTGGGCACCAAAATTATTGTTTTTGGATTTTTAGATTATTTATTATAATTTTTATGAGTTTTTAGATGTTTTTAGATTTTTAGGGTTTTTGCTCAATGAAAAATAGCCAAAATTGGCTAGAAATTCAAACAACACACAAGAAACAGAACCTAATTTTTTTAGAATATTTGGGGGTGTTTTTATATTTTTTTTGGGATTTTTAAATCTAGACAGTAGCTAAAATAGATGTTTTTGAATTTTTAAAAATAACAAACAAAATCAAAAATGTCCTCAAAAGTTCTAAAAAATCCTACAACATGGCAGGAGCCATGTGTCAAATTTTCATCGAATTTGGAGGTGGTTTGATATTTTATTCAAAAATCAAAAGGGGGCACTGTGCACAGGGACTTAAGTGCAAATACCCGAAGAACTGGGGGTCCAGGTGCAAATAACCCAGCAAGTCACGCGCGTGGCGCGTGCCTGGGGCACTCAGGGACCTTCTGGTAATAAAAACCAAGTCCTAGGACCTTTTGGTAACTCGTACCAAAAAGTCCAGGGACGGTTATGCAATTAACCCACTAAAAGGCGCACATGCGGAATAAAAGCACTCACAGGGGCATATATGCAATTACCAAAAAGTTTCTATTCAATCATTAACCTCCAGAACTACAGGATAAGAGTTGCAAATAACCCAGACAAAGCACGTGACGAAGCACGTGGCTCACATACACAGGGGCATAAATGCAAATATCAACAAGCACGAGGTCCAATGTGCAATTTACCCTACGTAAATAAAATGCATAAAATATTTACAGGACTGACACGTAAAACGCAAACTAAAAGGGGGCCTAAGGTAATTTACCCCTTATTACGTCGACGGTTGGATGTGCGCCACGTAGATGATCGGACGGTCCTAGTGAGTGGCGCCTCTCTCTCCTTCGCACGTGGGCCGATCGACGGTGCAGGGCGAGGCACGTGGAGGATCTAACGGTGCTCAGGTGCTGGTGCCTCTCCCTCTGCGCTAACGGTCCAGATCTACCCTCGACAGGATCTGACGGTGGCTGCTCCTTGATGAATGGACGGCGATGATTGGAACTGGAGCTCTGAGGACGATCGGACGGTGGTGGAGGATACTGGAAGAACACTCAGCCGGCGAGCTTCGCTGGCCTCGTGCGCGTACTGTGGTCCTCCTCAGCTGCCTCCAAGGATCGGAGAAGATCGGCGATGTCGTCCCGCAGCTGGTGGTGGCCTCCGATGGCCCAGCCGAGCCCTGGAAGGGCTCCGGCGAGCGCGGCGGCGATGAGCTCCTGGCCTGGATGTGAGGGGGCCTCAGATGGCCTCCTCTTAACCTGCAAAACAGCCCAAGAGCTTCGCGGGTCGAGGGCAAAGTGCCTCGACCCGAAGAAGCGGCGTGAGGGTGAACTGTGGGTCGGTACGAGCGAGCTCCGGCGAGCGGAGGACGGTGGAGCTCGAACCCCAGCTCCTGTGCGAGCTGGGTTGAGTGAAGGGGCGGAGAAGGTGCGTCGAGGGATGGCGGAGGTGACTGAGTGTTCCGATGATCGAGAAGATGTACGATATAGCCGGAATCAAAGGAATACGTCAGAGCTACGAATTGGGGGTAACCAAAAATTAGACGAAATGAGAAGACTAGAAGGTTACCTGGGTGGCGTGGAAGACTGTGCTGGAGCTAAGGTGGCTCCTGGTCGTCGCCTCGAAGGGTATCACTGCCTGAGGCTCGAGCTCCTGCACGGGGCAGAGCACGGCGGCGCAACGTCGCCGGATCAATGGTCCGGGCACCCCCTCCTCACTGCGACAAAGGCAACCGCGAGCTGTCACCTCAGGGATTGCAATGGAGGTCACGGGAATGAGAGTGGCGAGCCAAAGATGGAAATGAAGTGCGGCGGAGCTCAGGTTATATACCACTAGGGGTCCGGCTAGATGGGAGTCGGGTGTGAAGCTCGGAGCGCGGATCCCCATGCAAACCTCCGGGCGTGGATCAGGGAAGATCAGGCTCGGATTAGCGCCCGGGGTTAGCGGATTCGGGAGTCGGATCAAGCGGGTACAAATTCGAGAAGTCGGGTCCAAAAGCAGATCCGCAATCCTGTGGTCCAAGGGGGGGAGTTGACCGGGGGGTCAACATCCCCCGTGGACCAATCGGAGAAGGCCACGTCATAAATGTTTTAAAAATTCAAAATAAAATAGGAAATGGCCGATTTATTAAAAACTCAAAACATGAAATATTTTTGTTTTAATTTTTTTCTATTTTTTGGTGATTTTTAATTAATTTTTGGAAATAAAAATAAGGTATTCACATAGTATAGCTATACATAGGTATATATACAATATAGGGTTTTTGATTTTGATTTTTAATTAGTTATTTTTATACATTTTTATTCCTATTTTATATTTTATTTATTTATAGGATAAAATGAGGAATAAAAGGCTATTTTTATTTTATTTTTATCATTTATATACATAGAGGAAATAATTAGTTATGTACAACTATGTACATGGTACATGTACAACATATTTTTGTAATTTTAATTTTGTCATTTTTGTTTGATTTTTGTTTTACTTCTTTTTATTTATTTTATTTACAATATATAGCATAGAGTATTTACAAAAAGTTTTAAAAATAAATAAATTTATTTACAAGGTGAAATAAAGAAAGGATCATGGTCTATGTACATGGTGAAAAGATATTTTTGGATTTTTGATTTTTAATTTTTTTTAGTATTTTCTAAATATATACACAATATATACAAGCATATTTTTGGGTGAGGAAAATATAATTTTATTTATTTACATAAATATTTACACATATGAGCCCCTATCTCCCTCTACTTGGCTTTTATGCGGTCAGGCCCATGCTGAGCCCTCCCTTGGGTTAGGTTGCTCAATATTTATTCTAAATATTTCCCTCTTTTTCTTTTTAATCTTTATTCTTTTATTTTTGCACAAAAACATGCTAATTATAAGTATTTACAAACATGCATGCTTTTGCTAATTATTCCTATTTACACATATCTACATGCATTGACATAGGTTTTTGTAGCTAAAATATAAGAATAAAGAGTGATGAATGGGTATTCATCAGTATCGCATCAATAATACATCATTTGTTGCATCTACAAGAGTTGAATGGTAATCATGTCTTCTCTCAGAACCAAATAATTCGTTGTCTCCTGTCACAGTTCTACTTGATAAAAAAAGTGCAGAAACATTAATACTCAACCTTAAATTAAATGATGCATCAACATTATCATTCATCCTTCCAAAGATTACAAAGATCTATTTAAATTCTATAAAATAAATGTAATAACAATTAAACCAAGGATGAACATTAAAGTCCTTCAACAACAATGTATTCTCCAATTTAAACCAAGGATGATACAATAAAAAGTCCCTGATGCTCACCATCAAAGCATTAACATTCAAAAAATGATTTTATAGAACATGGACATTAATTTAAGATGTACATAATGAAGCAATTGGAAAGCAACTCAAAATGCATGGACATGAGAAAGCATCAAAATGAATTTCTATTAAATGAGCATTTTTACACAAGGTCATCACCAGATGAACTAAAACATGCTAGCAAACATAGAATGAGAACTTGGACAAAATCACTTTGGTATTCAAAGATTTCTCAAGTGAGCTCAACAATTAAAATGTCCTGAAAAGTATGGATTCACATAGTAAAATTTCAATCTTTCGACTTCCATCAATCATCATATTAACATGAACATGCAACAGAAAAGTTGGAGAAGTAGACTGAACTAATCAATGAAAATGTTGATACTGCAATAAGATCAAAAAACCAACCATGGTATGTAGTGTATTGAAACTAAGCTTATTTAATTTTTAAATAATCATTACATATACACATGGAAAGATTGATATATATCTACTAAAGCAAATAAAATATAAAAAGAATACCTCTCACTATCCTCGTGTTCCACCCTTTGAACATTACTCTAGTGATCTACACTCCATCCACTTTCTTCAAGCTCTGTTGTCAGATGAACACCCTCTGCAAGCCTACCATCTGCTGAGCACATTGAGTAGTAACACATTGACTTCAAGTTGTTTCAATAATATCACGATGGTTAAAATTTACATGAACATGTTACACCGCAAAAAAGCTACTGGGAGAAGTAAATATAGTCCATTTAAAATATGTGTTTTTAAATATGTTTTTACATAATGATTATTAGAAATCATCGATTAATTAAAAATTACTAAGTTGGAAAAAGAGTATCATTTTGTGGCATTTCCCTTCCTCTCCATTTTTCTTGACAATGAAGTCTGGAACAAATACATGCTTTGTTGTGCTTGCAAATAATTCACATGATTCGAGCATCATCTTAGATTGGATCATCAAAAGAGATTTGATGTTCACACATGCTTATGATTAACCACCTTGGATTGGATCGTCAAAAGAGATATGATAGAATCTATCAATCGGTGTATGCCTTATTTGTTATATGACATCATTACTCCTCTTATCTAAACAACTTTGTCCCTCTCGAGTCTCGAACTTCAACAATTTGGCTTTTATTTGTAGACGTTCACACATGCTTATGATTTTGATACATATGTAAACTGATGCACATGAAAACTCAATAGTACACAAAATGCATACGTTAATTTAAGCTATTTGTAGAACTGAGAAAAAGTCAAGCATAACCAAGTTGTAGAATCAAACTTTGCAATCCAGAAGATGTATCAATTTCCTCTAGATCTGTGATATACAGTCAGGTCTAACTATAACGAGATCATATTCGCATCGAATCAAAAAGTAAATATTCAATCAAACAAAATATTAAACAAAACAAAACACTTCTGAATCATGTCTTGAACTGAATAGTAAGGATCTAGTGGCTTATCATTGGCACCTCATCATATGAAATACCAATCGAAAAGTTTGATTCTAGACATTTTACGCAAGAGACAACTAGAATAAGTATTGAGCCCTTAACTTTTTTAACTCAATTTAACACAGTGAAATGATTCCTTCTTCATCACGGCTTCCAACTACATGTTAACAATCAAATATTCGCACTGTCGAGCAGGTGAATCTTCTTTGAGCTAGCATAACATTCAATTAGCATGTAGTGCTATGTTCAGTTCATTGAACTCGTGTTGTTTTAAAGCAATGACATGGTAATAGTGATTTTTAAGTAATGACAAGATAATAGTGCTTTTTAAAGCAATGACAAGATAATAATGATCTTTAAAGCAATGATAGAACATTAGTCCTTTACCTCTACCATTACCCGTTCCATTGCTCCATCCACCCAACGTTGCCGCTCTGTGTCCATCATCATTTCCGTCGGGATCTATACATTTTCCATCACCATCATGATCTGTCCATTGCTTTTCATCGATAACCTCGGACCATTAATTTTCATTCCCCAATAGATCCCTTTGCCATTTTCCTTGGACTATCTCTGCCTCTACTGACACTACTACCACCCCCACAGCCAATGGCATATCCTTTTGCTACCCCATGTCGTTGTCCCCAACCTAGGCCATCACCACTATGAAAGCCATCGTCAAATCCACCAGCAAAGCCATCTCCATGTACAATGCCACTAACATTGTCAGTAACATCGCCCATCCTCGCCTTCTGCCACTGCCCTTGACCTCTGCGAGAACCACCATCACCTACGTCGTAGACACCACCAACTCCAGAGCCACGACCACCAACACCACCAGTACCACCAATGTTGCCGACGCCAACGCCATCTCCCACCCTTGTCCTTTGCCCGTTTCCTCAGCCTCCACTGCTATCAAAGTCACTACCAGCGTTAGAGTCGTCCCCGTCGCCAAATCTAGCACCAACGCCACCAATGCGGCTAGCACCACCAATACCGTTGACGCCGGTTCCATCCCCCACCCTTGTCCTCTGCCATTGTCCTCAACCTCTATAAGTGCCACTGCTGATGCTACCATAGCCCCCCATCCTCGACCTCTGCAAGGGTCCTCGACATCTGCCAGCACCGGCGTCGCCACCATCACCAACACCAGCGCCATCCCCTAGCCTCGACATTTGCGACAGTCGCCGACCTCCGCCGGCACTGGCATCACCTCCACCATCAATGCTAGCACCATCCCCAAGCCTCGTCCTCAGCCTCTGCGATAGTCCTTGTCCTCGACATCAACCTCGGCCACCATAGGCGTCAACCGCCATCTTTTAGAAGAGATGTCATGCGAGAGAGAAAAGATGTGTACGTAGAGAATGATATATTATATATACGTAGGGATAGGGTTAGGACTGACGGGTTCTGGCCGCATATGTGATAATCGAGGTTTGGCGAGGGTCTAAAGTAGTCCACACAAGGCGGGACCACAATGTCGCTGAGCGACCGATCACGAAACCTCAATAATCAACAATTAACCCACAACAAGTAAATCAAGCAATGAAAGTAAATTTGCGGAGTTAAAATTTATTATAACTCTACAACAAGATGTGTATAGGTGCAAGTATGTGTAGAGTGATGAGCGACCTGAAGGCTAGGGTATAGGTGCTAAAGTGGTCGTTGCGACCCACACAATCAAGTCGGCTCGATCAAGAAAGATGAACCACTCAATAAAGATAAAATCGATCAAAATGCGAAGTAGCGGTCCTGCTATGGGATTAACCTAGTATAGCACCCAGGGTCGAACTCAAGGAGCACGGGTTGGCCTCTCGGTCTACGAAGTAGTAAAAACAAATAAAATAAAAGAGGAAGATATTTTTAGTGGTTTTTAATTTATTATATTTTTTTTGGATTTTTTAGTGATTAAGAAATTAAGAAAAACAAAGAAAGACACACTTCAACAAATTATTTAAAGCACTAGAAATCAAACAAAAATTCAAACAAAAATGTTTTTATGTGTTTTATATTTTTTTTATGTTTTTGGTGAAATTTTGAGAATTTTCTGATGATTATTGAATTTTCTAAAAATTAAAAAGTGAGATAAACAGGGGGTACTGTCCAGCCGAGCCAAAAAGCCTAGATAAAATATCTAAGGGCCTTAAAATGGCCTGGAGCTAATTTTCCTGTAAAGAAGATGAAACAAGGAAAATTTGGGTACCAATTTTATTATTTTTGGGTTTTTGGTGTATTTACTAGAATTTTTATAGATTTTTATGTGTTTTTCAATTTTTAGGTGTTTTAGATAATGAAAAATAGCCAAAATTGGCTAGAAAATCAAACACATCAAAACACACAAAAACAATTTTTTTGTAATTTTTAAACACTATTTAATATTTTTTTATGATTTTTTAGCTAGACAATGAAGAAAATGAAGGTTTTTGAATTTTAAAAATATCAAACGAAATCAAAAATGTCCTCAAAAATCCACAAAAATCCTACACCATGGCAGGAGCCATGTGTCAAATTTTCGTTGGATTTGGAGGTGTTTTGATATTTTATTCAAAAATAAAGGACGAGCACTGTGCACAGGGACCAAAGTGCAAATACCCAAAGTTCTGGGGGGTCTGGTGCAAAATACCCAGCAAAACACACGCCACACGCGTGCCTGGGGCACTCAGGGACCCAAATGTAATAAAAACAAGTCCCGAGGACGTATTGGTAACACGTACCAAAAGTCCAGGGGACTATCTGCAAATTACCCAAAATATAACGCACATGTGGAAATAAATCACGCACAGGGGTATAAATGCAAATATATGAAAGTTTTCATTCATTCAGTAACATCCAGAACTACAGGGGGGTCTACTGCAAATAACCCAAAATATCACGTGTCGATGCACGTGTCCACAACTAGCAGGGGTATAAATGCAAATAGAATAAAGCTAAGGGTCCACTATGCAAATACACCTAAAACTTAACAACTGACTTTGATATTTACAGGATTAAAACGAAATTAAAAATAAAGACAGGGCCTAAGGGTAAATTACCCTTTATTAAGCGGACGGGCTGGATGCACGCCACGTGGAGATCGGACGGCTGCTGACAGTGGGCGCTCCGGATCGCCTCTCCTCAGATCGAGCGGTGCTGGTGGCTCCAGGGACGGACGGCCCGGATGAAGTCTGGAGCGGAGGGGGACGATCAACGGCAGAGGAGGGTCCTCGAAGAACAGGTCCCCGGCGAGACTCGCCGGGCTCGTGCGTGCGCTGGGCTCCTCCTTGGAGCACTCTGATGGTCGGAGAAGAAAGCTGGAGTGCTCCTGCGTCTGTTACGATGCTCCGATGATCGAGCCGAGCTCCAAGGAGCTCGGGCAAGGTCGGCGGAGCTGGGCCTCCTGGCTAGATGGCGAAGGGCCTCAGACGCCCCTCGTTTCGACCTGAAAAGTGCACCAGAAGACTCACGGGTCGAGGGCAAACTGCCTCGACCCGGTTAGGCGAGGTGGGGGTGAACGGTGTGTCGAAGCGGCGAGCTCCGGCGAAGGTGGTGGACGGAGAAGCTCGGTTCCCAGCTCCTGTGCGAGCTGGGTTGGGCGAATGGGTGAAGAAGGTGCGTCGGGGAGAGGTGAACGTGATGGTCGATTCCGATGATCGGATAGTGGTCGGAACCGAGATGAATCGGAGAAATACGGCGGCGCAACAAATTAGGCGTAAATGGAAATTGAAGGAAACGGGAAGGCTAAGGGGTTACCTGGGTGGTCGGAGAGACTGGGGAGGAGCTGCTGATGCTCCTGGTCGTCGCCTTGAGGATCGTCTCGCTCCGAGGCTCGAAGCTCACGCTGGTGGCGGAGCTACGGCGGCTGGGCTCGCCGGATCGATGGCGAAGCTCCCTCTCCTCGCTTCGACAGGCTCAGACGCGAGCTGTCACCTCACGCACTCTCTGGAGCTCACTGGAGAACGAAGCAAATGGCCAAAGATAGAGCAAATGGGTGGCGGAGCTCGCTTAAGTATGCTGGAGGGGCCCGAGAAAGATGGCTCGGGTAGGTCGTGGTGGCGCGCGGATCCCAAGGTGGATGCCCGACGAGGATGTCGGATATGTCAAGATCAAAACGGACCCGGGGTTTAGGTGGGATTCAATCGGGTTTAGGCGCTGGAAATTAGGGAAGTCGGGTCGGGCGCTTAAGTCCGCAGAAGGTGGTCCTGGGGGGGGGGGGGTAGTTGACCGGGCGGTCAACATCCCCAGGACCCAATAGGAATGGGCCACGTGGCTGAGTTTTGAAATGAATATTAAGGGTAGCTAGGGCCCGAATTTGCAAAAACTCAAAACACAAAATATTTTTATTTTATTTTTTTTCTATTTTTTAGTGATTTTTAATTAATTTTTGGAAATAAAAATAAGGTATATACATAGTATGTAATATATAGGTATATGTACACAATTAGGGTTTTTGATTTTTTTGATTTTTAGTTATTATTTTTATGAAATTTTATTCCTATTTTATATTTTATTTATTTTCATTGTAAAATAAGGAATAAAAGGGTATTTTTACTTCATTTTTATTATTTATAAACATAGGTAAGATAAATATATATGTACATCTATATACATGGTATATGTACAATGTATTTTTGTATTTTTAATTTTGTTATTTTTATTTTGATTGTTTTTATTTTATTTATTTACAATACATAACATAAACTATTTACAAAAATTATAAAAGTTAATTTTAAATATTTACAAGACTGAATAGATATGTATGTGAGTCTATGTACAAGGTGACTATACAAGGGGTGTTTTTGCTTTCTTTTTGATTTTTAAATTTTTCTTTTGATTTTATATTTATAAATATATACAAGTATTTACAAGCATGTTTTTGGTGAGGAAAATATCTTTATTTTATTTACATAAATATTTACACTCATGAGCCCCTATCTCCCTCTACTTTGGCTTTTATGCGGTCAGGCCCATGCTGAGCCCTCCCTTGGGTTAGGTTGCTCAATATTTATTCTAAATATTTCCCTCTTTTTCTTTTTAATCTTTATTCTTTTATTTTTGCACAAAAACATGCTAATTATAGGTTTTTACACAATGCATGCTTTTGGTAATTATTCCTATTTACACATATCTACATGTATTTGCAAAGGTTTTTGTAGCTAAAATATAAGAACAAAGAGTGATGAATGAGTATTCATCACCCCCCTATACTTAACTTTGCTAGTCCCTTAGCAAACACTTATTTGAAAAAGAAGTGAAAAAGAAAGAAAGAAAAAGAAAAAGAGGATGTACATGGATCAAGGTCGATTATTAAACTTGCCTTCATTAAATTGAGGTATGGAGCTCGATCAGATCTTTGGATTATTAATGTGTCGGAACCTTATTTAGACTTAAGCTTAAAACTCAACAGCCTCTAAGTTCCACTAATCTATAACCAAGACTCCTCAACGCTCCAGATCAGAACAAGTCATCAATCACAAACCCTGAAGACCATGAATCTTTTCTTGTCCTGTGAATGTGAGGTCTAAGCTCTCCACCTCAGAAATGGCAACTTGACAACCCTCCCCAACAAGGTAACTCTATGACCTCAATCTGGCCACTCTTTCCTCGAGGAGCGGGGTATTCCCTTCTAAGTTCAAGTTCAACCGGCTCAAGAAGAGGGGGAAGAAGAGAATGGGTCAAGGCTAGTGTAGCCCAGTACCCTTGGGAGCTTGACCAGTGTAGCCAAGTCTCCCTGCTGCAAGCTACTACAGGTGGAACATGAAACCAAGCTTTGCTTATTGCACTCTATCTACCTACTCCGGTGGGATTATCATTTTCTATCAGACCCACCACTTTTTTGGAGTTATTTTCTTTTTGCACATTTTTTTTTCGAATGCATCTGTACAACATATACATGTGCAACATATATACAAAGAGTTTTTCCTCTTGAGCCAGTAGACTATCCCTCTTTTGAAGCTTTATTGCAACCCACAACTCCCGTCGTTAGACCTCATGGCAACCAGACCAAGTTGAGACGCACTTCCTTCACTAAAAGAAGAAGAGAGGTTCCGCCTAGAAGTACTACCCTCATATGCTACCCCAAGTCAAGGAAGGCTGCCTCCTCACCACCTCATCCGTAGAGAGCTCGGTGCATAGTGCTGGTGTCCAAGTAAAGCCATAATCTATATGAGTCATGTGTTGTTGTTAAGTGCTCTACTTAGGCTCATTGAGATGACATGTGATCATAGCCTAGTGGACTCAAAGAATTAAGTCACCATGGACCTAAAAAGCCTTAAACCTAAGCCCTATAAGGTTCCTCTTAGAAGTTAGGTGGATTAAGATCTTAATCAAGCTCCATTTCTCAATTTGATTCCAGGCTAGTTTAAATGTCAACTATCATCCAGAAAAACTATATACATATACAAAAGATGCTATTTACACAAATTTTACATACATGCAAAATTTTTGAAAAATGTTTTGAAATCATGAATGGATGATGCATGAAGTGCAAGTTTTGCAAAAAGATATTTACACACATTTACACAAGATTTTTGCAAACTTTTGATTTTCAAAACATTTTGGAAAAATTTTGTACTATATACATAATTTTGATAAGAAAATAATTACACAAGCTTTACACAAAAGATTTTTGAAATCATTTTTACAAAAATAATTTGTACACTAGCTATTTATGTGCAAGTAAAAGAATGTTATGTACATGAAAATTTTTTAATTTTTGTGATTTTTAGCCATTTTTATTTATTAACACACTCACACAAAGTACGAGTTATGGCTAAAGTATATATGAAATATATACACCCCCCCTATACTTAGCTCGAACGATGTCCTCAGAGTCAAGAGCGATGAAGAAGACATAACTCGTGCTAGGTATAGGGAAGTGAAAAGAAAGGCTATATACAAGGAAGAAGAGATGAAAATCAAGAGGGTCTCGGTTCTTCCCCCTATACATAGGATTAAGTAATCCTAAGTATAGCAGGCTGTATACTAAGGGAAAACCGAGTGGAGAATGTACAGGGTCTACCCCCCCTATACTTAGGGTGAAATATCCCTAAGCATAGGCAGCAAAAACAGGGGTAGACAGAAACAGAAGAAATACCCGAAGGGTCGCACATCCCCCCTATACTTAGGGTAAAGTACACCCTAAGTATAGCATAATCACAGGATGAAGAAAGGGATGTGGGACTAAAGAATGTGATGATATGGACATCTGGATCTATACAAGGCGGAGGAACAGTGAAACTTAGGCGTGAGATGCATTAGATGTGAGTCAAAGACCACATCTCACGCAAAATGAATAGGGGCAAGATTTGGCTCATGATCTAGAAATGGTTTGAGCCGCTGGCCGTTCACTCGAAAGGTACTCTCAGAAGACAACTCGGATATATCAATGCTACCGTTGTCGTGTACCTTTCTGACCAAGTAGGGTCCCTTCCATTTGCTCTGTAGCTTCCCTGGAAACAAACGAAGCCTCGCATCAAACAGCCATACTCTCTGTCCAATCTCAAAATGCTTGTGGCTGATATGAGAATCATGCCACTCCTTTACTTTCTCCTTATAATGTAGGCTGTTTGAGAAACCTGTATCTCTAAGCTCCTCCAGGGAGCTAACTCTGCCCTCCTCTGGTTTCCCATACCATCTGGATCCATAAGAATATCTGTGACTGCCCAAAGTGACTTGTGCCTCAGCTCAACAGGTAAATGGCACGGCTTGCCATATACGAGGCGAAAGGGAGATGTGCCCAATGGAGTCTTGAAAGACGTCCTATATGCCCACAAGATGGAGTCCAAAAGCTGTGACCAATCCTTTCGCTCAGGGCGGACGACTTTCTGCAATATAGTCTTGATCTCCCTATTCGACACCTCGGCTAGACCATTCGTCTGTGGATGGTAAGGTGTGGCAACACGATGGTCTATACCGAACTCGCTAGTAAGGGCCTTCACCTGATCGTTGATGAAGTGAGATCCCTCATCAGAAATCAGAACTCGTGGAACCCCGAACCGCGTGATGATGTGCTTCCTCAAAAATCGGCAAACTGTCCTCGCATCAGCGGCTCGGGCGGGGATAGCCTCCACCCAACGACTAACATAATCTACGGCCAATAGAATGTACTCAAATCCATGACTCTTAGGGAATGGACCCATGAAATCGATGCCCCATGCGTCAAAAACCTCACAGAAGTGAATGGGCTACATTGGCATCATATCACGCTGTCCACAAGTGCCCATCCTCTGACAGTCAGTACACCTCTTCACGAACTCATCAGAGTCCTTGAAGAGGGTAGGCCACCACAAGCCGGATTGGAGCACTTTCTGTGCCGTTCTCCTCCCAGAATGATGTCCTCCTGCCTCAAGCTTGTGACAGTAAGTGAGGATGCTATGGTGTTCCTCCTGAGGAATACACTGACGCCAGACGCTGTCCCCTCCTTCGTGGTAAAGGATGGGATCCTCCCAGTGGTAAGACTTGGCCTTCGCAAGGAAGGTCTCAAGCCTCTGCCTGGGCCAATCTTGTGGGACTTTCCCAGCAACGAGAAAGTTCACAATATCGGCATACCACGGGAGTGAGGCGATAGCAAGGATCGCCTCATCTGGGAAGGTATCTCGAATGGGGTCAATCTGCTCAGACTCCTCAGGCTGCTCTAAACGGGAGAGATGATCCGCCACCACATTCTTGACTCCAGGCTTATCCTTGATCTCAATGTCGAACTCCTGGAGTAGAAGGATCCATCTAGTCAATCTGGCCTTGGCATCCTTCTTTGCCATGAGGTACCTGATGGCGGTGTGATCCGTGTACAAAGTCACTCTAGATCCAATGATATACGATCTGAACTTATCCAGGGCAAACACTACGGCTAGCATCTCCTTCTCTGTGACCGTGTAATTCCGCTGGGCGGAATCCAATGTGCGGCTAGCGTAGTGGATAGCAAATGGAACTCCATCCCTCCTCTGTCCCAGCACTGCCCCTACGGCAAAATCGGAGGCGTCCGTCATGATCTCGAATGGGAGAGACCAATCAGGCGGCTGGAGGACAGGAGCCTCAATCACACACTGCTGGAGAGTCGCAAAGGACGAAAGACACTTGTCATCGACAAGGAACTCGGTGTCTTTCGTCAAGAGATCAGTCAACGGCCGGGCAATCTTGCTGAAATCCTGAATGAATCTCCTATAAAAACCAACGTGCCCCAGGAATGATCGTAGCTGCCTCAAATTGGACGGCGGTGCGAGTTTTCTAATGACATCAACCTTGGCCGGATCAACCTCCATGCCCCTGTTGGAGATGATGTGGCCAAGCACCGTCCCTTGAGTCACCATGAAGTGACTCTTCTCCCAAGATAGAACCAAATGGAACTCAATACATCGCTGGAGTACTCGGTCTAGGCAGTCAAGACAAGAGTCGAATCCGTAGCCGTAGACCGAGAAATCGTCCATGAAGACCTCCAAACACTCCCCTACCATGTCCGAAAAGATCGACAGCATACACCTCTGAAAAGTCGCAGGGGCATTGCATAGTGATGAATCCACATTTCATCATCTTTATTCTATCATTTTGGCATCAAAAACCCTAGCAAATGCCTGTAAATAGCCTTAAATCAAGCATCTTAGAATTCATGCATGTGCATCTAAATAGTGTATAAAATACTGTAATTAAAGCCAAAATTATAGAATAAATAAAGAAAAGAAAAAGAATAAAATATTGCAAATATTTTATGACCCAAAACCCCCGAGACCTAGGCATCTTGATGAATAGGTCGACTAGGAATAAAGTAGGGGGAGATAAGGTCAGAAATACAGATAAAATACCTATACATTTTATTCATTCTTTATTCATTTTGGGACCTATTTTTGGTTCCACTTTTTACTCATCAAATAAAGAAACTTTGTACATGAAAGTTATAGCTAATTTTATAAAGAAAAATACAAAATTGATTACACAGAAAAAGAGTACACAGATAAAAAGTTATGATCTGAATAAGAATCCAGAATCCCAACTTCCCAGACCCGTATCACACAAATAAAAACTCCAAATGCAGCATACTCACCTTTAATTGTATATAGAAGAAAATAATCTAATTAATGGTGGTGGTTTCGCATTTGGCGGAGCTACGATTTGAAAGTTGAGTTTTGGACCCCCGTTGTATAGCTATACTGATTAAAATATTCAATTTATTATTTATTCATTATTTTTATATTTTTATATTTTTATAATGTTGTAAATATTACTTATAATATATATGTGCATCAAAAGCAAAATAAAATGCAAAGAAAATACAAAATAAAAATACTTGTACAAAGAATACATAGGTATACTGCCTATACATATACCTATACAAAACACTCTTAGATTTTATTTAATATACAAAAGACTTCAATAAAATAAAATAAAAATATATTTGTGTATATAAAAGTATGCTATAATTTTATAAAATAATAAATAAAAATAATAAAAGTAAAATACACAGAATAAAAATAAAGCAATGAAGTATATAGATAATATACCTATATAGGGGTATAACAACAACTTGTAAAAATAAAGACCATAAAAATAATTAAAAATCATAATAAAATAATTTATAAAATTATAAGCATTTTTTATTTTTTAACCATAATTAAATAAAAAGGTTAATATTTTATTTTGATTTTATAAGATATTTTTCCAGGCTTTTTCCTGGTTGGTCCACGTGGACCAACCAGGTGGGCTGGAGAGTTGACCTCGGGTCAACTCTCTGACCCCATCCTGTCCCCTTTGTCAGAACGAGTTTTGACTTATTTCTCGATTTTTTCGAGGCGTATTCTTTCACCATTTCATGTCGAGGTCTTCTGCAAAATTGTTCCTTGGAGGATGGGCTTTCACGCCCTAATCTAATCTCGAACATTGGATCAACACGGCCACCGCTAGCGCCTCGTTTAGCACGCCCGTCCATCATCTTTCAAAAACACCTCTCATTCCCCCTTTTGATTTTTGAACCGCAAATCCATCCAAACGCCCACCCCTGACCTTGCTAGGAATCTCTGAGGTGACAGCTCCGTGGAGTCCTCGTCAGGGAGGTGGTTCATCCACGTTTGGGCGCGTTCCGACCAACCTCCGGCCAAGCCGTAGAGGTACCCTTCTCCCTCGCTCTATCTTAGCTTGAGGGCCATCTAACCACCTTATCGTTATCCTCATCTTCTTCCTGTTCATCCGAGCGTCATCCAGATCCTTTCATTTCACTCGTTAACAATCGATTCGCCTAATCAATTGGTCGCCGGAGCATCTCCGACCACCTTCGGTCGCTACGCACTCCGCCTCGTTAACACCCTGTCCGCCTAGCCGCGAGGTCGGGGCATTTTACCCCCGACCTTTTCACTTTTCTTTGCAGGTCTCAGCCTTGGATTCCAAGGCCGGAGTGAGTTTCTGGAACCTCGCCGTATCTCCTGGACCCGCCTCGCTCTTCGTCATCGGCGAGCTCGCGCCGGCCACCTACGAGACCATCGAACCCCTCCAGCCGTTAGAGGACGCCGCCAGCTAGTTCCTGAGCTTCACAACAGCGAAGGAGTGCGTCGGAGAGCATCGTGCGCGGTGATTGAACCTCGCCGGGGGCGTGTTCTTCGTCCGCTTCTCCTCCGCATCTCAGAGCCGTTGGATCGCCGGCGTTCTTGGCGCGATTCAGCAACCGTTGGATGGCGCCAACCCCGCAGCCGTTGATCTCCAATCGAAGCATATGATCTGGGCCGCACAAACTGAAGGGGTACGGGGCGTCGGATTTCAGCCACGTGTATTAGTGAAAGACCTCTAGCCGTTCGATCTGCCCTTTGACTGGGTATTTTGCAATCTTAACCCCATCATTTTTGTGTGTTATTAATTACAATAGCAACTTTCATTTTCAGTTAGTAACTTTCTGTAATATTTGCTACAAACCCCTATAGGTCTCGTAATTACATTCCAGCCCTTGCCAGCCAAGCGCACGTGCGTGGCACGTGCGCGTGGGTATTTTGCGGCAAGACCCGCGTGGTTTTGGCATTTAATATTCAGTGCAAGAACTATTTTACTCAGTATAAATTCTTGGGGAAATTTTGCATCCGTGCCCTTGCTTGTCTGGTTATCTGCACTTATGCCCCTCCCAAGCGTGTGTGCGACTCACGTGGGCCTAGGACTTTTGCATTAAAGCCCCTGCGGCTTTTGGTTTTGTCATTTGACCCAGAAACTTGTTGTTTTGGTTCAAAATTTTGGTAAAAATTGCAGACGTGACCCTATTGTTTTATCTATTTGCATAAAGGTCCCTGCCAGGCTTTCCAATTGTGCTGTATTGCTCTATTTATTTTAGGCCTCGTTTTAACTCCAAAAATTCTAAAAATTTGAACTTAAGCTCCTGGACACGTGTTCTTCCACGCCCTAAATTTAGTTTCTGATTTTATTTTATTTTTATAGTTATTAAAAATCAAAAACTTGCTTTTTGTGCACTGTCTAGCTTAGAAAATACCAAAAAAATATTAAAACACCTCTAAAAATTCCAAAAAAATTACCTAGTGTCTATGTTATCATCGTTTAGTGTCAGTCCAAAAATCATTAAAAATCTCAAAAGAAAAACACTAAAAATTTAAAAACACTCAAAAACTTCAAAAAAATATATAAAATAGTAGAAAACTCCAAAAATCACGAACTCAGTTCCTGTTTGTTCCTCATTTTGTTCTCTTTATTTGAAAATAGTGTGAAAAGTTTTGGTTGCTGTTTGCTAATTTTAATTCTCATTTTATTCACAGCCAGCATTATTTCCACTGTTTTCCTTTATTTCAGTATTTAAAAATACCAAAAACATCTTGAAAAATCCCCAAAAATCACAAAAACAGTAAAAAATCCTAAAAATACCAAAAATAATTTATTTCTGAATTTTTGGTAATTTTTACTTAGTTTTATAAATATTTTACCTTGTCTTTTATTCCATTGTCTTTAAATTCCAATATTGAAAACTAAAAAAATATAAAATAAAAAAAATTATAAAAATCAGAAAATTAAAAATCAAAATACAAAATTCAAAATTAAAATAAAAAAATTCAAAATTAAAAACCCACAAAAATTGTATTGCTTGCTTGCTTAGTGTAGACACATCACACACACACACTTGTGCATTAATTTTTGAACTACCCTGCTTGCTCCCTGTGTTTGAACTCTCTACATACTTGCACCTATACATCTTTTATGTAGAGTTAAAAATAAATTTTAACTCCACATTAGTTCTAATTTATTGATTTTTAGTGTGGGTTAATTGTTGATTAATTTCAGAATTTGTGTGGTCAAACACCGACTGTTGACTCGCCTTGTGAGTCGATACAACCACATCGATTCCCGAGATTATCAAATGACGCCGTTGCCGGGGAGCAACAACGAGTAGTTTACATTTTGCTTGTTGTGATTGTCTACTATAGCTTCATTCCATTTCTCTTGCATTTTTGATACATATTGATTAAGTTATCTGACCATTTCTTTTCTTGTCTTCTTGCGAGGGACCACGGAGCAAGGCGGATCGCCTAGGTGACCCGAAGCAACCTTGGGACGCGAAGCCGGCTATTCTTAGCCAACCCGGCAGGAGAGAGCGAGAAGAGTGAGAGAGAGTGATTAGTTAGCTTTTCTTTTATCTTTGTGAGAGAGTGATTTGTTTAATTGTAATAATACAGGTACACTTGGGCTCTCGGACACTTAGACACTACCGGGCCTAATTTCCGGGTGTTTGTTCACCCGGGGGCTCACCGAAGTTTTGATCGCGTTTTCATCGCTGTCATTTTCCGGTTTTGTTTTCATTTTTCCTTTCTTTTGTGGATTGAGCTCTTAGATTAGGCCCTGCTTGATTCGACTAGCCTAGGTCCAAACACCCTAATAACTCTTGCATGTTCCTATAGATCGTTGTTGGACTTAGACTAATTAAACAGTTGGCTAGTAGCTTCCGATCCACGCGCCGCGAGCTCACACCCGAACAAGCGCTTTCTCCTAACTCAAATGTGTTGAGCAGAGGAGGGGTGAGCCTAGACCGGACACTCGGATTAGGAGTTAGTAGCTAACTTGTGGTTCTTCACGCTAGCAGTTGCCTATTCTAGGACGATTTCCGCTTGCATATCGCTATGTAGTGTAGGTTTAAAAATTCTGCTTTGCATCCCGCATGGAGAGAGCTGGGATTCACTATAAGTCTTCTTACTTTGCATACATCATCTAGGCACAAAGGTGAGATTTCCACCTTGGTGTCGACTTGCACGGCTTTTCCGACTCTATTCTCCCTCTGTTTTTGGAACAAAGTAGGATAAAGGAAAAATACAAAAAATCGTTAGGCGCTTGTTTGAATTTACTCAAAAGAAGCGATAACACAAAAAAAATTAAAAAAGGGGACTGCTAAAGAAAACTTGACCAAAAATAAAATCGGTATCATCAGGTCCAACCTTTCTTTTCTCCCAGACGGGCTCACTGACAAAGAACAAGAAGCTCTCTTTCTCCGTGGAGGTTGAAAGTCCCATGCTAGCTTAGGGCGGGGTCATGAATCAGGCAAATAAATAAGGAAGGGCTCCTCCTTCCCTATGCTTTCTATGTCCCAAACTCCGAGCCGCGGTTGCCCTCCCCCAAATATATTTGGAATCATTGCTTGGGGTGAGTAATACCCTCACTTGTATTCAGGTTGCATGGGAAGGTTTCCTTCCAAGTGAGGTGAGCGCTTCGTAAGGAATAGAGCAAAAACCCAACTTGTGGCTGCCTTGTGTATCGCCTGGATTTCCGAAGTATTGGCGCTACTATCGTACGTAGTCGAGTAGGACTTGGTCGCCATTGGTGACTCACTATTGTGTGAGCGCCGACCTTGTCCGAAGTACCGAGCTTAGGCCACGCCTTCACGGGTGTAACTGTCTCACCGGCTGCGTCCGAGTAGGATCTTGCACGCTCACGGGTGATTCCGTTGCGAGCGAGGTCCGAATATCGGTTTCGCCTATCGGCTTCCTCCCTCTTTTCTTTGGCTGAGTAGGGATCAAGGAAGGGTTACAAGGACCTCAAAAAGCGCAAGTTACAGGTTACATAGGAGGAGGACAAGTACGGGGACACTTTCCTGGCAGTACTCTCGCTCCTATAGGCGTAGCGTTCTAAGGACTCGTGACAAGATAAATACCTGAAAACAAGCTAAAATTGACAAGATAAAAGCCGAACCTTCACGGCTTCACGTGTTGAGTTAGTGAATTCACCCCTGCTTTGTGTTTGATTTCTAGATTTATTTAGGTCAAGATAAAAAACACCGCACAATTGTGCGCAATTTTTGTTGCATCTCATCTTCTTCTTCTCTTGCATTTACCCTGCTCTTCCCGAATAATCAAGATGATGGGACGGAGATCTCTTAGGCCGACCTTGTCGGCACCGCTCTCTAGCACTCCTCCTCATTCATCTAGGAATACCTCGGAGAGTCCGCTCTCCGAGCCCGAGTTTACATCCACCCTGTTCCCCCTCAACCACCCTTCCCATTCTCCTTCTCTCAGTCCAATTGTGTCAGAATTCAGTGCATCACAGAGTTCCGCTCATTCGACAGCACCTGAGATGGCCTCTTTTGCTTTTTCAGAAAATCCAGCAATGGCAGACAGAGGCGAGCACCCAGATGACCACGATCACCCTCCATTCATAATCGATCAGGTGGCCATCAACAATTCCTTGCTAGCGTCCCTGGAAAATATGCAGAGACAGATCCGTGATCAGGGAACATTCATGGGTGATCTGATGAGAGAAATAGCGCAGATGAGAGAGAACCGACCTGGGGGCGGTGGCGGAGGTGGAGGAGGAGGACCCGATGCAGGAGGAGGCGATCCAGACGCTGAGCGACCGCCACAGACCATCATGAGGGAACTGCACAACCCAGCTGCATCCCTCACTCACCGTTGGATCAGACTCCCGCCAATCCACGGAGATTTCGAGCTTCGGCCCCACACGATCCAACTGCTACCCAAGTTTCACGGGTTGCCGACCGAAGAGCCGCACCTCCACCTCCAAGAGTTTGAGATGATTTGCAGCACTATCCATGATCGGTTGATGACCGAGGACACCATCAAGATTAGGGGTGTAAACGGACCGAACCTGAGCGAACCTATATATTTTAGGTTCGGTTCGTTTATTTAATCGAGCCTAAACTTGTGTTCAGGTTCGGTTCGTTTATTTTCGAACCGAATCCGAATCGAACCTCCTTTTAAACGAATCGAACCTAAGCGAATATCAAACTTAATAATTCTCTAATAAGAGGGAGTGAAAAGAAGAGAAATGGAAATATATGTGTGTATTTACAGTTAGAATAAATATTCATTTAGTTTTTTTCTTTATCTAACTCATCTTCATCTTTTGAAAAAAATCAGATTAATAAGGATTCATCTCTTTGAAAAAAATATAATTATAATATATTTTGTATCTATTCAGATGGGGATAAGGAATAAGAATAATGCAGAGATATTCGATAAGTAATGTTTGTACTTGTTCTGTTGATTTGAAGATAAGTAAGGGAAAAGTACTAGACCATAGATGATAGATGTTGTAAACACGATGTGACTATTTATTTTTAGATAGTTTATACCGAGATAAAACCTAGTTATCCCGTAAACATCTAGTTATCTCTAGACAAAAATCACTTACCTTGGGATAAAAACCACTCATCTCAAAATAAGTCCACTTCTACGGATAAGTATTTGTAAATATGTATATGTGTATGTTTATCGAGCTTTTAACGAATCAAACCTGAGCGAACCTATGATTTTTAGGTTCGGTTCGTTTATTTAATCGAGCCTAAACTTGTGTTCAGGTTCGGTTCGTTTATTTCCGAACCGAATCTGAATCGAACTTTTAGCGAGCCGAACCTGAGCGAATACCGAACTTGAGAATTTTCTTACACCCCTAATCAAGATGATCGCCTTTCCATTCTCTTTGGTTGACAGAGCCGCATATTGGCTCAAACACCTTGGGCGATTCGTCGATACATGGGCAGATCTCCGGACCGCATACCTCAAGAAGTATTACCCTCTCGGCCGGACCAACGCAGCTCGAGCCATGATCAGCAACTTCGTTATGATCCCAAACGAACAGTTCCATGAAGCCTGGGATCGATTCAGAGAGCTCATTGACCGGTGTCCACATCACGATATATCCAAGCCCAACTTGGTGCAGAGTTTCTTCTGTGGGCTGACACCGGAGCTGCAGGGGCTAGTGAACGCCTCTTGCGGTGGGTCTTATTTCTCCAAGGGAGAAGACGACGTCTGGGCCATCTACGAAGGCATGGCAGAAAATTCTACTGTAATGACCCAGGCCCGAGTCTACACACAGCAGAAGCCCCCGCAAGGAGCGGGATCATTTCAGAGGATCGCCCGCATCGATGCCGGTCCCAACACAACGTCGGTAGCCGCAGCCCAAGCCGAATCAGCCGCAGCCAACATGGGCATAATTAGTGAGAAGTTGGACCGCATGGAGATCCTCGAGAAGAAGTAAAACCAAGGTCTTGCTCAGATGGACCTTCTCACCAAAACCATGAGTGACCTGAAAACTCAAATCCTATGCATTTAGGAGGCACAAGCTCACGCCCAACAGCCTCCCAGGTCACGGGTTGACTCCGGAAGTAGCAGCTCCAACCAACCCTCTACCTCATACCGACAGGTGAATCATATCCAGGCAGAGCCGGTTCCACTGCTACAGTATCATCCAGAGCAACCGCCGTCTCAGGAAACTCAGATGGTGGTCTATCAGCACAGCCACTGGCAGTTCTTCCTCCACCCTCCTTCGAGCAGGAACCATTGATGGAAGTCAATGGGATTTGGTACGACCGGTACCCTCAGCCCGGGATTCGTCGGGATCACCCCGGATTCCGTTTGGGGCAATGGTGGATCCTCTTCCCAGCAGCAGAACCCTGCCCAAGGACACCAGAACAACCAGCCACAACAGCATAACCAGCAGCCCCAGTATGCCCAGCCGCAGCAATATCACAGTGGTCCTCGTCCCACCTATCGGGGACAACAGTGGAGGCAGCGCCAGCCGCCTCAGCAGTCTTATCACCAGCCTTCCCCCCAGTATCAGCAGCAACACCAGCAGCAGTAGCCCCATTTCCAGCAGGGACAGACATCCGGTTCTCAGGGTCCAGCCTATGAGAACCCATCCCTCGATGATCTTGCCCGCTTGCTATCTGAACACGAGCATCTTTCAGGCAAGAAATGGATGAATTCCGGCAGGAAATGCGGGATATCATCAAAGGCAAGGCTGCCATACCCGCTCAGATCAAACCTAACCCTAATAATCTAAAAAGAAAATCTGAGCAGGTAGAGTTCACAAAGGATACCTCTCCTAGTGACTATTTGAGTGACATGTCTTATTCCTATTATGATGCTGATTTTGTTACTACTAGGAGCGGTAGGATGCCAGCCGGCGGTGCCTCTTCTGAGCGACAGCCAGATGCAGGATCAGGAGCGCCAGAGGAGCAGAGGAGCGGTGCTGATGCCGCCCATGATGATGTTGAAGACGGTGGTGCTGATGCCACCAATGATGGAGTCCAAGACGACGGTGCTGATGCCGTCGTGATACCAGATACAGACGGTGGTGCTGATGCCACCATTTTGGATGCTGAACCAGAGAGCGGTGCTGATGCCGTGAAGACCGGTGCTAGTGGTGGTGCTGAGGCCACCACATCTACTTTTGTTGAGCCACCATCTGTGATGTTGCCACATTTTGTACCTAGAGACTGTGGGAACAAAAACAAAAATTTTAATAAAGGAAAGGTTTCTGTTCAAATTGAGGATCCATATGTGGTAAATGATGATAATTGTATGGATTCTCCTTCTTCACAGGCACAGGGACCGATTCCTAGTCCTCCATCTGAGGAGGCCCCTACCATCCCCTTCCCTGAGGCACTCCGCCGAGCGAAGGGGAATAAAAAAGAAAATCCAAAAAAGAGCCAACAGGTAGAGTTCGGCAACGAAATGATTGACAGATTTCATATTCAGCTGACTCTACGAGAAGCATTTGAGCATATCCCCTTCTTCAAGAAGAATTTGAAAGAAACAACTACTGTCCGAAGGAAGAAAAGGTACAGAGATCAAATTCATATGCTCACTCATGACACTTGCTGCGCCATTCAGAACACATTGCCAGCCAAGCGACCCGATACAGGAGCTTCCTATGTCAGATGTGAGATCCAGGAGCAGCGGTTCGATCGTACTCTGTTAGACAGCGGGTCTTCGATCAACCTCCTTCCGGCAGCCTTACTCAAGCAGTTCGAGTTTGGCCCTCTTCTTCGAAGCAGAACAGTCCTTCAGTTTGCTGATAGGTCGATTAAGAGGCCGAAGGGGATGTTGAAGGACGTGGTCGTTACCATTCAGGGCCTGAAATTCCCCGTGGACTTTGTTGTATTGGACATGGAGATCCCTGAGTCGGTAACTGATGCCCCCATCATACTTGGACGCCCATTCTTGGCCACTGCCAAAGCGGTATCCGATCATGACAGTGGGACTGTATGTTTTCGCGTAGAGGGCGAAAGCATACAAATAGATACGATCGACCAGACCAGAGCCAGAGAGTTGGCGTGCTCAGAACAGTCCAGCGAAGCCGAGCAGATGACAGAGGAAGAGCTAGACATCCACCAGGTTTGTGATTTTGAGATGACTGATGATGAATCCAACTGGAAAGATCCCGTAGCACCGACCCTCGCCTTGCCTACAGATTCACTGTATCTCAAGCTCATGGCAGTCGAGAGCCGGGAGAGCACATCCCTGGATGAGGATATCTCTGAGGCTGACAGTGTTGTGATGAGTGGTGCTGAGGAATTTCAATCATGCTCATCTTCTTCAGATCCCTCGGATTCAGACATTGACTGGGATGACTTTGATGATTATTTGCCTTGTCTGATTCCTTCTGAGCCATCAGCCATGACAGAGTGCGAGCCAGTGCAGTTTATTGATGATTCAGCAGGCCGCCCTTCGTCAGAAATTCATGCAGAGCGAGAGTTCTCCCATGCAGACCTGGTAGCATTTACACAGACATATCAGAAGCCAGATCTGCCACCTCCCAGTTGTCCAGAATGGAAACCTTTGCCGCAGTCGATGACATACAGATTCCTTGCGGGTGAGCCAGAAATGTACCCAGCCATTATCTCAGCAGATTTGACTGGAGAACAAGAATCTCGTCTGATGGAGGTTCTTGAAAGAAACCGCAAGGCAATCGGTTGGAGTATAGCTGATCTCCAGGGGCTGAGCCCAAATCTTTGTTCCCACCACATCTATCTTGAAGATAACGCTAAGCCGTCACGTGAGTTCCAACGACGGCTGAACCCGAATCTTCGAGACGTAGTCATGAAAGAAATTTCAAGATGGTGGAGCGCCGGTTTTATCTATCCCATCTCCGACTCCAAATGGGTAAGTCCGTTACATGTGGTACCTAAGAAGACGGGTATCACTACAGTTGTCAATGAGTCTGGAGAGGAGATCGCAACAAGAGTACCAACTTCTTGGAGGGTCTGTGTGGACTACAGACGATTGAATGAGGCCACAAGAAGGATCACTTCCCGCTACCATTCATTGATCAGATTATCGAGCGGCTAGCTGGGAAGAGTCATTATTGTTTTCTTGATGGGTACTCTGGATACAATCAAGTGGTCATTGCGCCCGAAGACCAGGAGAAAACGATATTCACCTGTCCGTTTGGGACTTATGCTTTCAGACGGATGCCCTTTGGTCTATGTAACGCTCCAGCGACCTTCCAAAGGTGCATGTTGTCCATCTTCTCGGACATGGTGGGTGACTGTTTAGAGGTCTTCATGGATGACTTCTCGGTCTATGGCGACGGGTTCGACGCTTGTCTTGACTGCCTAGATCGTGTGCTCAAGCGCTGCATTGAGGTTAACCTTGTTTTATCCTGGGAGAAGAGTCATTTCATGATGACTCAGGGGACGGTCCCTTGGTCATATCGTCTCCAACAGGGGCATGGAGGTCGATCCGGCTAAGGTGGATATCATCAGAAAACTCAATCCGCCGTCCAACTTGCGTCAGTTACGGTCTTTTCTGGGGCATGTCGGTTTCTACCGACGGTTCATTCAGGACTTCAGTCGAATTGCCCGACCGCTCACTGACTTGCTCACCAAAGACACCGAGTTTATTGTCAATGATAAGTGTCTTGAATCATTTGAGACTCTAAAAAATATGATTGTTTCAGCTCCTGTCCTTCAGCCACCCGATTGGTCTCTCCCATTCGAGATCATGACGGATGCTTCAGATTTTGCCGTTGGGGCTGTGCTTGGACAGAGGAGGGATGGATTACCTTTTGCCATTCACTACGCCAGCCGGACTTTGGATGCCGCGCATCGGAATTACACTGTAACCGAGAAAGAGATGCTGGCCGTAGTCTTCGCTCTTGATAAGTATCGATCATATATTCTCGGATCTAGAGTGCCATTTACACTGATCATACCACCATCCGGTATTTAATGGCTAAGAAGGATGCCAAAGCACGTCTCACCAGGTGGATCCTTCTACTCCAAGAATTTGATATTGAAATTAAGGATAAGCCTGGAGTCAAGAATGTGGTGGCGGATCATCTCTCCAGATTGGAGAATCTTGAGGAATCTGAGCCCAGCGCACCTATCACAGAGACATTTCCAGATGAGGCGATATTCGCTGTCACCTCGCTCCCGTGGTATGCAGACATTGTGAACTATCTTGTTGCCAAGACGGTCCCACAAGGTTGGCCCAGACAGAAACTCGAGACCTTCCTGGCGAAGGCCAAGTTCTACCATTGGGAGGATCCCATCCTTTATCACGAAGGAGGGGACAGTATCTGGAGAAGGTGCATTCCTCAAGAAGAGCATCATATCGTCCTCACATACTGCCACAAGCTTGAGGCAGGAGGACATCATTCTGGAAAAAGGACAGCACAGAAGGTGCTTCAATCCGGCCTATGGTGGCCTACTCTCTTCAAGGATTCTGATGAGTTCGTGAAGAGATGTACTGACTGTCAGAAAATGGGAACCTGCAGACAGAGAGACATGATGCCCATGCAACCCATTCACTTCTGTGAAGTTTTTGATGCATGGGGGATTGATTTCATGGGCCCATTTCCTAAAAGTCAGGGATTCGAGCATATTTTGCTCGCTGTGGATTACGTCAGCCGATGGGTTGAGGCCATCCCCGCTCGAGCCGCAGATGCTAAAACCGTTTGCAAATTTTTGAGGAAAAATATCATTTCACGGTTCGGAGTACCTAGAGTCTTGATTTCAGACGGGGGGTCTCATTTCATCAATGACAAAGTCAGGGCCCTTGCAGACGAGTTCGGCATTGACCATCGGGTTGCCACTCCTTATCACCCTCAGACTAATGGTCTTGCCGAAGTATCGAATCGGGAGATAAAGACAATCTTGCAGAAAGTTGTCCGCCCAGACCGAAAGGATTGGTCACAGCTTTTGGACTCGGTCTTATGGGCTTATCGGACTTCTTTCAAGAATCCATTGGGGACATCTCCCTTTCGTCTCGTCTATGGAAAGCCGTGCCATTTGCCAGTGGAGATCAAGCATAAATCTTTTTGGGCAGTTACTGAGTTGCTTCTAGATCCGGAGAGTGTAGGAGACCAGAGAAGAGCAGAATTGGCAGCCCTGGAAGAATTGAGAGACACAGCCTTTTCCAACAGCCTACAGTACAAGGAAAAAGTGAAGACATGGCATGATTCGCACATCAGTCATAAACAGTTTGAGCCAGATCAGAGAGTATGGTTGTTTGATTCCAGGCTGAAATTATTCCCAGGGAAGTTGCAGAGCAAGTGGAAAGGACCGTATGTGGTCAGGAAGGTACATGACAATGGCAGCATCGACATATCCGAATCGTCATCTTCCTCTACCTTCCGCGTCAATGGTCAACGCCTGAAACTATATCTTGATCATGATCCGCCGACCATTGACGTTGCCCCCATTCTTCTGGTATGAGATGTGTCCTTTGATCCTGATCATCTGCATCTCATATACGGTGATCAACTCTATTCCCCGCTGTACAGATCCATCTGTTCATATCACTTTCATCTGTTGAATTATTTTCTTTCTTTTCCATTTCTATCTTCTTCATCTATTAAAAAGGTGCCGCCCTTGTAGACAGTTTTCCATACTTAGGACATACTTTGTCCTAAGTATAGGGGGGGTGTACACCACGAGTTTCTCTATCTTATTCGATCCTCTCCATTGTCTCCTCTTCTTGTCTATACTTAGGGATATCTTACCCTAAGTATAGGGGGAGACAACCTGAGTACGATCTGTTCATTCCCACCCTTGACCCTCCCTGCTTTGTGTACAGTCTGCTATACTTAGGAGTATTTGATCCTAAGTATAGGGGGGACGGTCAACTTCTCATTCGTTTGTTCATCCATTCCTTTCTTTATTTATTCTTTAGACTTGTCTATGCTTAGTACGAGTTATGTCTTCTCTTCTCTCCGATCTATGAGGACATAGCTCAAGCTAACTCAAGCTAAGTATAGGGGGTCGTATATACTGCGTATATACTTTAGCCATAACTCGTTCTTTCGTATTTTCTTAATAATATGGCTAAAAATTCTTTAAAATTCATTAAAAATCCTTAATAAAAAGATGTGGTTATTCCTCAAATTCTTTTTGTATTTACTGATTAATAAATCAGGTGAAAATGTTTTTTGCAAAATGTTTGAAAAATAGTTTGAAAATCCTTGTGAACATCTATTGAAAACTATTTTGAAAATATTTTGTTACATGTTTTCAACCTGTGTAAAAATGTGTGGTTTGCAAAATTTATTTTCTTTGTGTGAAATAAAATTTTTGAAAAATGATTTGCAAGTGGTTTGAAAAATGGTTGCAAAAATATTGTGAAAAATCTATCTATACTGTTTTGAAAGCCTTTGCAAAATGTTTTCAAATGTGTGTAAAATGTTTGTAAAAACTATTTTGGAGTAATAGTTTTCAAAAATTGTGTGTAGATTGTTTTCAAATAAGTTTGAGGAATATACACATCACACCAAAATCCACTATATATGTACTTGTAAAATTGATCACTTACCCTTGTAAATTCTTAAAAATTCACTTCTTGTATATATAAGAAGCACTCCCGTGTACATATTTTAACCTATTTTTCAGCCAAAATCTTTTTGTTTTCAAAAAGCCCAAAAACATTTGCAAAACTAAAATCCAAAAACATTTGAAAAAGCTTTTTGAAAAAGACAAAAAAAATGCATATGCATCATCATGCATCATCTTTTCAAAAATCCATAAAAAGTTCAAAATCCTTGAAAATTGCATCACAAAAATATTTTCTGCATTGCATTGCATAGCATGAGCATTTTTCGGATTGAGTTTGATAGTTGAACGAGTCTAAGTAAAATCTGAAGATTGGAGTTTGATTGGACTTTAAAAATCTACCTAATAACAGGAACCCTATAGGAACTGGGTTTGAGGTACTTCAGGTCTAGTTGACTTAATTCTTTGAGGATCACGAGACTTGGTTCAATGGATTCTTGACTGCCTAAGTAGAGTATTTCGGAGCACACGCACGATTCTTGTTGATAATGACCTAACTTGGACACCTGCACCTTTCACATGGCTCAACTCAGTTGGAGTGGTGAGGGGATTGGATTTGCCGGTATGAGACGCACACAAGTGGAAACATTTGTCCTCCTCTAGGGAGGGAAGTGCACCCCAACCCGTCCAGTGATTAGGAAGTCTAAAGACAGGAGGCTGTGGGTTGCGATAAAGCTTCAAAAGAGGGATAGTCTACTGGCTCAAGAGGAAAAACTCCTTATGTAAATGCTGCTGTAAATAGTATTTCAAAAAAAAAAGAGTTCAGGCCTGTACAAAAATAAAAAGCCTGCAAGTATGTACAAAGTCAATAAGCAAGCTTGAGTTCCAAAGTCAAATATGTGAGCCTGCAGCAGGATGACTTGACTACACTGGTCTTGCATCCCGGGATAGGTAGCTACACTGGCTACCGTCCATTCTTCTCTTCACCCCCTCCTCTTGAGTTGGTTGCCACTTGAACTTAGAAGGGAATACCCCACTCTTCGAGGATGGAGTTGCTGGATTGGGGAATCATTGGGTTGTCGTACTGGAGAAGTCAGTTTCTTTGTCATTCTAGTTGGGGAGAGCCACCATCACTTACACTGTACAAGTCAGATTCATAGTCGTAAGAGTTTGCGTATGAGTTGAAGTATTTCTGACCTGGCTATTGAGGAGACTTGGACAGAGTTTTGGGATTCTCAAGGACTGTTGAATTTCAAACACGGTTCTCACTAAGGTTCCGCCCGCACTAAAATTCCAAAGGTCCGACTTACGCTCCGAACTTTGATTTTGTGAAGACAAGTTTGATAATCAAATAAAATCCATATTTCTTCTTTTTCTTTTCTTTCTGCTTCTTTTTGCACTTATTGCATAAGTGTTTGCTAGGGACTAGCAAAGGTAAAGTATAGGGGGATGATGAATCCACATTTCATCATCTTTATTCTATCATTTTGGCATCAAAAACCCTAGCAAATGCCTGTAAATAGCCTTAAATCAAGCATCTTAGCATTTATGCATGTGCATCTAAATAGTGTATAAAATACTGTAATTAAAGCCAAAATTATAGAATAAATAAAGAAAAGAAAAAGAATAAAATACTGCAAATATTTTATGACCCAAAACCCCCGAGACCTAGGCATCTTGATGAATAGGTCGACTAGGAATAAAGTAGGGGGAGATAAGGTCAGAAATACAGATAAAATACCTATACATTTTATTCACTCTTTATTCATTTTGGGACCTATTTTTGGTTCCAATTTTTACTCATCAAATAAAGAAACTTTGTACATGAAAGTTATAGCTAATTTTATAAAGAAAAATACAAAATTGATTTCACAGAAAAAGAGTACACAGATAAAAAGTTATGATCTGAATAAGAATCCAGAATCCCAACTTCCCAGACCCGTATCTCACAAATAAAAACTCCAAATGCAGCATACTCACCTTTAATTGTATATAGAAGAAAATAAGCTAATTAATGGTGGTGGTTTCGCATTTGGCAGAGCTACGGTTTGAAAGTTGAGTTTTGGACCCCCGTTGTATAGCTATACTGATTAAAATATTCAATTTATTATTTATTCATTATTTTTATATTTTTATATTTTTATAATGTTGTAAATATTACTTATAATATATATGTTCATTAAAATCAAAATAAAATGCAAAGAAAATACAAAATAAAAATACTTGTATAAAGAATACATAGGTATACTGCCTATACATATACCTATACAAAACACTCTTAGATTTTATTTAATATACAAAAGACTTCAATAAAATAAAATAAAAATATATTTGTGTATATAAAAGTATGCTATAATTTTATAAAATAATAAATAAAAATAATAAAAGTAAAATACACAGAATAAAAATAAAGCAATGAAGTATATAGATAATATACCTATATAGGGGTATAACAGCAACTTGTAAAAATAAAGACCATAAAAATAATTAAAAATCATAATAAAATAATTTATAAAATTATAAGCATTTTTTATTTTTTAACCATAATTAAATAAAATGGTTTACTATTTTATTTTGATTTTATAAGATATTTTTCCAGGCTTTTTCCTGGTTGGTCCACGTGGACCAACCAGGTGGGCTGGAGAGTTGACCTCGGGTCAACTCTCTGACCCCAGCCTGTCCCCTTTGTCAGAACGAGTTTTGACTTATTTCTCGATTTTTTCGAGGCGTATTCTTTCACCATTTCATGTCGAGGTCTTCTGCAAAATTGTTCCTTGGAGGATGGGCTTTCACGCCCTAATCTAATCTCGAACATTGGATCAACACGGCCACCGCTAGCGCCTCGTTTAGCACGCCCGTCCACCATCTTTCAAAAACACCTCTCATTCCCCCTTTTGATTTTTGAACCGCAAATCCATCCAAACGCCCACCCCTGACCTTGCTAGGAATCTCTGAGGTGACAGCTCCGTGGAGTCCTCGTCAGGGAGGTGGTTCATCCACGTTTGGGCGCGTTCCGACCAACCTCCGGCCAAGCCGTAGAGGTACCCTTCTCCCTCGCTCTATCTTAGCTTGAGGGCCATCTAACCACCTTATCGTTATCCTCATCTTCTTCCTGTTCATCCGAGCGTCATCCAGATCCTTTCATTTCACTCGTTAACAATCGATTCGCCTAATCGATTGGTCCCCGGAGCATCTCCGGCCACCTTCGGTCGCTACGCACTCCGCCTCGTTAACACCCTGTCCGCCTAGCCGTGAGGTCGGGGCATTTTACCCCCGACCTTTTCACTTTTTTTTTGCAGGTCTTAGCCTTGGATTCCAAGGCCGGAGTGAGTTTCTGGAACCTCGCCGTATCTCCTGGACCCGCCACGCTCTTCGTCATCGGTGAGCTCGCGCCGGCCACCTACGAGACCATCGGACCCCTCCAGCCGTTAGAGGACGCCGCCAGCTAGTTCCTGAGCTTCACAACAGCGAAGGAGTGCGTCGGAGAGCATCGTGCGCGGCGATTGAACCTCGCCGGGGGCGTGTTCTTCGTCCGCTCCTCCTCCGCATCTCAGAGCCGTTGGATCGCCGGCGTTCTTGGCGCGATTCAGCAACCGTTGGATGGCGCCAACCCCGCAGCCGTTGATCTCCAATCGAAGCATATGATCTGGGCCGCACAAACTGAAGGGGTACGGGGCGTCGGATTTCAGCCACGTGTATTAGTGAAAGACCTCTAGCCGTTCGATCTGCCCTTTGACTGGGTATTTTGCAATCTTAACCCCATCATTTTTGTGTGTTATTATTTACAATAGCAACTTTCATTTTCAGTTAGTAACTTTCTGTAATATTTGCTACAAACCCCTATAGGTCTCGTAATTACATTCCAGCCCTTGCCAGCCAAGCGCACGTGCGTGGCACGTGCGCGTGGGTATTTTGCGGCAAGACCCGCGTGGTTTTGGCATTTAATATTCAGTGCAAGAACTATTTTACTCAGTATAAATTCTTGTGGAAATTTTGCATCCGTGCCCTTGCTTGTCTGGTTATCTGCACTTATGCCCCTCCCAGGCGTGCGTGCGACTCACGTGGGCCTGGGACTTTTGCATTAAAGCCCCTGCGACTTTTGGTTTTGTCATTTGACCCAGAAACTTGTTGTTTTGGTTCAAAATTTTGGTAAAAATTGCAGACGTGACCCTATTGTTTTATCTATTTGCATAAAGGTCCCTGCCAGGCTTTCCAATTGTGCTGTATTGCTCTATTTATTTTAGGCCTCGTTTTAACTCCAAAAATTCTAAAAATTTGAACTTAAGCTCCTGGACACGTGTTCTTCCACGCCCTAAATTTAGTTTCTGATTTTATTTTATTTTTATAGTTATTAAAAATCAAAAACTTGCTTTTTGTGCACTGTCTAGCTTAGAAAATACCAAAAAAATATTAAAACACCTCTAAAAATTCCAAAAAAATTATCTAGTGTCTATGTTATCATCGTTTAGTGTCAGTCCAAAAATCATTAAAAATCTCAAAAGAAAAACACTAAAAATTTAAAAACACTCAAAAACTTCAAAAAAATATAAAATAGTAGAAAACTCTAAAAATCACAAACTCAGTTCCTGTTTGTTCCTCATTTTGTTCTCTTTATTTGAAAAATAGTGTGAAAAGTTTTGGTTGCTGTTTGCTAATTTTAATTCTCATTTTATTCACAGCCAGCATTATTTCCACTGTTTTCCTTTATTTCAGTTTTTAAAAATACCAAAAACATCTTGAAAAATCCCCAAAAATCACAAAAACAGTAAAAAATCCTAAAAATACCAAAAATAATTTATTTCTGAATTTTTGGTAATTTTTACTTAGTTTTATAAATATTTTACCTTGTCTTTTATTCCATTGTCTTTAAATTCCAATATTGAAAACTAAAAAAATATAAAATAAAAAAAATTATAAAAATCAGAAAATTAAAAATCAAAATACAAAATTCAAAATTAAAATAAAAAAAATTCAAAATTAAAAACCCACAAAAATTGTATTTGCTTGCTTGCTTAGTGTAGACACATCACACACACACACACTTGTGCATTAATTTTTGAACTACCCTGCTTGCTCCCTGTGTTCGAACTCTCTACATACTTGCACCTATACATCTTTTATGTAGAGTTAAAAATAAATTTTAACTCCACATTAGTTCTAATTTATTGATCTTTAGTGTGGGTTAATTGTTGATTAATTTCAGAATTTGTGTGGTCAAACACCGACTGTTGACTCGCCTTGTGAGTCGATACAACCACATCGATTCCCGAGATTATCACATAGCCCAAATGGCATGCGTCGAAAGGCATATGTACCAAAGGGACAGGTAAAGGTGGTCTTCTCCTGATCCTCAGGAGCGATGGCCACCTGGTTGTAGCCTGAGTAACCATCCAGGAAGCAATAATGGCTCTTCCCTGCCAGTCTCTCAATGATCTGGTCAATAAAAGGCAGGGGGAAATGGTCCTTCTTGGTGGCCTGGTTGAGTCTCCTGTAGTCAACACAGACCCTCCAAGAGGTGGGTACTCGTGTAGCAATCTCCTCTCCCGACTCACTGATCACAGTCATGATGCCCGTCTTCTTGGGCACCACATGCAAGGGGCTGACCCACTTGGAGTCGGAAATGGGATAAATGAAATCTGCACTCCACCATTTCGATATTTCCTTCATCACGACCTCTCTTAGGTTGGGGTTCAGTCGCCGCTGGAACTCACGCGACGGCTTCGCCCCCTCCTCGAGATAGATATGGTGGGAGCACACTGATGGACTAATCTCATGGAGATCTGCTACACTCCATCCGATTGCCTTGCGGTTCTTTTCAAGAACCCCCATCAAACGGGACTCCTGCTCTCCAGTCAGATCGGCGGAGATGATGACTGGGTACATCTCAGGCTCGCCCGCAAGGAACCGATACTTCAGCGAAGTGGGGAGCGGCTTCAGCTCTGGAAGGCTGGGTGCTGGCAAATCTGGATGCGGAAGGAAATGAGTGAATGCTGCTAAGTCTGCCAAATCTGCCTGGGAGAAAGAAAGCGAACTCTCGCAAACTGGATCGGGAGAAGGCTGCTCAACTGTGTTGTCTCTGATCTGCTCTGTATCAACCTCCTCCTCATCTGTAGGCTCAGGTGGACTCAAGTCTGGCATCTGATCATCGCAATCTGCCCAATCATACTCTGAATCCGAGGGATCTGTATCAACCGCGGTGGCATCAGTACCACCGTAAAGCAAGGTGGCCTCAGCACCACCATCACCGAAAATCGTGTCGCGATCAAGGACCGGCTCTGCTGCCTCTATGGTATCCTGAACCAAGGCTGTGCTCTCCAAGCTCTCCTCTGCTGTCATCTCTGCATCAGTGGTGTCTGGGAATGAGAGGATTGCCTGTGCTGCAGGATCTGCCCATGCTGCCTCATCATCTGTGATCACAAAATCGCAGTCCTGGTGGATGTCTGGCTCTGCGTCTGTCAGCTGCTCTGAATCTGTGCTAGCCTCTGAGCGTGCTCTCTCTGGCTCTGTAGTCCTCGACCGTTTCTATTTGTACACTCTCGCCCTCGACGCGAAAGTATACCTTCCCATTATCATGATTAGTCACCGCCTTGGCTGTGGCCAAGAACGGACGACCAAGGATGATGGGGGTATCGGTCACTGAATCAGGGATCTCCATGTCCAAAACTACGAAGTCCACGGGGAATTTCAGGCCCTGAATCGTGACAATAACGTCTCGTAACAACCCCTTCGGCCTCTTGACAGATCGATCGGCAAACTGAAGGACTGTCCTGCTCTGTCGAAGAGTGCCCAACTCGAAGCGGTCGAGAAGGGCTGCCGGAAGTAGGTTGATCGACGATCCGCTATCTAATAGAGTCCGGTCGAACCTCTGCTCACTAATCTGGCATCTGACATACGGGGCTCCTGAATCTGGCCTCTTGGCTGGCAGACGGTTCTGGATCGCAAAACACGTGGCTTTCGTCGGTACATGGATCTCTGAAGTGTGGTTCCTCCTCCTCCTCCTGACTGTGGTCCTGTCTCTCAAAGATCGCTGAAGAAGGGGGATGTGCTGCAAAGCCTCTTGGAGGGTCAGCTGGATGTGGAATCTATCGATCATGCTCTAACTGAACTCCTCCTGCTCTCTCTTTTTTGGATCATTTTCTTTTTTCTTCCTCTTCCCCATCTGAAGGGCTCTAGGGAATGGGATCACAGAGTCCTTCGCAGATGAAGGACTAGGAAAAGGCCTAGACGGCTCAACGGCCGGATCCACACATACATCACTCACCACAGTGGGACCAGAAGAAACTAAACCTTTTCCTTTATTCAAAATAGAGTTCTGAGATACATCCACACAAGGAAAGACAACATCTCTATCAAAACACACACCGGTGGCCTCAGTACCACCACGGGCTGGCTCTGCTGCTGCTACTGCTGGACGTCTCGCGGCATCAGTGCCACGGGCTGGCTCGGCTAAACTGGTGGCGTCAGTACCACCTCCTCGAACTGGTGAAGCGGCGGCCTCAGTACCGCCGGTGGAATCAGCATCCTTGGTGGCGTTAGTACCACCGTCATCATCCTGTGCGGCCTCAGTACCGCTCTCCTCCTCCTCGTCTGGCGCCCTAGGTGGATCCTCGTGTCGTCGCTCAGACGAGGCGCCGCCTGCTGGTGCTCTACCGCTCCTAAGTGTAACAAAATCAACATCAAATAGATCCGAAGACATATCATCAAATGGGTCACTAGGAGTGGCAAGCTCAGTGTGAACTACCTGCTCAGACTTCCTCTTGAGGCTATTGGGGTTCGGCTCGATCTGTGCAGGGATGGCGGCCTTCCCTCTCACCAAGTCCCGTATCTCCTGGCGGAACTCGTCCATCTCCCGTCTAAATGTGGCCTGCTGATCCGTGAGGAGGCGGGCGATGTCATCCAAGGCGGGGCTCTCCTGGGAACCCGACGGGTAGCCTCTCTGGTACTGAGGCTACTGGAACTGCTGGTGGTGCTGCTGAGAGGGGTAGGAAGAGGGATGCTGCTGGTATGCTGGGTGAGCCTGCTGCTCACGTCTCCAAGACTGTCCCTGCTGCTGATAGGGACGTGGACCGAAGGACGACTGCTGATATGACTGGTGGGCTGGGGGCTGCTGCTGCGGCTGGTGATCTCTCTGCTGGCCATACTGCCCTCCCTGACCGGCTGGCTGCTGCTGGGGCTGGGTACCTTCACTCCCCCACCTAAATCCGGGATGGTCTCGTCGGATCCCAGGCCGGGGGCAGTCATACCAAATCCCGTTGACATCCATCAACGGCTCTGCATCGTAGGGGGCTGGCGGGAGTATTGCCAGAGGCTGATCCGGCTGGTAGACCACCATCTGCATGTCTGGAGATGGTGGGGACTGGTAGGTGGGCTGCGACTGCTGGTACGGCTCCGCTTGTACAAGATGAACCTGTCTAGGCTGCTGTACGGAGCTGGAGCGCTGGGACGAGCTGCTGCTGCTGCCGGAGTCGCCTCGCGACTGAAGACGGGGCTGTGAAGCCGTCTGTGCCTCCTAGAGACACATGAGCTGGGTCTTCATGTCGCTCAGAATCTGTGCCATCTGATCCATCTGCGCGATGCTCTAGCACTGCTTCTTCTCTATCAGCTCCATGCGGTCCAACTTCTCGCTGATAATACCCATATCCGCATCGGACGACTCTGCCTGTGCTGCTGCAACTGCGGATGAACTGGATGGACCTGCATCGACCCGTGCTATCCTCTGGTACTGCACGGGTCCTGGCTGCTGCTGGGGTCTCCCCTGAGTGTACAACCGGGTCTGGGACATCACCATATAATTCTCAGCCATCTCCTCGAAGATGGCCCAGACCTGGTCGTGGTCCTTGGCGAAATAGGACCCGCCGCAAGAAGCATTCACCAAGCCCTGGAGCTCTGGTGTCAACCCGCTGAAGAAGCTCTGCACAAGGTTCGGCTTCGTGATGTCGTGGTGCGGGCATCTGTCCGTGAGCTCTCTAAATCTCTCCCATGCCTCGTGAAATTGCTCATTGGGGAGCATGGAGAAGTTGCTGATCAGGGCCCTCGCTGCATTCATCCGCCCGAGTGGATAGTACTTGTTCAAGTACTCGGTGCGGAGCTGCTCCCAGGTGTAGACGAACTTCCCCAGATGCTTCAGCCAGGTGGCTGCTCTGTCTGCTAGTGAGAAGGGGAAGGCAATCATCCGAATCGTATCCTGGTCCACATGGCGGTCGTGGACAGTACTGCAAATCATCAGAAACTCCTGGAGGTGGAGGTGGGGCTCCTCGGTGGCAAGTCCGTGGAAACGGGGAAGCATCTGCAGGGTGTTCGGGGGGAACTTGAAGTCCCCCACGATAGCAGGTACCACCACCCAATGGTGCATCAGTGTAGATCCGGGGTTGTGCAACTCCCGCATCGGTCTCGGTGGTCCTCCTGCCGCGGCGGCTGCCGCTGCGGCGGCGGCTGCGGCTGCTGCTGCTGCTGCAGCGGCTCGTGCCTCTGCATTTGGTCCATCCTCAGGCTCGCTCTGATCTCTCTCTACTCTAAGGCGCTCCAACTCTCTCCTCATCTCAATCATAAACGCTCCCTGATCCCTAAGCTGCTGCTGCACTGTCTCCAACGAGGCGATCAGGATGGAGTTGATCGCTCCCTGGTCCATTACAATGTGCTCGGTCCTGGAGCGGTCCTCTGAACTGCCGGCCATGACGTCTGCTGCAAAATCAAATGAGCCCAACTCAGGTGCTGTCAAATCTATCAATCTCTCCTCGGGCTCATGTCTCTCAGGTCTGAAAGAAAGGGGGTCGAGGGGGAACAGGGCGGAGTCGTACTCGGGCTCGGAGAGCTGGTCTCGGCTCTCGCAGGCCAACCTAGATGATTGGGTAGACGTGCCCGAAAGCGGTGCAGCCAGAGGCTGCCTAAGAGAGCGTCTACCCATCATCTTGATCTGGTGAGTAAGGCGGATGAGATCTGGAGAAACTATGATCACAAAACAAACCCCCGGTTCACCAACGCGACGCGAGCTGAAGACCGTGAAAGTTCGGTCAAATTATCTTGTCAATTTTTATTAGGTGAACACACAAAATATCAGAGCGCTTACGTGACCTGTTAGGATACCCGATGCTACCCCAACCGACTGGCCCGCACGGAAGAGTCGGTAATCAGTCGGGACTAGCACCGGAGGGCTCTACCTAGGGTGCGGGTCACTCTCTCGCGCATCCAAACCATATAATGAGGGGGTTGCTCTCCCCAAGACAAAAATTTTTAGGGTGAGCGTCTTTTAAGATCAATAGTGTTAACCAGTCCCAATTTTATGGTTTCTCTTTTTAATCTTTTTCAAATAGAAAACAAAGGCCTAACGAATTTTTCGGTTCTCCTGATTATTAAATCCAAAACAGGGGGGAGAAGACGAAAAAGCCGATGCGCGATGAAATTAATGATGCATGCTGAGTAAGAAATGCGTACCTTGTCTCCATCACTCTACATGCAAGTGATCCGCGCAGAATTGAAAGACTGAAAGTAAACTACCTAAATGATGCAACGGGAAAAACCGAGTCCTAGATGAGCAATTTCTATCGCAAGAACCGTCTAACCGATCACCGACCTCCAAGCCAAAGAGTCTGGTCTTGGCCCGTCCCTCCTCTGTCCGACAAATCGGGTGTAGGAGAAAGCGCTTTACAGGACGGGCTGCGGCACGTAGGCTACGAAGGAGATGATTCGGTTATTTTTATTAATGATTTTTAGTAGGTCCAATTAACGTTCTATAGGAACAGGCAAGCAATTAGGTGTGGGGATCTTACTAATTACGGCACAAGCAAGAGAAATTCCTAAGTCTAGGGGCTCGAGCAAAAACCGCGTAATCACCGGCAAAGGCAGTAAGAAAACAAAAGAAAACCAAAACCGCGTAAAAAGCCGCGAAAGTCCTAAGGGTCCCCCGAGCACACTGGTGCTCGGCGAAACAGACCCGCTAAGTCAAAAGTGTACAAGTCCTAAGAGTCCCTATATTATTACAATAATAATGAAAAAATAAAAAGAAAATTCCTCTCCCACTCAACTCTCTCTCACTCTCTCCTGCGGCTCTACGAAGAAAAGAGCCGCCTCCGAATCCCGCGGTTGCGTCGGCTTCTCGAAAGCAGCCGCCTCGGTGCTCGGGCCCTCGCAAGAAAAAGCAGAGTGGTCAGAACCAGATAATCAAATAATAAAAAGGAAAAAATAAATGGAAATAAAAACAAGGGTATATATGCAAAAATGCAAAATAAAATAATCATTCAAAATAATAAAAACAAAAATAAAAGAAAAAGAAAATAAAACAAAATAAAACAAAAATAAAATATAGCCAAAAGCCACGAAAAAGCCGCGAGCTCCGAAAGAGCCGCAAAAAGCTGCGAAAACAAAAAACGAAAAGAAAAAGAACACTACTAAGCCGTGCTCCCCGGCAACGGCGCCATTCTGATGAGCGACCTGAGGGTTAGGGTATAGGTGCTAAAGTGGTCGTTGCGACCCACACGATCAAGTCAGCTCGATCAAGAAAGATGAACCACTCAATAAAGATAAAATCGATCAAAATGCGAAGTAGCGGTCCTGCTATGGGATTAACCTGGTATAGCACCCAGGGTCGAACTCAAGGAGCATGGGTTGGCCTCTCGGCCTACGAAGTAGTAAAAACAAATAAAATAAAAGAGGAAGATATTTTTAGTGGTTTTTAATTTATTTTATATTTTTTGGATTTTTTAATGATTAAGAAATTAAGAAAAACAAAGAAAGACACACTTCAATAAATTATTTAAAGCACTAGAAATCAAACAAAAATTCAAACAAAAATGTTTTTATGTGTTATATATTTTTATTTTTTTTACGAATTTTTTAGAATTTTCTGATGATTATTGAATTTTCTAAAAAACAAAAAGTGAGATAAACAGGGGGTACTGTCCAGCCGAGCCAAAAAGCCCTAGATAAAATATCTAAGGGCCTTAAAATGGCCTGGAGGTAATTTTCTTGTAAAGAAGATGAAACAAGGAAAATTTGGGTACCAATTTTATTATTTTTGGGTTTTTGGTGTATTTACTAGAATTTTTATAGGTTTTTATGTGTTTTTCAATTTTTAGGTGTTTTAGATAATGAAAAATAGCCAAAATCGGCTAGAAAATCAAACACATCAAAACACACAAAAGACAATTTTTTTGTAATTTTTAAACACTATTTAATATATTTTTTATGATTTTTTAGCTAGACAGTGAAGAAAATGAAGGTTTTTTAATTTTTAAAAATATCAAACGAAATCAAAAATGTCCTCAAAAATCCACAAAAATCCTACACCATGGCAGGAGCCATGTGTCAAATTTTCGTTGGATTTGGAGGTGTTTTGATATTTTATTCAAAAATAAAGGACGGGCACTGTGCATAGGGACCAAAGTGCAAATACCCAAAGTTCTGGGGATCTGGTGCAAAATACCCAGCAAAACACGCGCCACGCACGTGCCTTGGGCACTCAGGGACCCAAATGTAATAAAAACAAGTCTCGAGGACGTATTGGTAACACGTACCGAAAGTCCAGGGGACTATCTGCAAATTACCCAAAATATAACGCACATGTGGAAATAAATCACGCACAGGGGTATAAATGCAAATATATGAAAGTTTTCATTCATTCAGTAACATCCAGAACTACAGGGGGGTCTACTGCAAATAACCCAAAATATCACGTGTCGATGCACGTGTCCACAACTGGCAGGGGTATAAATGCAAATAGAATAAAGCTAAGGGTCCACTATGCAAATACACCTAAAACTTAACAACTGACTTTGATATTTACAGGATTAAACGAAATTAAAATAAAGACAGGGCCTAAGGGTAAATTACCCTTTATTAAGCGGACGAGCTGGATGCGCGCCACGTGGAGATCGGACGGCTGCTGACAGTGGGCGCTCCGGATCGCCTCTCCTCAGATCGAGCGGTGCTGGTGGCTCCAGGGACGGACGACCCGGATGAAGTCTGGAGCGGAGGGGGACGATCAACGGCAGAGGAGGGTCCTCGAAGAACAGGTCCCCGGCGAGACTCGCCGGGCTCGTGCGTGCGCTGGGCTCCTCCTTGGAGCACTCTGATGGTCGGAGAAGAAAGCTGGAGTGCTCCTGCGTCTGTTACGATACTCCGATGATCGAGCCGAGCTCCAAGGAGCTCGGGCAAGGTCGGCGGAGCTGGGCCTCCTGGCTAGATGGCGAAGGGCCTCAGACGCCCCTCGTTTCGACCTGAAAAGTGCACCAGAAGACTCACGGGTCGAGGGCAAACTGCCTCGACCCGGTTAGGCGAGGTGGGGGTGAACGGTGTGTCGAAGCGGCGAGCTCCGGCGAAGGTGGTGGACGGAGAAGCTCGGTTCCCAGCTCCTGTGCGAGTTGGGTTGGGCGAATGGGTGAAGAAGGTGCGTCGGGGAGAGGTGAACGTGATGGTCGATTCCGATGATCGGATAGTGGTCAGAACCGGGATGAATCAGAGAAATACGGCGGCGCAGCGAATTAGGCGTAAATGGAAATTGAAGGAAACGGGAAGGCTAAGGGGTTACCTGGGTGGTCGGAGAGACTGGGGAGGAGTTGCTGATGCTCCTGGTCGTCACCTCGAGGATCGTCTCGCTCCGAGGCTCGAAGCTCACGCTGGTGGCGGAGCTACGGCGGCTGGGTTCACCGGATCGATGGCGAAGCTCCCTCTCCTCGCTTCGACAGGCTCAGACGCGAGCTGTCACCTCACGCACTCTCTGGAGCTCACTGGAGAACGAAGCAAATGGCCAAAGATAGAGCAAATGGGTGACGGAGCTCGCTTAAGTATGCTGGAGGGGTCCGAGAAAGATGGCTCGGGTAGGTCGTGGTAGCGCGCGGATCCCAAGGTGGATGTCCGGCGAGGATGTCGGATATGTCAAGATCAAAACGGACCCGGGGTTTAGGTGGGATTCAATCGGGTTTAGGCGCTGGAAATTAGGGAAGTCGGGTCGGGCGCTTAAGTCCGCAGAAGGTGGTCATGGGGTGGGGGGGGGTAGTTGACCGGGCGGTCAACATCCCCAGGACCTAATAGGAATGGGCCACGTGGCTGAGTTTTGAAATGAATATTAAGGGTAGCTAGGGCCCGAATTTGCAAAAACTCAAAACACAAGATATTTTTATTTTATTTTTTTCTATTTTTTTAGTGATTTTTAATTAATTTTTGGAAATAAAAATAAGGTATATACATAGTATGTAATACATAGGTATATGTACACAATTAGGGTTTTTGATTTTTTTGATTTTTAGTTATTATTTTTATGCAATTTTATTCCTATTTTATATTTTATTTATTTTCATTGTAAAATAAGGAATAAAAGGGTATTTTTACTTCATTTTTATTATTTATAAACATAGGTAAGATAAATATATATGTACATCTATATACATGGTATATGTACAATGTATTTTTGTATTTTTAATTTTGTTATTTTTATTTTGATTTTTGTTTTGATTGTTTTTATTTTATTTATTTACAATACATAACATAAAATATTTACAAAAATTATAAAAGTTAATTTTAAATATTTACAAGACTGAATAGATATGTATGTGAGTCTATGTACAAGGTGACTATACAAGGGGTGTTTTTGCTTTCTTTTTGATTTTTAAATTTTTCTTTTGATTTTATATTTATAAATATATACAAGTATTTACAAGCATGTTTTTGGTGAGGAAAATATCTTTATTTTATTTACATAAATATTTACACTCATGAGCCCCTATCTCTCTCTACTTTGGCTTTTATGCGGTCAGGCCCATGCTGAGCCCTCCCTTGGGTTAGGTTGCTCAATATTTATTCTAAATATTTCCCTCTTTTTCTTTTTAATCTTTATTCTTTTATTTTTGCACAAAAACATGCTAATTATAGGTTTTTACACAATGCATGTTTTTGGTAATTATTCCTATTTACACATATCTACATGTATTTGCAAAGGTTTTTGTAGCTAAAATATAAGAATAAAGAGTGATAAATGAGTATTCATCATAGAGGTCGAACACATGGAGCAGAAAGGATAGATTGGGGCAAAATGCACAAGATGTGAGTGTGATCAAGTGTCTATCTATGCTATTTTTTGTGGGTTTTTAATTTTATATTTTTTGTTTTAATTTTTAACTTTATATTATTGTTTTTTAATTTTCTGATTTTATATTTTCTTTTTATATTTTATATTTTTTATTTTTTTTTCTTTAAAAGGAATATACATACAAAATAAGAAAGAGAGGGATGAAGTATTTATAAAAATAAGTAAAAATACTAATAAAATCAGGAAATAAAATGATTTTGGCTTTTTTATATTTTTCTAATATTTTTGTGTTTTTTTCTCAATTTTTCCTAATTTTTGGTATTTATAAAGTCAACAATACTGAAAACAGTGAATAAAAGTGCTGACCGAAATTAAAATAGGAACGAAAAATAACAAACAGTATCAAAAATTTCCCAAATTAATTTTAAATTAAAGATAACAAAATAAGGGAAATTTAGAAACAAAGTTTGTATTTTTAAGATTTTTGTAGAATTTTCAGGATTTTTATGAAGGTTTTTGGGGTTTTATGATTTTTAGGGGTTTTCTTTTATATTTTTTAGTGATTTTTGGATTGGAGTTAAATGAAACTAAAATAGGCAAAATTTATGTTTTTGGGAATTTTCTGAGACGTTTTTATAATTTTTATGTATTTTATAATGCAAACAGTACTGAAAATGAGAGTTTTTGATTTTTTTATAAATACTAAAATGCAATAAATATGAAAAATAAAAATATGATGTGATTCTACAATGCAACAGGAGCATAAATCTATTTTTAGAGAATTTTTGGGGTTTAATAGATGCATACAAAAATTCGAGATAACAACAAGAATCTACACTCATGCCAGGGGTGTCTTTGTCATTACAAGAAAAGTCAGGGGCCTAAATGTAAATTTCCACAAAAATTATAACTAGAATAAAAACTTTGCTAGACTAATTATCAATATCCAAACTCGCGACGTTAAATTTGCAAAAACACCAAGGCGCACGTGACTTGCACGCGCGCCTGGCAAGGGCCTAAACGGGATTATCCAAACCTTTGGGGGTTTAAGTGCAATAGTGCCAGAAAGTTAACATGTGTTAAACAACATTTTAGCACTAACAAGAAACATACAAAATGTCAGACCCTTGTATGCAAAATAGCCACGCGCACGTGCTCATGCACGTGCGCCTCGCTGGCAAGGGTGCGAACGTGATTTTATAAAGTGCGAAGGACTACTGAGCAAAAGTACAAAAAATTATTACACAACAGATCAATGTTTGGGCTTAATATTTAAATACAAAATTGGCAGGGTTCAGCATGCAAAATACCCTGCCTATGGTGCGATCCAACGGCGACGCAACTCCCACTTACGCCACGTGTCTTCACAGGGACGGCCGATACCCCTTCGCGCAGCTGCGGCCCAGATTAGATGGACGAAGATTGATCGAATGGCCGTGGCGCGATGTGATCCTGCGGCTGCTGCTCTGCTGGATGATCGGGGGCGATCCAACGGCAAAGGATGGATCTGGAAGAACACACGAGGAACTCGAGCTTGGCGAGTTTGGATTCGTCGAAGCTCGGGCTCCCGTGCACCTGGATCCCCTCCGACACGTTCTCCGTGCTCCTGCAGCAACGGCAAAGCTCCAGGTACCCACGAGAGGCCCCAGGGACCCTTGGATGATCCCCGGAGGTCACGCGAACGCCGGCAGGCCTGGGCGCTTATCTTGGCGTGAATCGAGGCCCAGACGCCTCCTTCTCTTCCTGCAAACAAAACCAAAAAGACGACAGATATCTCGCAAGCAGGAAGGGGCTTTTATTGGCGAGAAAAGGCGACGTGGGATGGTGATGGTGGTTGCCGGAGCTCTTGAGCTCCGGTGAGGTGTTCGAGATGGAGATCTACACTAATAATCGCATAAACAACAAACTAAACACACAAATTAAAGGCTGAAACTAACAGCTAACTAATGGGCAAGAAAATGGACAGAAAGATGTAACCTCGATGGCCGGGGGGCCAGAGATGAGACCTCACGGCCGTTGGCCGGAGATAGGGTGATGGAGCGCCTACCGGCTGCTAACCTCCCCTCCGAAGGGCTGGAGGACTTGCTGTCACCAAGTCCGGTCCAGAGCACGTCCAAGAGATGAAGGAAGGTGGTCAAAGAGGGTTCAAATAATGAAGGAGGAAAAATGAGGGTATTTGAACGGATGGCGGACGGGCTCCAAAGATCGAGGAAGAGGAGGCAAACGAAGGCAATCTTGGAGGATCCAAGTGGCCGGTGTGAATCACGGATAGACAAGGAGAAAAGTCCAAGAAGGCTTCAATGCCCGAGGAGAAAAGATGCGAGCCCCAAAAATTGGTGAAGATGGGTCAAAACGCATTCTGACAAGGAACATGCTGGGGTCAGAGAGTTGACCGCGGGTCAACTCTCTAGCCCCTCTGGTTGGTCCACGTGGACCAACCAGGAAAAACCTGAAAAAATGTTTTCTAAAATCATTTTAAAATAGTAAATAATTTTATTATTTTTAGGTTATTAAATAAAAAAATATTTATTATTTTATAAATTAATTTATTATGATTTTTAATTATTTTTATGAGGTATAAAATAACAAGTTACCTTTTATAGGTCGTATGGGTCTATATATATATATATTTAAGTATTTTTTTATTTTGTTTATTTAATTTATTTATTTATGTTTATTATTTTATAAATTAATAAAATATTTTTATACACTTAAATCTAATTTTATTGTATTTTTCTGAGGTATTTTGTACACTTAATAAAATAGAAGTATAAATTATACAGGTTTGTATATAGGTAATTTACCTATGTATTATATTACAAGTACTTTTATTTTGTGTTTTATTTAGGTTTTTATTCTGATTTTAATGCACATATTTATTATAAATAATATTTACAAAATTATAAAAATATAAAAATATGAAAATAATGAATAAATAATAAAATGATTATTTTAATCTGTACAAGTATACAATAGGGGTCCAAAACTCAACTTTCAAATTGTAGCTCCACCAAATGCGAAACCACCACCATTAAATAGGTTATTTTTAACTATATACAATTAAAGGTGATTTTGATGCATTTGAATTTTTTATTTGTGAGATATGGGTCCGGGAAGTTGGGATTCTGGATTTTTATTCAGACCATAACTTTTTATCTGTACATTATTTTTAAGTGAAATCAATTTTGTATTTTTCTTTATTTAATTATCTACAACTTTCATGTACAAAGTTTCTTTATTTGAGGTATAAAAAGTGAAACCAAAAATAGGTCTCAAAATGAATAAATAATGAATTAAAAACAAAGGTAATTTTGCTGTATTTTGGCCCTTATCTCCCCCTACTTTATTCCTGGTCGACCTAGTCATCGAGATGCCTAGGTCTCGGGGTTTTGGGTCATAAAATATTTACAATATTTTATTCTTTTTCTTTTCTTTTCTTTATTCAATAATTTTGGCTTTAAAAATTGCTTTTTATACAATATTTAAACAATGATGCATGAATGCTAAAATGCCTGAATTAAGCTTATTTACATGCATTTACTAGGGTTTTTAAGGCCAAAATGATAGAATAAAGATGATGAAACGTAGATTCATCATCCCCGTATACTTACCTTTGCTAGTCCCTAGCAAACACATATGCAATAAGCGCAGAAAAGAAAAAGAAGAAATGTGGATTAAGCTTAATTATCAAACTTGTCTTCACAAAATCAAAGTTTGGAGCTTAAGTCGGACCTTTGGAATTTTAGTGCGGGCGAAACCTTAATGAGAATCGAATTTGAAATCCAACAGTCCCTGAGAATCCCGAAACTCTGCCCAAGTCTCCTCAATAGCCAGGTCAGAATTATCTCAATTCATATGCAAACCCTTACGACTATGAATCTGACTTGTACAGTGTAAGTGATGGTGGCTCTCCCCAACTCGAATAACAACGAAACTGACTTCTCCAATATGACAACCCAATGATTCCCCAATCCAATAACTCCATCCTCGAGGAGCGGGGTATTCCCTTCTAAGTTCAAGTGGCAACCAGCTCAAGAGGAGGGGGTGAAGAGAAGAATGAACGGTAGCCAGTGTAGCTACCTATCCTGGGATGCAAGACCAGTGTAGTCAAGTCATCCAGCTGCAGGCTCACATATTTGACTTTGGAACTCAAGCTTGCTTATTGACTTTACAACATATTCACATACTTTGCAGGCATTTTATTTTTGTACATGCCTGACCTTTTTTTTTAATACTATATACAGCAGCATTTACATAAGGAGTTTTTCCTCTTGAGCCAGTAGACTATCCCTCTTTTGAAGCTTTATTGCAACCCACACTCTCCTGTCTTAAGACTTCCTCATCACTGGACGGGTTGGGGTGCACTTCCCTCCCTAGAGGAGGACAAGTGTTTCCACTTGTGTGCGTCTCATACCGGCAAATCCAATCCGAAAAATGTGAAAGCTATGCAAATGCAGAAAATATTTTTGTGATGCAATTTTTCAAAGATTTTGAACTTTTTATGGGTTTTTGAAAAGATGATGATGCACATGCATTTTTTTGTATTTTTCAAAAAGATTTTTCAAATGTTTTTGGATTTTAATTTTGCAATAATTTTTGGGATTTTTGAAAATAAAAAGTTTTTGGCTAAAAGCTAGGTTAAAATATTTACACGGGAATACTTCTTATATATACAAGAAGTGGATTTCAAGAATTTACAAGGGTAAGTGATCAATTTTATACATATATAAAGTGGATTTTGGTGTGATGAAGCTATTCTTCAAATTTATTTGACACATGTTTTTCAAACAATTTTTGAAAACTATAGTCCAAAATAATTTTTACAAATAATTTTACAAACATGTACACACATTTGAAAATCATTTTGCAAAGATTTTTCAAACAGTATAGATTGATTTTTCAAAGTATTTTTGCAACTATTTTTCAAACCATTTGCAAATCATTTTCCAAACATTTTTATTTCACAGAAAGAAAATAAATTTTACAAACAAAATATTTTTTACAAAGGTTGGAAACATGTAAAATGTTTTTACAAATAGTTTTCAAATGATTTTTCACAAGGATTTTCAAACTATTTTTCAAAACATTTTACAAAAAACATTTTCACCTGATTTTTTAATCAGTAAATACAAAAAGAATTTGAGGAATAATAACATCTTTTTATTATGGTTTTTAATGAATTTTAAAGAATTGTTAGCCATAATTATAAGGAAAATACGAAAGTACGAGTTATGGCTAAAGTATATATGCAGTATATACGACCCCCTATACTTAGCTTGAGCTATGTCCTCATAGATCAAAGAGAAAAGAGAAGACATAACTCGTACTGAGTATAGGAAAATCTAAAGAATAAAGAATGAATGAAAGAATGAGAAGTTGACCGTCCCCCCATACTTAGGATCAAATAATCCTAAGTATAGCAGACTGTATACAACACATGGAGGGTCAAGGGTGGGAATGAACAGATCGTACTCAGATTGTCTCCCCCTATACTTAGGGTAAGATATCCCTAAGTATAGACAAGAAGAGGAGACAATGGAGAGGATCGAGATAAATGAAAACTCGGGGTGCACACCCCCTATACTTAGGAACAAAGTACGTCCTAAGTATAGAAGACTGTCTACAAGGGGTGACACCTTTTTAATACAAAAAAGAAGATAGAAAAAGGAAAAGAAGAAAAGAAGAAAGAGATGAAGAAGGAAGAAGAGATCGTGAGGATGTACACACCACTCCCCCTATACTTAGGGTAAAAGAAGCCCTAAGTATAGGCAACAACAGGAGTGATGAAACGGAACAATGAATGAACACTCGGCTCGTCCACCCCTATACTTAGGACAAGGTATGTCCTAAGTAAGGCAAACACGAGAACGGGTGGACAACAATACGGTGGAGAGAATCGAGGTATACATAAGAGAATATACAACAGAGATGAATGTACACGGGATCAAGAAGGTAGAAAGCGAACCTTCTTACGGGACCGCTGAGGAATGGATCTGGTATGGTGTAGGTCGACATCGGGGTCCATAGGGGACGGAAGCCGATCAGGGTCGACGGAGTGAAGATCCTCAAGGGCCCTATGGTGTGAAGGCACAGACTGGTGAGTGGAAGAAGTACGACTAGGTCCGGCCTTAGGAGTCTCGTTGATATCAAAGTGGAAAGGGATGAACTCATCATCATCGGAAGTAGTGTACTCGGAGTTGTCCTGCGAGGTGTCATCCGGGTCGAAACCAAAAGGAACGAACTCATCAGTGGAAGTAGTCGAACTCTGTTCGTCCTCTATGATCTCAATCGGATCATCTTTCTCATCAAAAGGCCTGAATTCCTGAATAGAAGCAATCAAATCAAATTCGATCTTTGGCTCATCAGTATCTAAATGAACAGGCGGACCCATCAGTGAAAGTAGTCGAAACATGTCCGTCCTGTCTAGTCTATACATCTGACCTCCGCTCAATGGTGTCAACCATGTAAATCTCGCGGATGTCATCAACACATCGCCAAGTCCCAGAAGAAGGAACATCGAGGTCCATACTTTCCGAGTCTTCCTCAATAGGGAGGAATACTCGGGTCTCAATGCAATCCAATGAACAGCAAAATTCTCTGGTAGTCTCGTCAAGGTCATGGTCCTCGGGGTCAACCAAGATAGGTAAAGTCGCATCAGTTGCAGGTCTCTGGTTGGCAGTGGGTGTGGTGATCAACGCTTTGCTCTCGTCAGCAGCACGGAAGTGAATCTCTCCTGATCCGTAATCAATAACGACCCTCGCAGAGGCGAGTAATGGTCGTCCCAGGATGATTGGAGAGTGCTCCCCAGTGGAGGTCTCCATGGGCAATACGACAAAGTCAACGTGATAGCTCATGCCCTGAATCGAGATGACGACGTTTTCAAGGATACCCTTCGATCTCTTTATTGATCCATCAGCAAACTGTACGATCATCCTGATTTTCTTTAGAGGCCCTAAGTGAAGAGACTGTACCAGCGAGAAGGGTAATATGCTAATAGATACATCGCCGTCCAGGAGAGTGCGATCACAAGTGTAATCAGAGATGGTGCACGTGATGAAAGGGGAAGCTGTGTTCTTTTTCGAGGAATGGGGCGGTGTGTGATGGCGTGGGCAGTGGCCATGGTCAAGATATGACGCTCAGATCTACTCCTCCGCTTTCTCTTCTTATGAGGAGCAGATAAATCGGTCATGACCTGCTGAAGTGGGGCACGGATAATCTCATGAAATGGTGGCCACCACTTCGGGTTCAGCTAATATTTTTTTGAATTTTTGGACCTCCTCCATACAAGGGAGGAAGTCGGAATCAACATCTACACGAGGCATGCCAAGAGCAGTCTAAACAGCGGCATCCTCGGGGTCAAAGGTGGGACTAGGTGTGAGAGGTTGTGTGGTCAAAGGTCTGGCAAGGGGTACCTCTCCTCACAGTCTGACTCGATCATGTGTCACCCGAAATCTTTTTGTGTTTTTAATTTTTTCTCATTTTTTTGTGTTTTGGACGATTGCAAGCTCTCATGGTCGTCCTCAAATGAATCCATATCCTCAAAGAATGGAGCGACATTCTGGTTCTTATTTAAAGTAGTAAGATCAGTAATCCTCGAATTCATATGCTCCATTATCTGATTCAAGGTCTCAAGTGTAGAGATCATGAAAGGTGACTCCAAAATCTCAGGATCGGGTGAGTCGAATGTGGGCGGAGGGTGTGGACAAAATTCACATTTCGGATCGGGATACTCAAGGAAGAGTGGGTTGTCGAAATGTAAAGGTGACGATGGTGGAAATGATTGGTGAAGGTCAAAGTCCGAATCCTGAAATAGTGGATTGGTCGGATATGTACAAAAATCAGAAAAACTAGGAGGGAAATCCTCCTGATAAAAGGGAGGTGGATCGTATGGAGCGAGTGAGGAATCCGCATAGTCCGGATAGAAAATGCTCAAGGGGTCAATCTCGAAACAAAAGGAAACGATCGGGAGAGCACGGCGGTCAAGTCAAGAGAATGGAGAAGAAGGCACATATGCACATGGATGATCTAGGACACACACAAAACAATCACAAACAAAAATAAAAAGAATGCAAACCCTCAATTCACCTACTCAACTCGGTAGAGACCGAAAAGTCGATCTTTTTATCTTGTCTATTTTAGAGTTAGGTGAGAAGTCAAAGATTGCACACACACTTAGGGGGCTGAAATGGGATTTGGGCACTAGTCCTTAGCGTGTGTGCGAGCAATGTAAAACGAAGACAATGAGGGGATTACTCGCCCCAAGAGAATATTTTTCTTTTTGATCTTTTTTAAGGTCGAGTAATATTAACAGTTCCAATTTTTTTGGTTATCACTTTTTTTGGATTTTTAATGAGAATGCACGATTCTATTGGGGATTCAATTCCTTTAAGCTCCTAGGTTGGCAAAATCAGAGGGAGAGTCGAAAAAGCAATGCAAGCGGCAAACAATGATGAATGCTAAAGCGTAAATGCTCACCTTGCCTCCAGCACTCTACATGCAAGGATGCTCAGCAGATTTGAAACCTATCTATATGCAAATGCAACCGATGAAATCGTCCTAAGTTTCAGAAATTGCTATTATCGTGAAGAACCACAAGTCGGTCTCCGATCCTCAATCCAAGAGTCCGGTCTAGGCTCACCCCTCCTCCTGTCGACAAATCGAGTTCATGAGAAGCGCTTGGCAGGGTGAGCTCGCGGCACGTAGGCTCGAAGATGATGACGACTATTTAAAGTTTGACTAAGTCCAAACGCAGCTATAGGTACATGCAAATATATTAGATGTTTGGCCTTAGTCTATCGCAAGCAATCCTAAAACTAGGGGCTCAATCACACAAAGAAGAGAAAATAAAATCGAGAAAATAAAAGAAAATAATGCGATGAAAACCGTAAAAACCACGGTGAGCCCCCAGGTGTACAAACACCTGGAAATTAGGCTCGAATGTCCAAGTGTCCGGGGGTACCTATATTATTACAAATATAGAGTCTCTCTCTCACTAAAATTACAGAAAATAAATGTTACACAAAAAATGCTCAAAAGTGTGATTGTCTTCTCAAGTCCTCCCTGCCTCCTCTGATGCTAGGTCAGAAATCTCCTGCCGCCTTCTCGTGGGTGCACCGACGCCTAAGGTAGAGCACCTCCCTCGATCCGCGGTTCCTCGCACAAAGTCCAACAAGGGAGAGTGATTAGACAAGTCAAGCAGATATATCAAATAAATGAGCAAATAAAGAAGGCAAAAATATAGACACGTATCACATTCACAAAGCAAAAACCGAACTACGCGCTGTTGCTCCCCGGCAACGACGCCATTTGATAATCAAGGTTTGGCGAGGGTCTAAAGTAGTCCACACAAGGCGAGACCACAATGTCGCTGAGCGACCGCTCACGAAACCTCAATTAATCAACAATTAACCCACAACAAGTAAATCAAGCAATGAAAGTAAATGTGCGGAGTTAAAATTTATTATAACTCTACAACAAGATGTGTATAGGTGCAAGTATGTGTAGAGGTCGAACACAGGGAGCAGAAAGGATAGATCGGGGCAAAATGCACAAGATGTGAGTGTGATCAAGTGTCTATCTATGCTATTTTTTGTGGGTTTTTAATTTTATATTTTTTATTTTTAATTTTCAATTTTATATTTTTTTAATTTTTTGATTTTATATTTTCTTTTTATATTTTATATTTTTTATATTTTCTTTCTTTAAAAGGAATATATACAAAATAAGAAAGAGAGGGATAAAGTATTTATAAAAATAAGTAAAAATATTCAAAAATCAGGAAATAAAATGTTTTTGGCTTTTTTATATTTTTCTAATATTTTTACGATTTTTCTATATTTTTCCTAATTTTTTGGTATTTTTAAAGTCAAAAATACTGAAAACAGTGAATAAAAGTGCTGGCTGAAATTAAAATGGGAATGAAAAATAGCAAACAGTATCAAAAATTTCCCAAATTAATTTTAAATTAAAGATAACAAAATAAGGAAAATTCAGAAACAAAGTTTGTATTTTTAGGATTTTTGTAGAATTTTCAGGATTTTTATAAAGGTTTTTGGGGTTTTATGATTTTTAGGGGCTTTCTTTTATATTTTTTAGTGATTTTTGGACTAGAGTTAAAAGACACTAAAATAGGCAAAATATATTTTTTTGGGAATTTTCTGAGACATTTTTATAATTTTTATATATTTTATAATGCAAACAGTGCTGAAAGTGAGAGTTTTTGATTTTTTATAAATAATAAAATGCAATAAATACGAAAAATAAAAATATAACGTGATTTTACAATGCAGTAGGAGCTTAAATCTATTTTTTTGTGAATTTTGGGATTTTATAGATGCATGCAAAAATTCAAGATAACAACAAGAATCAATACTCAGGCCAGGGGCGTCTTTGTCATTACAAGAAAAGTCAGGGGCCTAGATGTAAATTTCCACAAAAGTTATAACTAGAATAAAAACTTTGCTGTACTAATTATCAATATCCAAACCCACGAGGTTAAATTTGCAAAAACACCAAGGCGCACGTGACTTGCACGCGCGCCTGGCAAGGGCCTAAACGGGATTATCCAAACCTTTGGGGGTTTAAGTGCAATAGTGCCAGAAAGTTAACATGTGTTAAACAACATTTTATCACTAACAAGAAATATACAAAATGTCAGACCCTTGTATGCAAAATATCCACACGCACGTGCTCACGCACGTGCGCCTCGCTGGCAAGGGTGCGAACGTGATTTTAGAAAGTGCGAAGGGCTACTGAGCAAAAGTACCAAAAATTGTTACACAGCATATCAATGTTTTGGGCTTAATATTTAAATACAAAACTGGCAAGGTTCAGCATGCAAAATACCCTGCCAATGGCACGATCCAACGGCGGCGCGACTCCCACTTACGCCACGTGTCTTTACAGGGACGACCGATACCCCTTCGCGCAGCTGCGGCCCGGATTAGATGGACGGAGATTGATCGAACGGCCGTGGTGCGATGTGATCCTGCGGCTGCTGCTCTGCTGGATGATCGGGGGTGATCCAACGGCAAAGGATGGATCTGGAAGAACACACGAGGAACTCAAGCTTGGCGAGTTTGGATTCACCGAAGCTCGGGCTCCCGTGCACCTGGATCCCCTCCGACACGTTCTCCGTGCTCCTACAGCAACGACAAAGCACCAGGTACCCACGAGAGGCCCCAGGGACCCTTGGATGATCCTCAGAGGTCACGCGAATGCCGGCGGGCTTGGGCGCTTATCTTGGCATGAATCGAGGCCCATACGCCTCCTTCTCTTCCTGCAAACAAAACCAAAAAGACGGCATATATCTCGCAAGCAGGAAGGGGCTTTTATTGGCGAGAAAAGGCGGCGTGGGATGGTGATGGTGGTTGCCGGAGCTCTTGAGCTCCGGCGAGGTGTTCGAGATGGAGATCTACACTAATAATCGCTTAAACAACAAACTAAATGCACAGATTAAAGGATGAAACTAACAACTAACTAATGGGCAAGAAAATGGACAGAAAAACGTGACCTCGATGGCCGGGGGGCCAGAGATGAGACCTCACGGCCGTTGGCCGGATATAGGGTGATGGAGCGCCTCCCGGCCGCTAACCTCCCCTCCGAAGGGCTGGAGGACTTGCTGTCACCAAGTCCGGTCCAGAGCACGTCCAAGAGATGAAGGAAGGTGGTCAAAGAATGAAGGAGGAAAAAGGAGGGTATTTGAACGGATGGCGGACGGGCTCCAAAGATCAAGGAAGATGAGGCAAACGAAGGCAATCTTGGAGGATCCAAGTGGCCGACGTGAATCACGGATAGACAAGGAGAAAAATCCAAGAAGGCTTCAATGCCCGAGAAGAAAAAACGCGAGCCCCAAAAATTGGTGAAGATGGGTCAAAACGCATTCTGACAAGGAACAGGCTGGGGTCAGAGAGTTGACCGCGGGTCAACTCTCCAGCCCCCCTGGTTGGTCCACGTGGACCAACCAGGAAAAATCTTGAAAAAATGTTTTCTAAAATCATTTTAAAATAGTAAATAATTTTATTACTTTTAGGTTATTAAATAAAAAATATTTATTATTTTATAAAATTAATTTATTATGATTTTTAATTATTTTTATGAGGTATAAACTAACAAGTTACCTTTTATAGGTCGTATAGGTCTATATATATATATTTAAGTATTTTTTTATTTTGTTTATTTAATTTATTTATTTATGTTTATTATTTTATAAATTAATAAAATATTTTTATACACTTAAATATATTTTTATTGTGTTTTTCTGAGGTATTTTGTACACTTAATAAAATAGAAGTATAAATTATACAGGTATGTATATAGGTATTTTACCTATGTATTATATTACAAGTACTTTTATTTTGTGTTTTATTTAGGTTTTTATTCTAATTTCAATGAATATATTTATTATAAATAATATTTACAAAATTATAAAAATATAAAAACTATAAAAATAATGAATAAATAATAAAATGATTATTTTAATCTGTACAAGTATACAATAGGGGTCCAAAACTCAACTTTCAAACCGTAGATCCGCCAAATGCGAAACACACTGCCATTAAATAGCTTTTTTTAACTATATACAATTAAAAGTGATTTGATGCATTTGGAGTTTTTATTTGTGAGATATGGGTCCGGGAAGTTGGGATTCTGGATTTTTATTCAGACCATAACTTTTTATCTGTACATTATTTTTGAGTGAAATCAATTTTGTATTTTTCTTTATTTAATTATCTACAACTTTCATGTACAAAGTTTCTTTATTTGAGGTATACAAAGTGAAACCAAAAATAGGTCCTAAAATGAATAAAGAATGAATTAAAAACAAAGGTAATTTTGCTGTATTTTGGCCCTTATCTCCCCCTACTTTATTCCTGGTCGACCTAGTCATCGATATGCCTAGGTCTCAGGGTTTCGGGTCATAAAAATATTTACAATATTTTATTCCTTTTCTTTTCTTTTCTTTATTCTATAATTTTGACTTTAAAAATTACTTTTTATACAATATTTAAACAATGATGCATGAATGCTAAAATGCCTGAATTAAGCATATTTACACGCATTTACTAGGGTTTTTAAGGCCAAAATGATAGAATAAAGATGATGAGATGTAGATTCATCAATATGCCAAGTTAAGGTAAATATACAAAGTAATCCTGCGGAAATTTGATATTAGGAATATATTATAATTATTTTTGTGACAACGAACTATAGAGACTAGGAATTGGATGGCACAATTTATAGTAGTTGTGACTACGAAATAACAGTTGTCTAAATATTCCGGAGTTACTGTTTTGTAGTCTTATATGCATTCTCTTGTAGTGAACACATAAGCTAGTTATTGTACTAAACAATCATTCACGTAGTACTTGTACATCAATACCTAAGAACATCCATTCATTCACATATCATTTGCATCTCAGCACATAGAAACATTAATTAACATATTTCTTGTACCTCAATACATACAAACACAAAATCATTCATTGACCTAGCACTTGTGCCACATAGTAATATTCATGAAATAATTCATTCATTTATCCAACCATTCATTCACATAGCAAAAATAGTGTTGCAAATCGTGGAAGCAAACAAACACAAACACGATCAAACAAGCAAGACGCGAACACAAGGATTTACAAGGTTCACCCGTAAATGGGCTACATCCTTGGGTGACGGCGATCAGTTTCACCATATGGAGAAAAATACAGAGGGTACTGAAAAGGTACAGATATGGGATGAGAAACATGATCCGAATGAGGATTCCGTATCTGGTGACCCTAGGGTCCTTTTTATCCTGCAACAGAAGAATACCATTTGTATTCAGTAATCCATCGCAACAGCTCTCGGCTAATCAGAAGACAGAACACGGATTAGACATATCAGCAATCCTGACCCAACAACTCTCAACCATTCAGAAGCCATGACACAGATCAGCCACATCAGCAACCCAACAAGTGGTTAGGATTCAAGTCATATCAACAATCTCCACCTTAAATTTAATCCTCATATAACAGAATGAACCACTACTATTACTCCACCATGAGTTGAGTTCTCCACTAGCAGAATTAATCACTGCTAGACTCCACCGGAGTTGAATTCTCATATAGCAGAATTTAACCACTACTATACTCCACCATGAGTTGAATTCTCCACTAGCAGAATTAGCCACTGCTAGACTCCACCGGGGTTGAATCACTACAAGAAATTCCAGATTTTGCTACTACAAATTAGCTACTACAGATAGTGCCAAAGTAGACGCAGTTTTTTAAGGACTATTCTACGACCATATTACCATTATACTGTAGTCGCAATAAAAAGGAAGACCATTTTACGGCTACATTTAGTCACATATGTGGTAGTACATATTGCGACTACAGTCCTACCACGATGTAGTAGCATCGTGGTAGCAAAATTTGAGGAAAAATTTTCTTGACGGGCTTCTTAACTAATTTTCCCCTTTCCCTCCCCTCCCACCCGTTACTCTCTACGGCCATCCCCTATAGGCCACCCTCATCCCTAATTTGCAATACCACATCTCTTCTAACCATTGTCGACTCCTCCACTCTATAGGCCGCCCTCATCTCCCCAAGGACTCCTTCACCGTTGCATCCAACTCTATAGGCCGCCCTCTCAAGGCTACCTTTGATCCATCTAGGTGTCATCTCCAGCTTGCCCCTCTCCAGGCTGCTCAAGACCTGCACGTGGTATGGGAACCCTTCTTTCTCTTCTCATCTTACCGTATTCGAAAGTTTGGATCTTCATAGGGCCATCTTTGGTGTGTATTTTTCTGCAGGATTCAAGCTTTCACTGGAGACGGATTTCATAGAAAACCCCTTGATCCACGTGTTTCTAGTATCCCCAGCGGTGAGCCTTTTGACTTTCATTAATATTTTATTCAACTGCACATTGTGTGTAGATATTTGTTATTAAAGATACATTTCGTTGTCCTATGCATAGGATAGCAATCGTTCAAAAGCTAAAAGTCCAAACCAGTAGTTCTGCTATCATGGTTCTGCTATCATGCTTGAAAAAAATATAAATTTTAAAGATGTTACTTATCTGTTGGTAAGTTTTTGTTCAACAAAAATCAGAAATAATTAGAAGGGAAGATGTGAAGAAAACAAAATGATGAGTTTATCACTTAGGTTATGGGTTGGTTGCAACTTTACAGTAATGGCTTTATGCTTTGATACATTAGCTGTGACATCATATTTGATATTCTTTGAGTCAAAGAACTAGTTTCAAGATTTAGATCTGCAATAAACAATCAAAAGATGCAATAAGGATGCAAACATAAGGCCTGTGTGTGTCAAAAATGATTGCAAATGTGAGTTTTTCATCAGAATGCTACGACAGAAAACCTATTTGAAACTTTTGGCTGAAAATGATGGAGCTATTGCTGTTCCACTTGAGAAGAAAAGGAAATCATAACTCATGTTTCACAAAAACTAAGTTTTGCATGCATATATTGTTTGTTTGCATGTTTATCATTAACCATTCAATTAGTTATTGTCTTCCTGCAGTTTTATATCTGACAGGTGTATCATAAGTTTAAATGTTGTGTTAGAAAATATGTATAATAGGAAAAGGAGTGGGTAGTCCGTTGGCATCTTCCCTTTGCTATTTCTCCTTCCCATTCTTCCCTTAGCTCAAAGACAACGTTTCGAGGAGAATCAAGAGTGATTTTGCGGTTACTCAAACATGAGAAACAAATAGATGAGTCTAGGTGTTCAACATCTGAAACAAGGAATAAGTTGCATTGGCTAATCGAGAAAAAGATAAACACCATGTTAAAGACTACTTTCTTTGTTCGAATCAAATCTGCACAACAATCTCCTAAAAATAGAAGATAAGAAGATGTTGACACCTAAGAAAATCCATTGAAAACCAATAGACAATAAAAGAATTGCCTCAATTTCTTGCATTTCATGCCCAGAGGAAGCAAGCCAAAGAAAATGGTTATAAACATAATTTCGAGAAAAGACAACACCTTCCTGTCAAAAATTACTCAGTATAATCCATTCCCCCAAAACCGTTGACTGTACCAATAACAATACTTCGGTCCCTCAAGAAGAACGGGAAGTCACACTAGCGCCTAGCCACGACAATATAAATTAATGGATTGACAACTTGGTGAAATAACATAACATCAAAAAGATTCTAAACAAACCTAACTTTTCATTGTTCATACCCTAGCTTTCAATTTGGTCTTTGATTTCCCCCCTTTTTTGCTTCTTTTGAAATAAAAAAGGACAACTTTTCGAAAATTCATTAACTCGAACTTTTGAGCCTTTATCTATCCACCATGTCCCATATGTCTTCATAATCTTAGGATGACTCTCTTCCTGAGTTAGTTCTTCCTTTACTCAAGATATACTAGTTGTAGCCTAAGGGTATTCTAATGATATGGTGACTAAGGGTAAGCGAAATTCCAATGATGTGACTTAGGGCATTCTAGACATGTTGTAGTAGTTTATATAATAATTGGAAGAACATACTAGGGTTCAGGTGGAATCATGAGCTTACGTGGAGGTTGGGAGGACTAAGATATCACACAATGATGAAATTAGGTTGAGAGGTTGATATAATAATTGCAAGATGTTGGGAACAATCATACAAAACTTGTGTCATGATATTGCCCAAAACAAGATGGTGGGAGGACTAAGAGTTCATGTTGCCTTCCATCCTAATCTCATCTAAAGAAACTTTGCTTTATAATTTCATTAATACACAATTTCTTACATGTTTCTTTCAACATCTGATATTATGCAACATTGTAATATTACATATACGTCCTTGTGTGGAATTACTCTATTTCGGCCCACATACCACTAATCATGCACGGATTAGAAGTAGTTGATATTATTACCATGGATAAATGTCCTTGTGTGGAATTACTCTATTTCGGCCCACATACCACTAATCATGCACGGATTAGAAGTAGTTGATATTATTACCATGGATAAATTTGAAGAGTGATTTAGTGGCAGTTTGATATTAATGAGGATTGGTAGTCATTATCAGTAGCCATATAATATCAACGATTACTTATTATTGCTGTTGATGGGAGATACATAATAAAATGGGATGCATATCAACATATCCATTACTTTCATTATTGCTGATGGTACGTGTTCGTCGATATGAGATCACTTGAACATGTCCATTACTTATTATTGTTGTTGATGGGAGATACATAATAAAATGGGATGCATCATATTTGGTGTGGTACTAGAGTTCCCTTTTTTGTGCAGGAGGCTCCTCAATTGGTTAGGGGATGTGAGCAACTTTAGCTTTTTGAGCACCCAGTTCTTGAAAGTTTTATTATCCTTTTCCAAGTAATAGGTATTAAACTATTCTTTCAAACACTTAAAATGTCAAAGGAAGACATCTTAAGTGTCCCAACCGAATACCCCATGGTAACCAACCATAGTTGCTTATCATTAAACTTTTGGTGCGAGGTGTAACGGCTTAGGATTTTACATATCAATAATAATCATATCTGAATTGTTGAACCCTTCAGATGTATCGGCTTAAGATTTTGTATCGACTTTTGCATATCATCAATGTATGTGTTGAACCTTCGTATCAGTAATTCAGTAGACCCTCATGACATACGTATGGCAATAAATCTGCTCAATTGAATTGTTAATGTCGTTACTTGTGGTCCAAAGTCGTGACTTGAATTTCGAATATATAATAGTATATAGCCTAAAGTCATCCATATATAGGGTTTGTATTTGCTGATGGATTTATAACTTCAGGTAGACATAGGTTTCCATTATATAAAACTATGTGACTTATTACATGTTTTGGTTTCGTTGTAGGTAGAGCAATGCGTGCAACAAGAGATTGGATGTATAACCGCTTAGTTAATGGATCTGTTTGCATGCCCTTCCTACTAGGTGTGGAGGGCTTTCTTAATTTTTCTTATGCTCAAGGAGACAAAATAGTTGATTTAGGTGGGAAGATAATTTGCCCGTGCATTCAATGTGGATTGATGAAGAAGCAATTTAGGGATGTTGTGGCAGAACACTTGTGCAAGAAGGGTTTTCTTGATGATTACACATGTTGGTATGTACATGGATAAAGTCGAACATCTTACCAAGAGAGATCGCAGACTCCAGACAACTCTTTTGTTGAGATGGTTATGGATGCGGCAGGTCCGAACTTTGATCCCTCTGTAGAGGGGTTTGAGGCTGAATTCAATGGGGAGTCCAAAGAGTTTCTTGAATTGTTACAGAAGGCCGAGGAGGCATTATGGCCTGGTTGTACATCATTTTCAATCCTATCTGCCATTACGGAGCTACTAACAATTAAAGCTGAGTACAACATGATTGATGCTAGTTTCAATGCCATGATTAAGATCATAAAGAGAATGCTTCCAGACGATAATGTTCTTCCAGGTTCCTATTACAAGGTAAAAACCATGATGAGCACACTTGGCTTATCAGAAAAGTTAATTGATGCATGCCCCAACCATCATATCATATACTATGGGGATAAATATAAGAATGAGACTAAATGCCTGGAATGAGGTGAACCTCAGTATAAACCAAATATGAAATCAAATGTTCCACAGAAGGTTCTCCTTTACTTTCCCATAGCACCACGTTTACGAAGGCTCTATTATTGCAAAGAAACAGCTAAAGATATGACTTGGCATGCAGATCATGTCCGTGGTGACTTTATGGAACATACTTCTGACACAGCTTGTTGGAGAGCTTTGATGGAGTCATCTTCCACTTTTGCTATGGATAAGAGAAATGTTGTAATTGGATTGTCCACTGATGGATTTAATCCACATGGTCGGAGGAAAGATTGCTCGTGCTGGCCAGTAATCATTACTCCATACAACCTGCCACCTTGGTTGTGTAACAAGAAGCAGTATATGTTTTTGACTTTACTTGTACCTAGTCCAACCAATCCTGGAAAGTATTTGGGTGTGTATCTCCGACCATTAGTCGATGAACTGAAGGAACTATGGGAGATAGGCCAGGAGACTTATGATGCTATTAGTCGTTGTAATTTTCAGATGCGAGTGGGTTTATTATGGACAATTAGTGATTTCCCTGCATACGAAATGCTATCAGAATGGAGTACACATGGGAAAAGAAGTTGTCCATATTGCATGGAAAGTACTAAAGCATTTCAGCTTACGCATTGTCGAAAACCATGCTTCTTTGACTGTCATCGACAATTCTTGCCAAAGGATCATGTTTATAGGAAACAGAAGATGTCATTCAAAAGAAATACAATTGAAGATTCCGATCCACCTCCTAGATTGTCGAGACTTGAGATATTTAAGAGATTAATGGAGTTGAAGGGATCAGATGATTTTGTTCAACCTCTTCCAGGTTTTGGAGATAGTCATAATTGGACTAAAAGGAGCATCTTCTGGGAACAACCATATTGGCCTAATCTACTCATCAGACATAATTTAGATGTGATGCACATAGAAAAGAATGTATTTAATAATGTATTCAATACAATATTGAATGTGACTAATAAGACAAAGGATACCGAGAATGCTCGTAGAGATCTTATGAAAATTTGTGTGCGTCCTGAATTAGGCTTAATAGAATCTGAAGATGGTCGTGTTCATATGCCGAAGGCCAAATACTGCTTAAGCAGAGATCAAATAAAAGATGTTTGTCAGTGGGCAAGTAAATTAAAAATGCCAGATGGTTATTCATCAAATATACCCAAGCTTGTTGATTTGAAGAAAAATATATTTAAGGGAATGAAAAGTCATGATTGTCACGTTTTTATAGAACAATTATTGCCTCTTGCTCTTAGAGGTTTATTGCCGAAGGGAGTTCACGATGTCCTAACAGAGTTGAGTAACTTCTTCAAACGCATATGCTCTGCTAAGTTATTAGCTGAAGATATGACAATTCCTGTAACCTTGAAAAGATTTTTCCTCCAGCCTTTTTTGACTCTATGGAACACTTAATGGTTCATCTTCCCTATGAAGCTAAAGTTGGTGGGCTAGTTAAGTACCGTTGGATGTATCCATTTGAGAGGTACATGATATATTAAATTTATTTTATTAAGTTTTTAATGTTATGCTATCTAATTATGTATATTGACTTACCTATAGGTATATGTTTTTCTTAAAGAGAAAGGTGCGCAATAAAAATAGGGTGGAAGGTTCAATAAGTGTGCAATATATTTCTGAATAGGTAGCCAACTTTTGTTCCAGATATTTGTCGGACGACATTGAAATTGTACATAATCGTCCAATGCGAAATGAATTCAATGAAAGTGAAAGCGTATATGGTCTCTCCATCTTTCGTACACGTGGTCGGCCTTTGAAAAAGGAAAGCCACACATGATGAGCTCTCAAGAGAAAGAAGCTGCTGAACTTTACGTTCTAGATAATACAGACGAAGTGACACCTTTTGCGGAGTATGTATTCATATCACATTGTCTTCCGATTAGAATATATATATATATGTAGGTTAATTAAACTTTCTTTTGTATACAGGGAGTATAGGGATAAAATAATGACAGAGAATCCTTTATTTACTGATGATGAAGTGGTAGATAAATTTAGGAGAACATTCTCATCTTGGTTAAAGAAAGAGTGAAGATTATTGATCCAGCCGATCATAAATTCAAGATTCTAAATGATCTTGCTCTCGGTCCCAATTATATGGTGATGTTGTATGGTGGTTTTTTAACTAATGGGTACAGATTTCATTGCTTGGACACGACCAAAGGCTTAACTACATATAACTCCAGAATATGGTTAAGGGATCATGTTACGGTGAGGATAGCCTGAACTACTATGGGATATTGAATGAGGTGCTTGAGCTTGAATATAATATGCCGGCCCCTAATAAACTCTTCTTATTTTCATGTGACTGGTACGATCCACAATATGGTGTGGTGGTTGACCATATACATGATATTGTGGATGTCATTCCTCGAAAGTATATTCGAAGATTTGAACCTTTTGTCCTTAGTTCGCAAGTTGATCAAATATGTTATGTACCGATGGTTGGGAAAAAGCGAAAAAGAGATGATCGTCTCACGGTATTGAAGAGGATGCCATGTACTTATATCGATGATAAAGAACAATCAAATGTGGATGATGCATCAACAAATTTATTTATTTCAGAATATGAGCCACCCCAAAATGTTTCCATATACTCTTAAAGTAAGAACCCTCTCGATTTTTATTTTTATTTTTTAATCTAAATTATTCATTTATATTTGTTTTTCTAATGATTATTGCATAATGTTTTTCATACAGGAAATGCCTATGACACGCGGTCGAGGTCATAGGGGGAGCAGTTCACGCCAAGATGATCGTCGTACATTAAACCATCATACCCCAGAACCCAATGGTATATATAAATCTCATTATATATTACTATATTTTATGTTCAATTATCTAAAAATATTGTGACAGTTGAACACAATGACGAGGTTGCGAAGCTTGTCGTGTATATGCTTGAGAATGGTGTTGAAGTCCCTCCACAATATGCACATTATATTCCTCAAGCAGGAACACCTCCCAGTGTGACACGTAATCGCCAGCCGACCCCGCAGTACTCAAGCCAACATCATAGCCCACGTGAGTCTCAGGGCCCTGCTCAACCTACTCGACCCTCTCGGCCTCTCCACCTACTCATGATATCATCAGTACACATGAGGCTCCACAACCTCAAGGCCCTCCTCCATCTCAAGATCCACGCATAGTCTTGCAATTTCTTCGTGATTGGTATTTCCGACACACATGACTCATCATTTTTTGGGGAAAAAGCTTATTCACGGTTGAGCTTCATATATAAATCTATTTCATAATTTTAAATACTTAGGTACACTTTTGATAATCAGCATGCTGTCGCTCAAGCGTTTAGTAAAGCCTTTTGCTCTATGTAAGATTGCTCTGATTACAGATGGCGTTACATGACTCCAGATGAGCAAGAGAGAATTTTGAATGGTGTCTATGTAAGACTCGTTACACAAAATTTAATGTTTGTTCAATTTTTAAATAGATTATTTCTAACCAGATTTTGAAATGCAGAATTTATTTGCTTTACCCATGGGTCACACAAAAGAAATGTATCGACATGCCCTAGAAAAATTAGCAACATATACTGTGAAAGACAATGTATACAGGGCTAGAATAGCTGCAATGAAAAGCCTTGATGATGTAGAAGATTGGGAGAGGGCAAAGGCATGCGTTCCTACGTGGAGCACTCCAGAGAGGTGGAGACGTTACTGTAATCTCTTTATTCAGGAGAATTTTCAATAACTTTCCCAAGCAGGGAAAATGAATAGGAGGAAGCAATCAATTAGATCTACTAGTGGATCTAAAAGTTTTGGAACTGTGAGAAATGAAATGGTATTTTTAAATATGTATACTTTTTTCAAGCTCCATTTTTTAGTGAAGATTAACATGTGGTCAATAACAGTGTTCTACTGACAAACGTCCTCCGTCATTGGAAAAATGGTGGACTAAAACGCATACAAGTGGGGGAGACTGGTCTACGCCTGAAGCCAAAGCAGTGATGGTACACATACTAATAGTAGTATAAACTTATAATTGTTTGACAGGAAACTAAAAAAATTATGTTTCGTAGGATCGTTACATGGAGTTGTTTAAGGAAAAGTTTGGTGCTTCAGAAGAGGAGGAACAAATGGACTTCGACGCCATCTTATGGAAAGAAGTCATTGCAGAGCGCGAAGTGGGGCCTAATAGAAGGCAGACTTTGGGTGGTTTGCCACCAAAGTTCTCCTCCTCTTCTGATTCTACTGGAACCTCTGGTTTTTTAGGACGACCTCAACGTACAACATGCCCACATCTTAGCCAGGTCTGCCTGAGTCTGAGTTTAGACAGCTCTCACAGGTAGTGAGTTCATTGGTAAATCAGATTGGTACCATGTCCTCTGGAATAGAACATTTGTCTTCTGGAATGGAAACTTTGTCTTCTAGAATGGACAATTTGAAGGCAGATGTTACATTTTTGAGGTATAACTTATATTTAATTATTAGGTAATGTTATATTGTAGTATAGCCATTGATTCATTGTTCTAATTGGTATGATGTCTTGTTTTGTTCTTTAGGAGTGCAAGCACGAAGCCACAAGTTCATATGATGGAAGATGACGAGGATGCAGAGGAGGAGTAGGAGGAAGAGGAGGAGGAGGAAAACGAGGAGGACGTTACTGCATATACAATATCACATCGCAAAGGGGTTGTCATCTCGGAATGTGGGGATAATCAAAAGAAAAACACGAAAACTAACAATGGGAGAAAGGACAAGGGCAAGGTGAAGGCTACAAAAGATGCTTTTTCTGAATGGAGGAGAAGGAAATTTTAGTGTAAACAATGTACTCTATAGTGTCAGTTTATTATCCAAAACTTTATAATGTTAAGAACATTAGAGTTTCGATGTTAGTTAACTTTTTATTGTCTTCAGGTTGTATTTTTTTCAAAAACATTTGCACTGTTTTCATCTAGAATTATATACTAATATGCATGTTTAAATTTGGTTGCATACTCCTTTGCATGAATGATTCGAATTATTTGATTTTATTGAAGATGAATTCTCCATTCTTATGTGTGGATTGTATTATAATATTCTCAACAGGTTGATTGGAGATTTTAAGATATTAAATGTTGGTTGAGAGATCTCAAAATATTGTAGCATATTTGTATTATACAATTTTCCATGCAGGTATATACAGATTTATATGGAGATAAGAAGATGCTACTGTATTTTTTTTAAATATGAAAGCAGAGTTGCGACCACACTACTACTACTCTACTACTACAAACTAGTGCTGTGGTCGTAAAATGGTAGCAACACAGTCTCCATGTGATCGTTGATTGTACTTCTCGATAGTATAAATATGGTTGCAATGTAGTGTACATGTGGTCACAAATACTCCAACATAAACTGACTTAAGTGCGACTATATCACGACTATATGCGACTACAATTGCGACTAAACAACGACTACATTGTAGTCGCAATAAATTTACGACCAGCTAGGGACGACTACACACTTTGCGACTACATGTGGTCGCAAATACTTGTTGCGTCCACATTGCTACTACTTTACCACTGCATTGCTACCACTGTCGTAGTAGCAAAATCCGCTTTTTCTTGTAGTGAATTCTCATATAGGAGAATTAACCACTACTATTTCTCCACTTGAAATTCAGATAACAAGAATCAAGGAGTTATAAACAATATTCACCTTGAAATTTCTCCTCAGAGAAGCTTTATCGAGTTTCACCTTACCGCCGCCAGCCCCTCCTTGAGGCTACTGCCAACTGTTGATATTGAGCAAGTCCAAACAACACTTGAACTTTCTCCCAGGAACTGTAGGCCCTTGCAAGATATATAGGGTCTTCTGTTTATTGCCTTTGAAGACAACAACTCCAGCTTTGGCAACCTGCATGACTCCACTTTCAACGTTGTACTTGTACCCTTTAGAGTCCAAGACTCCAAAGGATATCATGTTCTTCTTCAGATCAGGAACATGTCATACTTTTGAACAGTCCTCACGACTCCATCATTCATCTTGATCTACACAGAGCCGATCCCTACAATCTTGCATGCTGCATTATTTCCTATGACGACGTTTCCACCATCTATCTTGTCATAGGTGCAGAACCAGTCTTCATTGGGAGTCATATGGTAAGAACAATCTGAATCAAGAATCCATGTGCTATCTGTCATCTTCTGATCTGTGACGGTGAGAACGAAATTATCTTCAGAATCTCTGCCACCTTGAGACACTGCAACAATTGTGGCCTTCTTTGGGCAGTCTTTCTTCTAATTTCCAGTTTCCTTACAGTAATTACAAATGTCCTTAGCATTGTAATTTTTCAACTTGGACCTCTGCTTTCCATTTTTTGTGTAGTCAGAACCGGCATGACTCTTCTCACGAGTCATAACCAAACCTGCAGCATTAGAGTCTTGCATCCCGATAGCCATATGTCGAAGTTCACGCGTATACAGACTCGCATGAACTTCCTCTAAGGTTATGGATTCTCTTCCCACAACGAACGATTGAACAAAATTCTCAAATGATAATGGAAGAGAAATCAATAAAATCAAGGCATCATCCTCATCTTCAATTTTAACATCTACGTTTCTTAAATCCATCAATAATGTATTTAAGCGATCTAGATGTTCTTTAGGAGATGTACCTTCATGCATGCGGAAAGAGAACATACGTTGCTTCAAAAGCAACTTGTTGGTCAGAGACTTCGTCATATATAGACTTTCGAAGTCTCAACCACAGACCGACCGCAGAACCCTCATCGGCAAGCTCCGCGATAATCTCGTCTGCCAAATATAGCATGATCGTCGAGTGCGCCTTCTCTTCCTACACCATCAACTCAGATGACTCGAGTGCCTTTGCTCGCTCCTGATCTAACGATGCCTATATGCCCTGCAGCTTCAGAACGACATGCATCTTGATCTGCCATAGACTAAATCCGTTCTTCCCCATGAATTTCTCGATCTTCAAATTGTGCGATGTCATCTTGCTGGATGACCTGACGGAACCTGAAGCTCTGATACCAGTTTGTTGTGAATCACGGAATCAAATAAACACAGACACGATCAAACAAGCAAGACGCAAACACAAGGATTTACAAGGTTCACTCGTAAATGGGCTACGTCCTTGGGCGACGGCGATCGGTTTCACTATATGGAGAACAATGTAATATAGAGAGTACTGAAAAGGTACAGATATGGGATGAGAAATAGGATCAGAATGAGGATTCCGTATTTGGTGACCCTAGGGCCCTTTCTATATTGCAACAGAAGAATACCATTTGTATTTAGTAATCCATCCCAACAGCTCTCAGCCAATCAGAAGACATGACACGGATAAGACATGTCAACAATCCTAGTCCAACAGCGCTTAGCCAATCAGAATCCAGGACACATATCAGACACATCAACAACCCAACAAGCTGTGGTTAGGATTCAAGTCATATCAACAAATAGTCTTGACATTGGATGTAAAATAATATATTATTCACAGACAATGTTCATGAACTACATATGAATCAGAAACAAAAAAGTATTTTGGTACAATTTATTTTTCCACCCTCTAAAAAGTGACTTGCCCTTTCCATTATCTTGCCCTTTGGCTCCCTCACTCTCTGCTCCTTAGTCTTCTCCTCACGCACTTCAGAGGAATAGAGAGATCCTCTGCTTTAGGGTCTGCTGCAGCAGACTTTGCAGTAAGGGCATGAGCCGCTCGATCTTGATCGAGCGGTTCCCACGAATTCACATTCGTGGGAACCGCTCGATCAATATCGAGCGGCCCGCGCCCCTACTGCAGAGTTTGCTGCACCAGACTCTACAACAGAGGATCGGGTTCCTTAGAGGAAAGGCCATTTGTTTCCCATTATGTGCTTTAGAATCCCTCGATCTGAAAATGCAACTCGTTAACCTCGAGTCGTTATTTCCGAGCTAAGGGGGGGCAAACAACATGAGTAAGATTACATTGGCAAAAGGGAAATACAAAAATCCATGCTTTTATTATCATAAAAAAATCGGCCCTGACCACAAGAGGAGACTTTTTCAATGCAATCCAAAGGGCATCACCTCCCAATGCATCACGTACCCTCAACACCATATCCTCCTGAACCTACCCCCGACTAGAGACTTCTATCTCCATCGGAAACATTCTCAAATCCATTGTCAACTTTATCTGCTTCCAATGTTCCTTCAAAAAACCTGGGCGGTGCATAAATTACAGCATACCTATTTACCAAGAGCCCATTTAATGCATGTTAATCCATCGCCATATATTAAATGTGTGTATATATACTCGGGACTCCGCAACCCTCTTCTTATTAATTATCCGAGACAAGCATATCCCACCGAGTTGAAGACGTAGGCATCAACGTTTGGTGACAGAGATACCCATTTAGCATGCGCTTGTCTTGACTTGCTTATGCCATCACTTGTATGATGTCAACAATAAGAAAATCACAGTAAAGATGCTGCTGATCTTCTGCTCCTGTTCCTTTCTGGGACGTATGAAATGGTTTGTTGCTACTGGTTTGGTTTTTGTAGCAAGAAGGAGCTGAACTAGATCGCGGAGATGGGCTTTCTTCCTCCCTTCTCTTCCAAGGTCGACGACGTGATGGCGCTCGACAAGGACAAATCCGTGAGGTAGGCGATGAGAATATCGCTTTCGTAGAATTGCTTGCTATCATATATGTGTGTATGTATGTATGTATGCATGTGTGTATGTTTTATTCGAATTCTGCCCAGTATCAGTTTTTTTTTCTACAGGTTCTGCATTGACAAGCGTGAAAAGCCAACAAGATCAATGGCAAGGCCGAGTGAATATGGTGGGATCGGGTTAAACAGGAACGGAGACGCGTCGAACAGGGCGTCGGAGGTGTTCCCTGAGGACCACGATCCATGGAGCAAGGGGATACTGGATCCAGGGGGTGAGATACTGCTCAAGTGGAACAGGGTGTTCCTCGTCTCGTGCCTTGTTGCGCTCTTTGTCGATCCGCTGTTCTTCTATACACCATCTATCAGCAGCAGCAGCAGTAGCGGTAGTAGCAACGCTCCGTGCGTGAGGGTGGACAGGAATCTGAACATTGTTCTTTCTTCCTAAGGACATTTGCCGATCTGCTATACACTATGCATATTGCGGTGAAGTTCAGGACCGCGTATGTAGCTCCCAGCTCGAGGGTGTTCGGAAGAGGCGAGCTCGTCATGGATAAGGAGGACATCGCCAGGCGATACTTGCGGTCGGGTTTTATCGTAGACTTCGTCGCAGCGCTTCCTCTTCCTCAGGCAATTCCATGATCATACATTCTGGTTTTTCTTCCTGATCGGAAGTTTAACCGCAAGCACACGTTCCTCATCTGTATTCATTGATCATTTCACAGCATAATTGTGCGTAGTTTGATTCCTTTTGTTTTCAGATTGTGATCTGGATAGTGATCCCAGCAATTAGAAGCGTGAATACGCTGGCGTTGATCATCCTACTTCAGTATGTAACGCGGGTTTACCTGATCTTTCCTCTGAGCTCTCAGATCATCAGGGCCACCGGAGTGGTTACGGTGACCGCTTGGATCGGGGCCGCGTATAATTTGATCCTTTACATGCTGGCTAGCCATGTATGCTACTCGATCACGACTAGAACATAGAATATATTTTGTTTTTCAAGCAATTCTTTGCCCATGTAGGTACTGGGAGCTTCGTGGTATCTACTCTCGATCGAACGACAAACGACATGTTGGAAATCCGAATGCTACTCAGAGATGGGAAATCAGGTGGGGGGAATGTGCTATCCAAGATATCTTGATTGCAGGATTTCAGACACAAGCGAGCGATTACTCTGGGCTAAGAACACCGGCGTGTTCAGGAACTGCGACGCGAAGAACGATAGTATGGCTTTCGAGTATGGAATATTCGGGGATGCGTTGGTGAAAGGAGTCGTCAGCACGAATTTCCCCGAGAAGTTTCTGTATTGTCTCTGGTGGGGATTACAGAATCTGAGGTACATCTTGCAGAGATTTTATGCTACATTTACTGAATGATAGAAGTTTACGTATTAGATAAACTCTATTCTGACAAAACTTTCAGTAGTAATTCCTGATTTAAATAGATTACATGTCTAAATTATGATTTAAACAGTTTAAAAGAACAGTCTTTCTCTCTGTCAATACTGCACTGAAATATCTGAAATTGTTGATGAAATTGTCAGTTCATACGGGCAGGGTTTATCGACGACCTCGTTTGCAGGGGAAACTGCGTTCGCGATTCTCATTGCTATTATGGGCCTGGTTTTGTTCGCGCACTTGATTGGGAACATGCAGGTAATCTGCAATGATATATTTTTTTTTGCAGGATGATCTTTGCTCAGAGTTGTACCCACTTAATGGTCTAGTGGTAGTACAGTGTGTCTACCACACAAAAGACCAGGGTTCAAATCCCACTCTTGCAGTGGTTGCGTTAGGTAGTCGACGGCCAGCGTAAAAACTAGTCGAATCTTTCAACATGGATTTGAGCAAGAATCCATGTAGCCGACCCTACTTATAGTGGAAGAAGACTTAGTACATTTATCTTTGCTCAGAGTTGTTAATACATGAAAGATTGGTGATGTTTCATATGTTTTGAAATCAGAAAAATGTGTTCAATTCCGCTTAACATGGATTTCTCTACAGACATATTTGCAGTCTATAACAGTAAGGCTGGAGGAATGGAGGTTGAAGCAAAGTGACACAGAAGAATGGATGAGGCATCGCCAGCTTCCTCGCGACTTGCGAGATCGAATACGCAAGTTCCTGCACTACAAGTGGCTCGCCACGCACGGAGTGAATGAAGAATTCATCTTGCAAACACTGCCTGCTGATCTTCGACGTGATATTCAGCGTCATCTCTGCCTTGATCTCGTCCGACGTGTATGTCATTTCATTTTCCTTAACATTATATTCAATGCAGATCATATGCTTTTCAAATAAACGCCTTAGAACCAAGGTTTAAACTATCAATATTGATTATCATGTCACCTGTCTTCGTGGAATTGCTGCCATAATCAGTTACTATACAAAAGATGTTTTATTTCCCCACTTTTTTTTGACCATTTTCATCATCTTAAGCAGATATTTATTATTTTTCACATACTCATTCTTCTGTGATCAAGGGTTGTGGTGCAAGAGTTAGTTTAGGGAGCCTAACTGGCAAGGTTTATAGTGTCATGGTGTAAACATTTTATTACAAAAAATAATATCTCAAGCTGTTAATGTGACTTGAATCCTAACTATTTGTTGGGTTGCTGATGTGTCTTATATGTGTCTTAGCTTTTGATTGGTTGAGAGTTGTTGGGCCAGGATTGTTGACATATCTAATCTGTGTCCTGCAATCTGATTGTCTGAGAGCTGTTGGGTCAGGATTGCCGATATGTCTGGTATGTGTCCTGCCTTCTGATTGGTTGAGAACTGTTGGGATGGATTGCTGAATACAAATGGTATTCTTCCGTTGCAGTATAAAAAGGACCCTATGGTCACTAGATATTGCAATCCTCATTCTGATCTTGTTTCTCATCCCATATCTATACCTTCCCAGTACTCTCTGTATTACCTTTTTCTCCCTATAGTGAAATCGATCGCCGTTGTCCAAGGACATAGCCCATTTATGGGTGAACCTTGTAAATCTGTGTGTTTGCATCTTGCTTGTTTGATGGTGTTTTTACGTGTTTGCTTCCGCGATTTGCAACAAACTGGTATCAAAGCTTCAGGTTCTGTCACGATCATCCGGTAAGATGGTATCATACAATCTGAAGATCGAGAAGTTCATTGGGAGGAACGGATTCAGTCTATGGCAGATCAAGATGCGCGTCCTTCTAAAGCAGCAAGGCATCTATGCACCGTTAGATTAGGAGCTGGCGAAGGCACTTGATCCGTCCGAGTTGATGGTGCAGGAAGAGAAGGCGCACTCGATGATCATGCTATGTTTGACGGGCGAGATTATCGCGGAGGTTGTCAATGAGGATTCTACGCCTGGCCTGTGGCTGAGACTCAAAAGTCTATACATGACGAAGTCTCTGACCAACAAGTTAATCTTGAAGTAACGTCTGTTCTCTCTCAGCATACAAGAAGGTACATCTCTTAAAGAACATCTAGATCACTTAAATACATTTATGATGGATTTAAGAAACGTAGATGTTAAGATCGAAGATGATGATACTGTCTTGATTTTATTGGTTTCTATTTCATTATCATTTGAGAATTTTGTTCAATCATTCATTGTGGGAAGAGAATCCATAACCTTAGAGGAAGTTCGCGCAAGTCTGCATACACGTGAACTTCGATATATGGATATTAGGATGCAAGACTCTAACACTGCACGTTTGGTTATGATTCGTGAGAAGAGTCATGCTGGTTCTAACTAAACAAAGAATGGAAAGCAGAAGTCCAAGTTGAAGAATTACAATGCTAAAGACATCTGCAGTTAATGCAAGGAACCTGGACATTGGAAGAAAGACTACTCAAAGAAGGTCACAATTATTGCAGTGGCTCAAGGTGGCAGAGATTCTGAATATGATTTCGTTCTCACCGTCACGGATCAGAAGATGACAGATAGCACATGAATTCTTGATTCACGTTGTTCTTACCATAGGACTCCCAATGAAGATTGGTTCTGCACCTATGAGAAGATAGATGGTGAAAATATCGTCACAGGGAGTAATGCAGCGTGCAAGATTGTAGGGATCGGCTCTGTGAAGATCAAGATGCATGATGGAGTCGTGAGGATTGTGACAGAAGTACGACATATTCCTGATCTGAGGAAGAATCTGATATCCCTTGGAATCTTGGACTCTAAAGGATACATGTACATCGTTGAAGGTGGAGTCATGCAGGTTGTCAAAGCTAGGGTTGTTGCCGTCAAGGGCAACAAGCAGAAGACCATATATGTCTTGTAAGGGTATACCGTTCCTGGGAGTAAGTTCAAGCGTTGTTTGGACTTGCTCAATATCGACCAAGGTTGCAGAAGTCGGCAGTCAGTACTCGGTCGGTAGGGTCACTGACTAAGGATTAATCGGCAGTCGGGAGCAGTAATTTGATTTAGTTGGGCATTAGTCGATTTGGATTTTTTTTATTATTTTAAATATATAAATCAATATTTATAGCATATACTCTCATTTATATTCATATATTTAGCAATTTTAATATTTTTAAGAGCATAAAAAATAGCAAGAGAATGAAAAAAGAAGCAAGTTAAGAACAAAATAAAATATTTGGCACATAGTACAAGCAAATGTTCAAAAATAAAAGAAAAATTACAACATGCTCAAAACAAGCGAAAGTAAGACAAGTGTCACAAGCCATTGGGTTCAATCCTCAATGTCGTCATCCAAGTCCAGCTCTTCTTCTTCATCATCGCCTTCTTCTTCTTCATCGTCATCATCTTCTTCTCCTACATCCTCAAGATGTAGCTCCTCCTCATTGGAGCTTGACGATGAAGCTCCCCTTCCATGCTCACCTCGGTGGCTCCTTCTTGGTTCCAAATTCTTTTCGGCGCCACTAGCATGTGCTACAACATCCCATGTCAGTCCGGAACCTGCAAAAACCTCCTCATCATGAGCATCAACATCCCCGATCCATTCAGCCATGTGTGCACGATCACGAGATGACAGAGGATCTCTCTCTTTCTTAGCTCGACGTTCCTGCAGGTTGGAATTGAAATACACATACACAAGATCGTTCAGCTTCTTCATCTCCAACCTGTTTCTCTTCTTGGTATGGATCTGAAGACCAAAAAATTTAACTTTATATCAATTACTCATTTAAATTTTACTATTACTAATCGAATTGGGTGGGTGGAGTGGAGTCTTTACCGAGTCAAACGTACTCCAGTTACGCTCACATCCCGATGATGAAGACGTCAAGCTCAAGATTTTGATAGCCATAGCTTTCAAATGAGGTGTGCCATCTCCATGATTATGCCACCAATTAGCTATTAGAATAGAGAAATGGTCAACATAATAAAATAAATGTTTAACATTAATAGAAAATAAATGACTGAAATACGTGGATCAAAATTGTCATCATTTGTCATCCTTTGTCTCACAGCTAAAGGCTTGCCAAAATCTCCACGACCATTGCGATATGTTGGAAGCTCGTCCTTGGTAATTGCATCTTGTATATTCAAATCTGGATAAAATTTTTCCATGCACTCCTTAAACCCTCTCCTCACCACAACATCTGGATCACCATGAGACTCGGTGTAGAAGAAAAATGGGTTCAAGTAATAAGCTACAAGATGCAATAGATTATCAAGTCTCCCTTTAGTCTTGGAGGTAATGGCATCCACAAAAAAATTTATAAGATGACTCCACGCCATTGAATGCTGCAATTGTTTCCCGCTTGGCCTCTTCAAGCCCTCCGTAGACAAAGCCAATGGACGGGCGTTGATCTGCATCAACCACACGTAATAAACGAACCAATGGAGTGAAAACTCTGATATCATGTGTTGTATGGTTCCAGAACGTAGGGCTGAATACAATGGAACTCGCTGCTTCTCCCTTCTTGGTCTTATACCACTTGTACCTTCTCCACTCTCTGAGGAAAACATCAATCTCGGCTTGTCTTTCTTCTCATTAAGGCTCTCAAGAGTGAGAAATGAGGTTGCAAATTGTGTTTGACCGGGACTTGCAATGTCCCTCTTGATGGTGAACTTGCGCATCAAGCTTAGAGTTTTGGTGTGAGAGTAGATGAACACCGTAAGCCTCTTTGCCTTTGTGATTGCACTCCTCACCTTTGTCTCTCTGCTTATCTCCTCTAAAGCAAGATCAATGGAGTGCACGGCACACGGAGTCCACCAAATCTGCGGATATTTGGTGACCAACAATCTTCCTGCTGCTACATTGGCGGATGCATTATCCGCCACAATCTGAACCACTTTATCCACTCCCACTTCATTCAGGCACTCCTCCACCAACTTACAGATGTATTCCGCAGTGTGAGCCTCATCTAAAGCATCTATGGACTTCAAAAATGAAGTCCCCAAGGTGCAATTGACACAAAAATTGATGATGCTCCTTCCTCGCTTGTCCGTCCACGCATCAGTCATCAAAGAGCATCCCGCTGACGTCCACGTATCACGATGACATTGCAAGCCATCATGAATCTCCGTCACTACCTTCTTCAAAAGCGGACCACTAAGCTCATACCTCGCGGGAGGCTTTAGTCCAGGCCCGTACTTCCCAATCACCTCCACCATCTGCAAGAAGTTTTTCATCGTCAAAGCATTAAACGGAATCGCCAATGTGTATGCCCATTTGAATATGTATGATGTAACCCTGTCACGATGATCCTTGGAGAATGCATCCTTGATGGTCATCTGACGTGATGACCCTTCCATTGCGACAGTCTGCTCCAAGGATTCAGAGACTCGTGATCTCTTCGTCGAACCCAGATCAACTTCCTCCCTCATCTCAAGAACATCGGTGTCTTTCTAGGACTTCTTCCTGGCAACATCATCAAGGTACGCAATCATCCTATTCTTCGTTTCCTCATCCACCTTGGGACATGCAGCTACGTTCCCTCTTATGTGTGCTAGATGTTGCTTGAACCTATACACACCACCCTTGACAATCTTCTTGCACAATCTACAAGTGACCGTATTTGGATCTGTACGGTTCACAAGGTAACCGTATTGCCATGCAGGATCAGTTTATCCTGACAACACATAAAAAGACGAGTTGCTACCGGAAGCGACGTTCACAAGAGGTGTAGCCATCTATATAGCAAACAAACTCACAAATTAGGCAATCAACAAACACAAAACTAACTAAACTCGCAAGTTGGACTTTCTAATTAACTAACAAATCACAAGTTAAATGAAGAGATTAAATAATAAATAGACCAATGACAAGTGACAACCATATAAGAATTTCCAAGTTGAGCAAATTGAACATATAAGCTAGACAATGACAATCATAAAAGAATATCTAAGTTGACCTAAATGCCAACATACATGTCAGATATACTCGAGCAAGTGTAATAGATGTTCACACAAGAGAGCCTTGGCTCTAGTACTGTACTTACATAATCATACTTCAAGCAATCATCCCAACACCAAAGGAAGCATAAAGAATTAAAAAATCAACAATAACTTGGTGTGGTTTCATCACTGACAAGATCTACAAGGTAAATAACGCATTCAATTCTTTGGAACAGAGTATCCAACCAACACAAAACAGTACAACTGAAAACAACTAAGAATAAGTCACTACCACAATATGTAGAATCAAATTGAGCAAAAAACACCAACAACACAATTCAGATTTTGATTTATGAAAGAATATTAGGATAAGCCAACATACAACTTTATATCTATGATTCTGTGCCAACGTACAACTTAAATGATAGTTTAGTGCAAGTTCTATACATATAATAAAAATAGAGAAAGAAAAAAAAATAAAAAATAAAAATAAAAATCTAACCTAGGTCCTGGGCGGTGAGCGCGAGGTTGATGGTTACTCGAGGCTGACGATGGAGTAGTGGCTTGGTGGTGAACCGGGAGGGCAGCGAGGCGGCGAGTGGCGGTGGAGCAGCGACGCGGAGAGGCGACGAGCAGCGAGGGGGCACACCTGGGAGCTAGGGCTGCGGGTGGGAATCAGGAACGAAGAGTTTCTGTCGAACAGAAACTTAAGGTCGGCTTAATTCGGGTTATCGATTTTAGGATGCCCGAACCTTTGATGAAAAAGGTGGCCGATTACTCGGCCGACTACACCGATAAATCGACCGAGTAATCATATATATCCGATTATAGCCTGAGTTTGGTTAATCGAGTCGGGTGACCCTCCGAGTCACATAGTCGGACCGACTAGTCGGCCGACTTTTGCAACAGTGATATCGACAGTTGGGAGTAACCCAAAGGAGGGGCTGGCGGCGGTAAGGTGAATCTAGGTAAAGCTTTTCTAAGGAGAAATTTAAAGGTGAATATTGTTTATAATTCCTTGATTCCTACTATCTGAATTTCAATTGGTGGAATATAGTAGTGGTTAATTCTGCTACATGAGAACTCAACTCTAGTGGAGTTTAGCAGTGGTTAATTCTGTTAGTGGAGAATTCAACTCATGGTAGAGTATAGTAGTGGTTCATCCTGTTATATGAGGATTCAATTCAAGGTGGAGATTGTTAATGTGACTTGAATCCTAACTACTTGTTGGGCTGCTGGTGTGGCTGATCTGTGTCCTACCTTTTGATCCGCTAAGAGCTGTTGGGTCAGAATTGCTGACATGTTTGATTTGCATCCCGCCTTCTAATTCGTTGAGAGGTGTTAGGCCAGGATTGCTGACATGTCTGATCTGTGTCCTGTCTTTTGATTGGCTAAGAACTGTTGGGATGGATTGCTGAATACAAAGGTATTCTTCTGTTGCAGTATAAAAAGGACCTTATGGTCACCATATATTGAAATCCTCATTCTGATCTTGTTTCTCATCCCATATCTATACCTTCCCAGTACTCTATGTATTACCTTTTTCTTCATATAGTGAAATCGATCGCCGTCGTTTAAGGACGTAGCCCATTTATGTGTGAACCTTGTAAATCCGTGTGTTTGTATCTTGTTTGTTTGATCGTGTTTTTGCGTGTTTCCTTCCGCAATTCGCAACACAAGCAAATTAAAAATAGTGCTAAATTAAAGTAGGGATCTAATGCATAAGAGGACTGATAAATTTTGGATCTTAGCTATTACAAGTCGAATTTGACATGTAAACGTTCGTATTGAGCTGTCTAAGATAAATAAACAAGTATTTAAAGTAAATCCGAATAAATCCTAACAAATGCACCAAAACTTCGAAATATCATATTTTTGAAATATCAACAAATACAAGTCGTAATAAGCTGAAATTGACTTCATACATGATTTCCCCCAAAGAAAACTTCACATCTTTCCCGGAAATATTCTAAATCATGGACCATGATTTCCGAATGAACAACGCAGATTCTTTGTTTCCAAGCAGATCGGAGTTGAGATGTAAACATGGATTGATCAACCTTTTTTTCCGTCAGGAAACATCGAGGATATGAAACTGAAAGACTGGAAATCTAAACCTGTCTTCTTGAGCGAAAATCGCACGAGGACATAACTTCAGAGTTCTGTTCTTGCAGGTCCCGTTCTTCTCGCAGATGGACGACCAGCTCCTCGATGCCATATGCGAGCGTCTGATGTCATGCTTGAGCACCGAAGGGACATACATTTTCCGCGAGGGCGATCCGGTCACCCAGATGTTCTTCATCCATCGCGGGAAGTTGGAAAGCTCAACTACCAATGGTGGCAGAACAGGTTTCTTCAATTCCATAATTCTCAGACCCGGTGATTTCTGCGGTGAGGAGCTGCTAGCATGGGCATTGGTTCCGAATCCATCCAGCTTACCCTCCTCGACTAGAACAGTCGAGGCGCTCTCGGAGGTGGAGGGCTTTGCCCTGCGGTCGGAGGACCTGAGGTTCGTGGCCAACCAGTTCAGGAGGCTGCACAGCAAGAAGCTCCAGCAGACGTTCCGGTTCTACTCCCCTCACTGGAGGACATGGGCGGCCTGCTTCATACAGGCAGCCTGGCGTCGCTTCAAGAGGAGGAAGCTCGCCAGGGAGCTCAACAAGCAGGAGTCCTTTTCGTCCTTAACCTCAGACGAGCAAGACAAATACTGCAGCAGTCCATGCAGGACGTCGATTCCTTCGCAAGCTAAGCAGCGACAATCAGGTGCGACGATCTCAGGGTCCAAGTTTGCCGCCACGACAAGGATGGCAGCTGCTCGATGGGGCAAAGGCATTTCCACGACCAAATTACAAAAGCCAGAAGAACCCGACTTCTCTGTCGATCCGGAGGAGGAATAGAGCTCAAGCAGAAAGATCTTACACAGAAAAACTACAGTTAGTACAGTATGGTAATGTATATGTGCCACCATCTTCGGTTGTGAATATTCTTCTCTAATAATTAAGATCGAAGTGCATATGAGCAATGTTTAGAATACTAAATCATTAACAATAGCAGGTCCCTTTTTTTTGCAACTTGAACATGTGCAAGAAGGGTCAGCTCACTCCAAGATGGCACCGACAGCATTCATGTTTCGACACTACGACATCATCTCAACAAGACGGGTTCGTTAACGAGGGGCCCTCATTGAATTATAAAGGAAGTGGGCATCGATAGGCAGCGCCTCAGGGGATCCTAAAGCTGCCATTTCCCCCCTCATTGTTCTAGAGTATAATCTTGAAGAAAAAGGAAGACCACTGCAATTAAAAAACAGAGTAAAGTTCGATCTTAATACTAGTTGGACATTCATGGGATGGATGGTCCATGGTCAGTAGAAGAGCGACCCCTCCCCCCTCATTATTACGTAATTATTATGAGCCCAATTGATATGTAGCAAACATCTATATGAAATGCTGGTGGTACTCTACCGACAGGCCAAAGCCATCAGGGTCGCAATCAAGATCCAAACAAACGGATCTGGAAAAAAATAAGGGATGAGAAAAGGGTCCTGTCAAGAAGCCAGAATAATATCAGCAAGTTGAAAATCTAGAAAGCACTCCTTATGGGTATATTATGGATGTGTATTAACACCAGATCGAGATGTTTGCAGTGTTAATTAGACATCTGGTTATATTCCTGGGAACAAAGGAACCAATGTGTCATGCTTCACTCGAACAGCTTTCTTTTTCGCAGTTATAGTTCTGCCCAATATGAGAAAATGACGAGATACACCATACTTAAAGCAGAAGGCAATTGAGAAGAAGCTTTTAGAAATGATGCACGATACTCCAAGTTGATGGTTCACGTGGATGCTCAAGTCAGATAGAACTCGTTTTTGAGTATACTTTTAGGTTTAAGAACCATTTTCCTTTCATTATCGGTTAATCCATTGGGCTGCATTTTGAAAGAAAATTGTTGAGAACGATCCAATCATACGATCAAACTGCGAGCAATCCACTGAGAATACATGATTTACTGGGAAACCTCCACCGGTGTAGTGGGAAAAAATCACGTGGCAAAGTGGTTTCACTGAAGTTCAAGATACAGAAATCCTATGAGGCTTACCCTAAACTACATGTATATACGGGTACATGGTAAACAGATGCTAATCAGATCTTAAAAATCCGGGTCAGCCAAGTTCTGTTTACATAGAGTATTCAGCTCGTTAACGGGTTGACATATCTCAACAAAATAATCTATCGAAAGGAGAGGAATGCAGCACCATGAACAAGACAACGTTCAAGCGATCGTGTAGAGCAAGAGCAGTGACAATCCACATAATAATGTAGTTGCACAGATCACTCCCAGTTCATCCACATAGAAATTAAAAGGACGCAATAAATACTGAGATAAAATAGGATGATGTTACCATGATATGATCACCTTATTCCGAAACTGCTTATTACTTTGGAATAAAATCCCATCATTCCAGGTAAAGGGACATTAGCCCTCGACCAAACCAACAATAGTTAATCATTTGGTGATCCCAAAATCAACAAAAACCGGAAATTCTCAATCAGTTTCCATCTATAGTTATATGGCAGAAAATAACATCTTCTAAATCCTAACCAGTTCTAAGGTTACAAAGTCTGAAAGCAAATAACCTGTAAGCTTAACAAAGACATGATTGATACCAACAAAGACATGATTGATACCAACATGTCAGCATATGCATATGATTCTTAGAACCAATTCTGGACATCATATAATACCTTGAAAGTGATGCAAACCAATCCAGAGATGCCAAAATGATATATTAAATAATGCTGATCACATTTCACAAACATGGTCTTTTGGAATTATTATCAAGGTGAGCAGACATGTGCAACCCACATGCTGCTGTATTTTTGTAAGACAGGAGGGATCGTCCCTTTTTGACCTTAGTAAGGCCTTTGATTGACGCATGATGAGTTCATTTATATGGTCCTCAGTCTTTCTAGTGATAGCATAACATTTTTTCCACGACTATTAAATCTCCACATCATCTCAGTTCGAGAGGTAAGAATTACTGTAGTAATTAATATTCATAGAAAAGAACAAGAATTGATTACACCTGTCAATGCCTTCAAATAAGCTATTCAAATATACATTACAGAAAAAACATGTGGAATCCTTCAATTTCAGTAACATGCTGACCTCTTATTGCAGCTCGAATTTCTGCCCATCTTTATTGCAGTCTGTAAATAACACAAACTAATCAAGAGAAGAATTGTCTGTAAAAATATATGACAGATATCACAAAGGAGGATGCCAACTGGTCCTTTTGCTTCTGCAGATCGATTCGACTTCGAAGCAATTTAACATCCAACATCCGAATCACATCCAAATCAAGAATCCGAATCCGGGATATGTAGAATGGTGTTGCACGTCTAACCACATAGACTTTGTATATGCTGAAAAAGAATACAGTATCTGGTTTTCGCAGTCAGGTTATCTGCTCTCCGACCAGATCGAGGCCAACCACGAGGAACGATATTCCCTGGAAGAGGAGGAAGTAGAAGTGGATCCCTCGGGCTGACAAGAGGCTCCTGAGCGCCGCGGTTAGGAGGAGTAGCGCGAGAGCCAGCTCCTTCTTGTAGATTTTGTTGCTTTTCGCTTTACGTTTAGGAGCCCCCTCTGTTTGCTCTTTCAGTTTGTTCAGCTCTACGAGTTCGCTCTCGGAAACGCCTCTGTGAAGCTGCGGGCAGATCATGGCCTTCGTTTCCCTGTCCGCGGCTGCCAGTAGGTCGGATTCCGATGATCTACCGGCCTTTTTGGTAACGACCCATTCATAAGAACTTCCCAACTTGAAGAGCCCTGCGACCATCGCGTTGAACTTGGTCACGGACATCGTGTTCTCGAAGAGAAGGTAAGGCACAATGAAAGGGAAGGAACCCGGTGCGGGCAGTATGTTGAGCAATGACATGATGAGGGGGACGTAACAGATGACCCAGATCGGTAGCTCTGCCTCGGGGACGAACATGGTCATGGGTAGAATTATGCAAAACAATGTGAAGGAATAGAACGGGAGTATCAGCTTTCTCAGCAGGAAGAATAACAGTATGAGGTTCGCCTTCTTCCACGCAGATATCTGTGAGCGAGTCGACGGGGATGCATCATAAAAGTGTGCTCGATTATGGAGAATTCAATTGTTTCCAGAAAATTTTGTCAGCAAACCTTAGATTTTATGATGGCAGGAAGACAAAGACGGAATAGGTGCATGGGACCAGAATGCCATCTATGCTGCTGCTTCCGGTAAGCTTCATAGGATTCCGGAACTTCGCAAAGTACCTGATAAGAGACGATAACAACTGTTACAAATCTGGATAAATTGACACTAGGATTTGAGATTGTTTCGGGGGATCTGAGATTGTGGGAAGATACCCTGACATCATTAAGAAAGATGAACTTCCACCCATTCAGGTGAGCTCGAACCGCGATGTCCATATCCTCTACCGTAGTCCTCTCAAGCCATCCTCCGGATTCCTCCAATGTCTTGATTCTCCATACTCCCGCCGTTCCGTTGAACCCGAAGAAATTCAAGAATACACCATTAACCTGCTGTTCGACCTCGAAATGGAAGCACATGTTGATGCACTGAAGCCTGGTCAGCAGATTCTCGTCACGGTTGATAAAATTCCATCGTGCCTGGACCAATCCAAGCTCCGGATTGTCCTAAAATGAACACACATCAGAACCATACAATTCAATCTTATGCTAAATATCTATACGCCTCGAGATTGCGATATGTCAGCTTAACTGGATTTTACCTTGAAGTGAGGAACTGTGAGCTTCAGGAAATCCGGATTTGGCTGAAAATCCGCATCGAATATAGCAACAAACTCGTAGTCCTTCACGTAGTCGCAGCCCATGGCCGATTTAAGGTTCCCTGCTTTATATCCGGTCCTTACTACCCGATGACGGTAGATGATGTTAACACCTCGTTGGTTCCATTTGGAAACCTCTGCTTTGATCAACAGCTGGGTGGTTTCGTCATCGGAATCGTCAAGTACTTGAACCAACAGTCGATCCCTCGGCCAATCTAGCCGGCAGACTGCGGAGATAGATTGCTCGTACACCTAAATTACAAACTATCCTTTAGAAAGACATAGACGGACATGATTGGTAATACTAAACAAAAGCTTTCCAAGAAAAACTACATAAGCATGTGGATATAAAGTTTCAATGGCATGATTCGCATCCAAATTTGCACGACATATTATCTACATTGCATTCTACATTATCCAAATTGTGCTGCAACACACCAACAGGCATACCTCCCTTTCATTGCACATAGGGATCTGAACAAGAACCATAGGGAACGTGCCACTCCCGAGCTCAGTATCGCCGTCTTTGAACGGATCTTGCTCAATTCTGGGTCCTATCCTCTTCAGCTTGATCCAGAAGCATCCCAAGCACAGCACCAGCCGATCCAGCGACTGCACGATGAAGAGCACGAGGCACAGATTCGACAAGAATTGAATCGGATACGCGATGTAATCGGCACGGAACGTGAGCCAGGCGAGGTACGCCGCTCGCGCCCACCCCTGGATCTCCTCGCTCTCCGGCACATGGAGGTTGGGTCTGTGGAAATGCCAATTGTTCCAGTATCCGACAAGCTCGAAAGCGAGCGCGGCCAGAGCGAGCGCGGCGAACACGCGCAGGAACCGCAGCATAAGCTGGCCCTTGCTGGGGTCCTCCGGCTCACTGGTGACCTTCCTCCGGAGCACCACCCGCTTCCTGGCGGCGCCGAGCCGCGCCCAGGCGCCGGCGGCGAGCCACGAGAGGCAGCCGGCGGCCCTGTGGGCTTTGAGCAGCATGACCCAAGTGAACTGCTTGGCGTTCCTCCCCCGGCCCTTCTCCACCGCACGATGGAACTCCTCCGAATCCGGGCCGTCGATCTCGACTAGGGAGTAGTTGGGATTCTCCATCGTCACCACCACCGGCGTCCCTTTCCCCGTGTCCCTCACCCACCACATAGAAAAAGCCGATCTTGGAGCCATACTCCGCACCGACCACCTGAGATCTCCGAGCGGATCCTCACAAACCGAGGGCTACCCACGTCCTGAAGCATCCACCTGAGTCGATTCCCACCCTCAAAGCCAAATCATGGCGTGGGGAGTTCATACCTTCGGCGGGAAAGGGGGACAACTACGACAGTACTCCCACAGCTCCATGTGAACTCTTGTATGGCTTCAGACGACAAATCCAACCCATTTGAAAGACCTCACATATGTCACTGGTCGGCGCTCGTGGAATGTGATTCCTTCCTTCCTCCTCTCCCTTGGGGGGTTAAAAAGGTGGTGAGGTCTTTAAAGTAGTGACGGCACCAGGAAAAGTCGAAACAGAATGCCTAAAAACCCTGAAACAACCGCCCTACTGCGAGGGGAAAAGGAAATGACATTGACCCAACAAAGCTTAGAGCAGCGACCAAGTGGCGGCCGCGGAGGAAACGTGGGTTGTTGGCAAGGAAGGATGAGGAGGAGGAGGAGGAAGAAGTCTTGTTGCTTCTCTAGTCCAGATCCAACATGTGGCGCTCCTTCTCGAACAGGGTGGTGGCATGTGACTGAGGAGTGGCTAAGGTTAATGAGGATGAGATGAGATCACAATGGGTGGGGGGCTCTGTTCTACGGCAGCAGGGACAAGTGGATGGGTTCTGCCATTTTTTTCAGACTTACATTACGTTTCTTAGCATTAATAGTTAGAACAATCCCCGGATTGCCGGTTTGTGCATTTGTCTCCCGTCGTATATCCGATCCCGATAGTAGAACTCTCTTCGTCCGTGATTTTTTCCCGCAACGTAAATTCGAGATAAGAGTCAACATCCATGCAGTTGGAAGCGTAAGAGACAACCTCAACAAACACAATTTAATAATCTCACACACTAAGTGCAACCCAATACTTAAAACTAGAAATAGCTGGTCATGGTAATAAACAAAATCGATTAAGACAAATCCACTATTAGGATTTCAAAAAAAAACTAGTTGCAATTGTACCCACGTGTTGGAGACGTACGTCCAAAATGCCAAAGCACATAAAAATAAAAATATTTGGAAGTTGGTAGTAGTTGACTTAACTACTGGAGCTGATACACTTTTACCTACATGACCACTTAATAAAGTTTAGATCACAACCTGACCCAATGGACCTGTTTAGTTGCTGGGTTGGGTTTGGGTACATCGATGTATCCCTCATTCCAACCCTCCTCAGAGTTTACTATTCAGAGGGGTACCCCAACCTAGTCCAACCCAACCCAGCAACCAAACATGCCAAAACTAACCCTAAATAATTGCTCATCGTAGATGATAGATATAACTGCTCCTTCTCGGTCTAAATCCAATTTTAAGTGGCCCTCGTCTGTCTGCTCAATAATTACCCATCCTTAGCAGTCGGAGATTAGTGACGTGGATCGATTATTGGGTTGTTAATGACGATCTCCGTCCGAATTAGAAGGACTGGGGGGGGGGAGATATTTGCGGTGACACCCACGGTCAAAATATATTTTCCTGCTCAGGATAGCACGAGGAGTACCGAGTACGTGAGTCTCGTATAATTGTTTGGTAACGACAAAGCGACAAAAACTATTAGTTGTTGCGACGTCAGTTTCACGGTGAAACGACCTAAAAATCAAATCTTTCATGGGAAGTATATGGGATAAATACAATTGCACAGCAACCCTCGTAAATCTTTGTAACTACACCATGAGGCCTATAATCTTACTTTATTCAATACATGCAATATATGTGTAAAGTTACATGGGTAGCAGAGTGATTACAAAGATTGCAACGGGTAGATTAGATTTTAGGGATCATAATATAAAATTCCCAAATATGAATATGACGGCTAACAGATTCACTGTTAACAGGGACTAGACATAACTAAAACTTATATACTCCAATCCCCCTCCTTGTACAAAACTACAGGCGAATTTAAATGTAGGTGCCACGATATATATAGCAGAGGACGGCGCCAAATGAAATAACTTAGAACGAAATTTATTATTTTCTGTAACTAATTAGTTGATATAACAATTATCAAATCCCGCGTAAAGTTAAAGCGAGAGAGAGAGAGAGAGCCACCGACAGGCGGCAGCAGCTGAGATGTTGTGCCGACAATCTCGTGCTAAATCCAGGCCGTTGAAATCCCGGTATATCCCTCTTCTTATTTATTAGCTGCCGAGGAATATTCTGCCACTCGTTGGGGGGGGGGGGGGACCGTATTTGCACCGTATGATGATCGTATATTTGATCTATTATCCTTCTACAGTAGCGAGTGTTAGCAGTGCAACCAAATACAGATACGTGTCTGGATATGTTCGTAATCGTATTCACTTTTAAGAGGATATTATGTGTATTTTTCATTTTGGATGGTATTAGGATACACGATATATTTTTTTGCTTCTTTCAAGGATATGAATACTGACATGACTACATTTCAGTAAATTACATAAAGACCCTGAATCATACACCCAATTTCAATGTCGATATACATGAACTTTGAAAAGTAACAATGTGGTACTCGATCTTTTATACATGTCTAAGTGTGGTCTTTGACTATTGATATTTAGTTCATGATTTTGTCTTTTCTGACCTTAAATGACAACGGCTCAAAATCACATTTAAATAAATATTAAAGATTAGATACTACATCATTATTTTTTAACATCATCTTTAACATTGAAATCAAGTGTATACTTCATGAATTTTTGTGTAATTTTACTTTAGCTTTTTTTTTCTGACAAATATACTAAATTTATGCTTGTATTATTGTACAAACTTATATCAATTTATGTAAAAACATACTCAAATATATTACATAATTACAAATAATATATCGTATTTTGTAGTCATTTCTACAAGTAGAAGAATATATGTACACACTATATAATTACTCGTTATACATATTGTTTAATTTTGTTTTTTCAATTTTTCTTTCATTGTATTTGTAGTCTATGCAATTTTATTTAATCTTAATAATTACAATTTTACAAAAATATTCTGCAAGTGTCGTGACATTTATTATATGTAGGACACTCTCGAATTTAAGTATTCAAACTATGATTGTTTAATTTTATATCTATCCTTATTTAAAGATATGATTTCCCGTTTTAAATACCAATAATGAATAAGAATATAGTAATACCTATATTCATATTTGTATCCTTATATCTACATCTCTAGTGTGTGACACCCAAAAAGCAGGCACACACAAGCGCATCCCTTAAACTAAGTAGGCAAATCGAATTAGTAACTTAATATATGTAAATAAAAGTTCAATTAAATAATTGTATACCTCTCAGTTTTTAACGATATAAGAAAATAAGAAGATTTTGCAACCGATCGGTATCAATTATTTTCATTAATCATTTTTTCTACAAAATAGAAGAATTATAAATAAATCAACTTATTGAAGTTTATAATTCTTCAAATGCATGATAAATTGTCGATGTCACGTGCGCCCGGATGTGCTCTTGTGAAATTATATTTCTTTAAAAGAAAACCTAATAACACATTTAAGTAAATTATCATTTCAAAGTAGGTTGTTTTCTTCCTATTCTAGGCGGAAATGCACGTAATTACTATATTTCATAGATGTTACTAATAAAATAAAAATTATATACTGATTTTTTTAGATTTTTAACTTTTAGGAATTCAACTATGGATTGGTTTAAGGATGGCCAGTTTTATAATCAATTTAAGGATAACCATTTCTCAATAGCTTATTTACAGGTATAGTATATTTGATGACAAATTTAATCGTCTATATCGTTTGATATAGATAATCTCAAATTTATTTCCTTCATTTGTTTATTTCAATCATAGAGATTAATTGCTAACATATAATTCATGTTCGTTTCAATTTTCATTTCATTCGAAAACATACAATACATAATAGTATAGTTTTATTTAGTGGAGATGGATAGATAGAAATATTGTATTATATAATGTGAATGGTGAAATATGCCCTATATATTGGTGCATTTTGTGAGTATTGCATATCTTATGTCATTATGCACCAAAAGACTTCACTAGAGATACTATAGTTGAATGGTATAGGTAAAATGAATGATACGATCCTTATGGAGAGGGTTTGATGTCTCATGTTTGAGGTTAAATTGTCTAATTCCTTTTTATGTGAAGTTACTTATACTATACTTCATGTGGTTAATCTCTCTCGACATGTATCTTTGGATGATGATGTCTTTAATAGGATCTGGCATTGTAAAGATGTATCACACGACCACTTGCATGAATCCAAATGGAGAGCCTTTGTGCACGTTCCGGAAGATAAAAATTCTAAATTGGATGCAAAGACCATGCATTTTATTGTGATACATATGAGTTGCATTTGGTTAGTTGTATAATCCAATTGAGAATAAGCTGGTGAGTTGCAAGGATGTGGACTTCTTGTAGACCAAACTGTGGAGGACATTATAAGGCGACAAAGGATTCTCGCTCAAGTAGCTATCAACCATTTTATATGGAGTTGTTTCCATTACAAATTACTTTAGGTGGTGTGCCAGATGATGCTACTAAGCAAATGCCACATGCAAAAAAAGAGCAGGATGTGCCCAAAGTCTCGACTCATGTGTTGGTGATGATGATGTGTAAGATATTTAGAACTCTTTTTTAGTTGCATTCCCATAGTAGAGATACATGAGGGAGAGGGATTCATCCACCAAATATCCTGCACATGAATATTTTTTGTTGGCAGATTATGACGATCTTGAAAGCTATGAGGAGATTTTGATGTGAATAAAGTAAAATGAATAAAAGCTGTGAAATTTGAGGTGGAGTTCCTTCTAGACAACCACTTCTTTGAAGTTGTGAAGTTGACCCAAGGCAAGAGAGCATTGAGGAATAAGTCGATTTTAGAAGTAAAGAATTATGAAAACTCTTCAAACTCTAGATACAAAAGCAAAGTTGGTTGCAAAAGATTTCAACCAGAGGAAGGGAGTCGACTTCGAGGACATATTTTCTCCTATGGTAAAGATTTCATCTATAACTTAGTAGTTATCCTTGATTTGGAGGTTGAGCAGATGTGAAGATAGCTTTCCTGTAATGATCTTGATGAGGAAATTTATGTGACGCAACCTAAAGATTTTTCTAATGAAGGTAAGAAAGATCGAGTTTGCAAGATGAAGAAAAATCTATATGATCTAAAGCAGGCACCCATGAGTGGTACACAAAGTTTGAGTCTTTTATAAAAAGCATATCTACACCAAGACTACTTTACACCACTATGCCTTCATGAAAAAGTTTGTACATGAAGACTTCATCTTTTTAAAAAATTTATGATGATTATATGTTGATTATTGATATTAATGGCTCAAGAATTTCAAGTTTTGCAAGGGAGTTGAGCAAGTTCTATTTTACCAAGGACTTGGGACATGCTAGTCAGATATTGATCATGAAAATCACTCATGATAGAAAGGTAAAGAGAGTGTGCCTATCATAAAATATGTATATCGAGAAGGTACTTCAAAGATTTCACATGATCAAGACAAAGTCTGTTAGCACCTCTTTTGGAGCACATTTCTGGCGAGCTCCAGACATAAACCGCAGACCAATGAAGGAAAGAAAGATATGGCAAGAATTCCATGCGCATTGACTACACGAAGTCTAATTTAGGTCTTGGTTTGTACAAAGGCAGATGTTGCTCACATCGTTGAAGTTCTCAATAGATTTTTCTCAAATCTAAGAAAGAACATTGAGAAGCAATCAAATATAGTTCGAGGTATCTTCAGGGTGCTAGCAACTTCTTTCTTTGGTTTGGATCAAAAAATAAGCTCTTTTCCGCTAAACAAAATTAGACATGACATGAGATATTGATGGGTAGACTTTCATATCATGTTGTTTTATGCCATTTGTAATATAGGGGGCATAAGTGAAATAATAGGACAGTACTGCGAATTTTGTAAGAATACAAGAGAGCAAGTGTTATTGCTAATAAAGTAGAAGCATAATTGTAAATATTTGTAAATGTAGAATCTCGGAGCACAACTGTAAAAAATCAAGTTATTTATTTATCTCTAAAATAGGATTGAACAAGAACACACCATTTATATTTCTCATTCCTATTCGGAACATCATATATTAACCCTATTCTAGATTATAATATAGATGGTAAGATAAATGCTTGCATGCGGATAAATTTTGCATTTAAATCCCCACATTCACAACGAAAATATCTATACGTAAATCATATATGGACCCATCTACTCATGAATGCGAGTGATGGAGCTGTACAATGTTGCTCTTGCACATGGAAAATAGGAATGTCATTGTTGAAAAGCTATGCTATCATAATTAATGTACACAACACCCCTCCTAAAATCAACTATTGCATACCCGTGCGATGCACGTATCTATAATATGCAAAAAAATATAGCATAGAAACTATTAAATTTATTAAAATAACAAATACATTGCTCACATTTTGTAATGTAAGTATCGTATAGCATATATCTTAAAATCAATGAAATTAAAGAAGTTGTGTTAAATATCTGATGATTATGTTTAAAAAATAATGTAGTTATAAATATTGATATCCTATATAAGTTCTTTCTATGATTTTATGGATATATGTCTTTTACGTGGTAAGTAGTTTAGAGTTAGTTACACCGTAAAATATTTAATATAGACAATACCACTGTCACAACAAAATTAACATGTGATCAAGAATAGTCTATTATTCATTTCCATATACTCTGTCGCTAAATGTATAGCAATAACCGTTGCTTGTGGCAAAATTATATCTAAATCTTTAAATTTGAAAGGAAAGTTGGTATTTGTTTTTGCTTGTTGCAAATTTATATTTAAATCTTTAAATTTGAAAGGAAAGTTGCATTTGTTTATGTATTGCTAGCAACAAATCATGTGACAATGGTCAGCCGATGATTTTTTTTTTCAAATCAGTGATAAATTAACAAAATTTGTAATAATTTTAATAAAAACATTGAAACGCTGTATACACTTTTTTTAAAGAAAAGTCAATGGATAATTGTCGTTCTACTTATCTTCAGTAAATTATGACATTAAGTGCAACTTATAAGAATATATTATAATTACGTAATAGTAATTTGTCATTCATATGAATTTAACAACGGAAGATATAACGAAAAACCTTCAAATTATTTGTTGACATAAATCAATTTTATTGCATTCTGGAGTCAAACATGCATCTATACCTTACAAGATTGAAATTATAATTTACAATTATCAAAATGATTACTAAGTTGAATTGTTAAATCAATAAAATCTAAATACACGAAAAACTCAAAATTATTTCATCTATTTTGATTATTCACATCAAATTGAAAATCAGTTATCTAAAAAAGAACTATTAACACCATCCAACCGAAGATATACAAGATTAGTGGCTGCACAGAGGACCAATGAGCACTACCAAGCATCACCCAATTCTGATTCTTATGATTATGGTTACAATGTTGTTGACGATGATGTGGAGGATAGTGATGATTTAGATGACTTAAATGGCCTTGTCTTTGAGAATAGCTATCACCATCTTCTCGATTCCGATGTGGAGAATGCGACCGATTACGAGGGCCTTGAAGTGAATGTGGATTTGGATGTCCCATCGTTTGAAGTGGGGTCCGAATTCGAAAGCCAAGAAACCTTCCGCTCCGTACTTTCATCTCATTGCATCACCAAGGAGTTTGCCGCCAAATTCATCAAGAGCTAAAGCACCAGAGTCACAACAAGGTGTAGGGATGAAGGATGTCATTGGAGGATACATGCCTCCTTGATTTGAAACAGCAACAGGTTTAAAGTGAGAATTTTGGTGGCCGACCACACTTGCACTTCGAACAATCTTGCTGGAAACACCATGGCTGGACAACACTGGGTATCACACCAGATATCAACTTGGGTGATGCAAAACCCCTCAATTACAGTGAAGCAGATATCTGATAGGAACAGTGAAGCATTCAAGCTTCGTTTGCCCTATATGACCATTTATAAGGGAAAGAGGAGAGCATCATATGCGAAGATTCCCTCCCTTATTGCAGAGTTGAAGCATCGCAATCCGACTAGTGTTATCCACTACTTCTTGGAGGAGGATGACTCCTTCCTCATATGTTTCATCTCATTTAAAGCTAACATGGATGGCTACATGTTTGGATGTAGACGCTTTTTGGGTTTGGATGGATGCCACTTGAAGGGCAAGTATTTGGGAACACTGCCGTGTGCTACTGCCCTACACGCATCAAACGAGCTCTTTCTATTGCCTTCATGGTTGTGGAGAATGAGTCCAGCGTTATGTGGAACTGGTTCTTGCAGCATTTGGATGAGGTCATCCAATGTGGCGAAGGAAATGGTCTAATAATAATCTCAGATGGTCAAAAGAGGCTGGAGGGTGCAATCAAAGATAAATTTCCATGTACGGAGCATAGGACTTGTATGCGTCATGTATACTTCAAGATGAAAGTTTCCAGGAAGTGATTTGGAACATATACTATGGTCAGCAGCCAGAGCTTTTGAGTCAAAACAATTCCTCCGTTGGATGAAAGTGCTTCAAAAAGCCAATCCAAGTGCTTTTGACTACATGATAGGAATTAATTAGAAATGGTGGAAATCTCAATTCACCACGGCAACTCACTGCCACTACATCACCAATAATTTAAGTGAGTCTTTCAATTCGTGGACTAGTGAGGCCCATCACCTACCAGTATGTGATTTGATAGATTGGATCCGACAGAAGTTAATGACCACTTTGGAAGAGCGGAGGTTGAAAGGTTAAAAAATGCGAGGAGTAATGGTCTCTATTGCACTAGACTACGTGAGGATCTCAACCAATAATCTACATGGGTTCATCGTAAGGAGGTCAAGCGAGAGTAGCATAGAGGTGGAATATCCTACGGGTCGTAATGTATGTGCTCTTGCTGCAAAGCAATGCACATGTAGGCGACGACAGGTCTCTGTCTTGCCTTCCACACATGTTTATGCCGTCATCTCAAGTTTGTGCAACGTGAATTGGGATGACTACTTATCCAATTACTATAACATAACACGTTATCGAAGGACCTATGCGGAGGCAATCACCCCCTTACCTGACAAGTCGTGCTGGACACCCATTAAATTAGCATACAAGGTATTACCTCTACACTCCATGAGGCATCTAGAAAGGCCAAAGAAGAATCGAATAAGAGCGAGGGACGAGGAAAAAAAGATCCGGCACAAATGCACAAGGTGTGGTTCTTTTGGCCATCACAGAAACACATGCAAAAATCCGATAAATCCACGACCCATGGCTGCTGACAATGAATCGTAACATGGAACCCAAGTGTGGGCATCTATGGAGGATCTAAGTGGGAGAATCTGTACTCAGCAGTCTTCTACTTTGGGAGCTAGAAGGTATGACAGAATCTGTACTCATCACTATTCTACTTTGGGTCTTCTTTTATTGACGATTCCTTGCTCCTTACAGTGGAGTGGCTATTAGGGAAAGAGCCTTTCAGAGGACCACCAAGGTTGTCGGAGAGGCTGGTCCAAGCACCACGAAGAGGGGTCGACCAAAGAAAACAACTCGAGTTGGTGAAGATGGGCCCTCCATTACCAAATGATGTAAATTCCATATCATTTTGGATTTTCTTTGGTGGATGATTCATTAAGGTCAATTTAAATTTTCAGGTGTTCAAGATCCATGATTACCCACAATCGTAAGAGTTTCCAGCAAATAATTTTGGAGATCTTACTGCATTACAAATTTGAAGTTATTAATTCCATTTGCACGAGTGTACATATGACAGCTTCTATTTGGACATTTTTTATTTCCATATAGGGCTACTGGAAGAGAACAACTCTTTTTTGGGAAGATTTTTGATGAAGTTTGCTGAAGTTTGAAGATTTGGACAACAACTACAGAATCTACTTCTTTATCCAGAATGTTGGTTTTTTTATTTACTTGCTATGTAATTTGTGTGATTTTTGTGTTCAATATGTAAGATAAACAATAGCTTAGAGTTACTTGCGGTATGAACAACATGGACTTATTTTGTTGATGACAGTCTGCAAATAAATGAATATGAATCAAGAGTTCTATTTTGATTGCATTGCATGTCAAATTTTCTTGAGATTTTGCAGGTCAAATGCATGAACAGGGACAATATATATGTGTTGAGATTGACTTTGACCGTAACTGTAAGAAAGGATGGAGCATACGAACAGGAACACTCCCCTCACATTGAGGTAATATATTCAATTCTTCACAATACATTCTACATGAGTTTAGTTGCGAGGAATACAAGTGCACAAGTTGAAAGGACCTTCACATGAAAACATATGTTCTTGATTTGGACTCTTGTATTTGCAAGTTCACATTTTATCATCTTCAATTCTTCGGTTAGCTTCCTAACTCTTGCAATAATCGTAACTCCATTTTCTTTTCTTCTTGTGAGGTCTCATCATTGGGCATGTCGTCATCGATCCAACTAAAAATATCACAGCTTCAATCCGGACATGTATAGAATTTCCTCCCCTTACTCCAAGGTCTTGAGGATGTCTTCACCATAGCAAGGCTTCGACATTCACATCTGACTCGATCGTTGTCACAGACACTAGAGGCGCAGAGCTGCTCCATCTCATAACCTAGAAGCAATGTCAAATATGTGTTTTGTAATATAAACATTCGTGTAATACTTGTTGAGAAACAGTCTTAACCAGTAATAAAAAATTTTCAAAGTGAATCTCTGCATATTGTTCTTACCTCTTGAACGTGTAGCAAAAAAAATCTTTTGTGATCTCTCCAGTTAACAGCAGGTTGAAGCAAATCTAAAAATGTGAGGCCTTCAAATAAGTTAGTTGATGCTTAAAAAAAGTCGTTGGGCTGGAAGGGATATGTTAGGACATTCACCTCCAACGGTCCACAAATTGGGGGTAAAATAGGACCTTCACTCATGACATAATGATTGTCAGTGTAATAAGAGATGGCTGCAAACCGGAGGGTCTACCCAGTAAGGGTTAGCAAGTTTACAGGGTCTAGGGAGGAATATCGATGTTTCAAAGGTCGTGGAGGTATCTAAAAAGATTATAGGGACTGTCGGGTAAAAATTCCTTTATTCTTTGAGGATATAATTACGAGGTCCGATGACATATGAGGCAATTTATTTGGCAGGTAAAGGCCAAAGATCGGTGGAGTGGGGATTTTAATATGAGATTTTTATCCAACAAATCTTAGAAATTTATTAAATTATCTCTATGACCTTTTACACTACATAATTACCACATCCACCTCGTAAATTACCGCAAGAACCTTCACGAGTTTCGAATAGATTAACCACACGGTTCAAAGGGTAAGAGTTATCAAGTTTACGAGGTCGAGGGGGGAATTGCGTTGTTTCAAAGGTCGAGAAGATATCATAGAGTTCGTGAGGTAAAAATCTCTTTTAACATATATGCACATTGGCAATGGAAGGGAAGAAATGGAATCAAGTCAGGGAAAATTATTGTTAGTGGAACGACTTTTAATATATGTTATAGATGTAGCTACCAATTCTTTTTGACACCTATAATGCAATTATTAACATGATAATAAATATCATTTATTGAAAGGGATTTTCCACTTTAGTTCTTTCGAGTTTTTTCAATAATATTTATACTTCTATTTTATTTAATAGTACAATTGTGCCTTATGTTCTTACAAAATCTGTGTAATGTTCTTCCATTGGTGTGATCTTGGGACACTAAGTGTAACAAAATTTTCTACAAAACCTATGTAACAACAAAAAAGGGTATATGCGTCAGCCATAACAAAATGAGATATAGTAAGATTTTTCCTAAAATCAATCTTTAGATCAACCGTTGTTAAATATATAGCGATGATAATACTCATAACGACACTATTTTTTATACTTGATAATTAGCAGCAGATGTAATATCTATTGTTATATCATTAGGGACGTTCTATATAATGATGTTTTTGTGTTCGTATTTTTCTAAAAAAAATTAAATGGTGCTGATTTTTTAGTTTAATATCTAGCGATGATTATTTAAGATTTCAAAAAATAGCAATGGATAAATGTTCTTATTTGTACATCGCTGATGATATATCGACGGATATGACATCCATCGCTTATTTTAAGTATAAAAAATATTTTCTAACGAATAATATCATCATTATATAATTAACAATGGATGATCGAATGATAGATTTCAGAAGTGCTAATATGAATCCATTTTATTATGGCATGTTAACGGACTAATTCAAAGTGGACAAATCAACAAAAAAATCCCTTCTTCAACATTTAATAAAATTTTCCTTCATTGTTGCAAGCAAAATGATTATGCATTGTGTTTAAGGATACATTGAAAAAAGTTCTTGAACTATACACCCAAATTCAATGTTGCCTATGAACTTCGAAAGGTATCAATATAGTACTCAATCTTTAATATTTGTTTTAACATGGTCATTGACTATTGAAATTTGGTTGATAGTTTTGTCTTTCTAACTGATGATCACTAGAATCGCCCTTGTTAATTTAAATGTGTCGATAAATGTTGCAGTCGGGCAATAAGGATTGATCAAAAATTAACCGCACGAATCGATAAATCAATGAATTAAATAATGTGTGGTTTTATGTATTTTTAACCTGGGAAAGCCCCAAGGTCGACTCAAGGAGACAAAGGAACAACTTTGGATCAAGTTAGACGAATTAGCTCACGGTTTTCTAAATGGATTTTTTTAATTTTTATGTGAAATAAATGCAAATGCACAAATGCAATTGAACTAGGTTATTAAGAAAAAGAGTCACTTGGACAAAATTAATTTTAATGTGAAAATAATTGAATTCAGATAAGTTATATTTTTCCTGTGAGCCTAATCCAATGACGAATGCAAAATGTATTTTTTTTGGAATTTTTGGGATTAAAATGCAAATATGAAAAATACAAACTTTTTTAGGATTTTTATGCAATTTTTTGTGCAAACGAAATGCAAAAATTATGAAAATTTTACTAGAAGTGAATCATAATGAAATGAAGCTATAGTATTTTTTGGAATTTACTGACAATATATGATTTTTATATTTTTTAATTAAAATAGAGTGACTATAAGTATTTAATTCCTAATAAAATCATGAAATCAATTTATATAGAAATTAATTTATCTCAAATATATATTTTAATGAGCAATCTAGGAGATTTGAAATTTCACTAAAATGATATTCATGGATTCAATTAAAAATCAATTACAGAAATCACTCAACTATTTATCTTATGCAAAAGACATATCCATTTTTGATGAAATTTGGATAGTAATTAAAGCACAACTAGAAGCATCATTTATGATTTTTTTCACAATTTTTGGAGCAATAAATAAGTATGTGCAAATTTCAGAGCATAAATGGGTAAAATATCACTGAATTTCAAACTCTAATTTTTAGTAAATTATCCAATGCTCACAAAAATCTAAATAAATAACCAAAATGTACAGAATTAGTTTCTCAAAAAATACTATTTTTAATTAAAAGAAATGATACAATATTAATATCCAAATTAATGCTCAAACATAGGGTTGTTCATGCAATTACAGATTCAAAATCAAATGAACAGAAATGTGCTCAAGGATGTTTTTGCAAATAAAGAAATCTAGAGGTAAGACAATGCAATATTCACAAAAAATGAAATAAAAAAATAACCTTAGGTTCCACGAATGGAACCCACGTCTAGGACTGAAGACGCGGGGGGTGAGGCGACGGAGGAGGAAACCTTGGTGGAGGATTGATGAATCCACGATTCATAGTCTTTATTCTTTTATTTTAGCTTCATTTCCTTTGTCAAACATCTGTAAATACCCACTAATTTCATGAAATTACCATTTTGCATGCATTTGTTGATATGCATTTTTAACATTTTTTAACACTCAAATAAAAGAATAAACAAGAAAAGAAAAGAAAAAAATAAAGGATGTATTTGTGAAATAAATGCAGACTGATCCGAACCTCGAGAGAAGGTCAAAACTTGATCTGATCAACCAGGAATAAAGTAGGGGGAGATAAGGTCTTTAATTTAAAAATCCAAAAATATTTTGTAGATACTTTTCCATGTATATTTGTACAAAACTTACACTATTTTATTTGTATATAAATTAACTTCAAATTAAATATTTTTATAAATAAAAGTTGTAAATAAAAATATGATGTAAATAATAAAAATAATTGCAAAATAAAACAATATACAGATTACAAATAATCACACTCAGAAAAAGCCGTAAAGTGATAATTAAACGATCAATTCTTACTCCATACAGACTCAAATTGAATCAAATTTGTTCTATTATAATCTAAATTAAATTATCTTTCAAATGGTTGTGATTTCATAATTTTTGGAGTTACGGTTGAAAAGTCGATATTCTGGGGTTGTTTGTGTAGTTTTACCACTTACTTATTGTATATATTCATTCATATTTATTTTTTTATGCATAATGTATATAAGTATAAATATTATCTTCATTATTAAAAAATAATAACTAAAAAATCACAAAAAATATTATTTTAAAATTATTTCCTTATTTGTACATGTGTATATTGTATTATATGTACATAATATTTGTATACAACTAATTTCCTTACATATAAATCATCAAAAAAGGTAAATATCTAACATTAATTAATTACATTTAATTACGAAATTTAGATTTAATTATTTAATTATTTAATTTATTCATTATTTAGTTTTAAAACATACCTTGTATATAAAGATATGATTGTATACCTTAAATAACCACCATTAAGGTGGCTAATTAATTTTTATAAATTTATTTATTTATTTATTTTAATTATTTCCGAAATTTATTTTAAATTAATTAATTATTTTATTAATTCCACCACTAAAAACCTTCCTCTTTTGTACATCTTTTCCTTTTGTATTTTTCTTCTCTTTTTATGGGGCTCCTCCTCCCTAATTTGTCTTTGATCAATCTTTGGTGGAGAGGAGCCCGATCTCCGAGAGCAATCTTGTCAAAGAAGGGTGTCCAGTGATGAATCCACATTTCATCATCTTTATTCTATCATTTTGGCCTCAAAAATCCTAGCAAATGCGTGTAAATACCCTTAATTAGAGCTCCTTAGCATTCATGCATGTGCATGTAAATAGTGTATAAAATACTGTAATTAAAGCCAAAATTATAGAATAAATAAAAAAGAAAAAGAATAAAATATTGTAAATATTTTATGACCCGAAACCTCGAGACCTAGGCATCTAGATGAATAGGTCGAGAAGGAATAAAGTAGGGGGAGATAAGGCCAGAATACAACAAAAATTCCCTTTTATTTTATTCATTCTTTATTCATTTTGAGACCTATTTTTGGTTCCACTTTTTATACCTCAAATAAAGAAACTTTGTAAATGAAAGTTGTAGATAATTAAATAAAGAAAAATACAAAATTGATTTCACCAAAAAATAGTACATAGATAAAAAGTTATAGTCTGAATAAAAATCCAGAATCCCAACTTCCCAGACATGTATCTCCCTAATAAAAACTCCAAATGCATCAAACGCACCTACAATTGTATATAATTAAAATAAGCTATTTAATGGTGGTGGTTTCGCATTTGACGGAGCTACGATTTGAAAGTTGAGTTTTGGACCCCTGTTGTATACTTGTACAGATTAAAATATTCAATTTATTATCTATTCATTATTTTTGTATTTTTATATTTTTATAATTTGGTAAATATTACTTATAATATATTTGTGCATTAAAATATGAATAAAAACTTAAAGAAAACTCAAAATAAAATACTTGTAAATAATATACATAGGTATAATACTTGTATCTATATCTATAGAATTGATACTTTTATTTTAATAAATATCCAAAACACTTCAGAAAAATAAAATAAAAATATTTTTAAGTGTATAAAAGTATTATATAATTTTATAAACTAATAAACAAAAATAATAAAATTAAATACACAAAATAAAAATAAATTAATAAAATATATAGGTAATATACCTATAAAGGGTACAAAAGGGAACTTGTAAAATTATACTTCATAAAAATAATTAAAAATCACCATAAAATAATTTATAAATTTATAAACATTTTATATTTAATAATAAAAAATTTAATTTATTTTCTATTTTTTATCTATTTTACAAAATAATTTCCAGAGAGTTTTCCTGGTTGGTCCACGTGGACCAACCAGGTGCCGGCCCTAGTTGACCCCGGTCAACTGGTCGTCCTCCCCTCTGCGCGCCTTGTCAAACCTCGTTGCGCCCCATATTTCTCGATTTTTTCGAGGTCAACACAAGCATCTATTCGTGCCAAGCCCTAAAGGACTTTTGTTCCTCGATTATCCATCATACACACCCTTAGCTCTCCTAGGGTTGAGAGCCAGTGATTGCGTCGATCTCTCTTGGTCTTTGGAGCACCAGAACCACATGGTCAAACCCTTTATAGTGCACCCTCCTCTTCGATTTAAAATTTGAACCCCTCAATCCCAAGCTACGCTCCCCTTTTGGTGCCTAATCGCTCAAGGGAGATGACAACTCCCTTTAGCGTGTCTCAGGCGGGTCGAGCAGAGCTCGAGGAGGCTCCACCACCTCCGCCTTCGCCGGCATTCAGGTACATCTTCCCTCCGGTCTCCAGCCGTTGAGGCAGCTTCTTTTCCCTTCATTTCTTTTGCTTTTGCTTTGCCTTAGTCCTAGGATCCGTTTCCATCGTTAATATCAAGCTTCATCGATCCAAACATCAAAGAGACCACCTCGCCGGAGCGCTCCTTCGGCCGAGCCCCTTCACATCGTTTCGCGCCACCATCTCCACTCCGCGGGGTCCAGGCATTTTGCCTTGGACCCTCTCACGACTTTTTGCAGGTCACAGCTCGTTGACTCGAGCCCAGGAGCATTTTTGCACCTCGCCGGAGCTCCGTGGAGCACTCCAGCTCCGCCATCCTCCTTCGCGAGCCTCGACCGTCGTCGAGGTCTTTTGAAGCTCCCGGGAGATAGCGTCGACCGTCAAGAGTCTCCTGCCTTCTTTTGAAGCCCAGAAGTTAGCCGAAGAAGGAGCTAAAGCTCGGAGAAAGTCGCCTCGCCGGCGCTCCTCCGCTGTTCTTGCTCCGATCTTCGGAGCCGTTGGACCAAGGCGGAGCTCCAGAACGTCCAGTAGCCGTTGGATCGCGCCAAGCCTCCACCGTCAGATCTTCAGCGAAGATCTAATCTTCGCCGTCCAACGCGAAGCATCATCGACCCTCAGATCATCGACACGTTGCAGGTGGATTCACATCAGCCGTCGGATCGCGCACGAGCCCTTAAGGCGTGGGTATTTTGCACATTTTCCCTCACAATTTTTGTAATTGTTATTTAATCTTTAAACTTTTATCTGCCATTTAAATATTTTTGTAATAATTACATCCCCTGAACTTTAGTTATTTACATTTCAGTCCAGTCCACGTCACCTTACGTGATATGTGCACGTGCGGTGGTGGTGATTTTGCACTGGACCCCCTACGGGTTTGGATATTTAGCTTTAGTCCAGAAACTTTAATATCACGTGTAATATTTTTGGACAAATTACATGCATACCCCTAGAGTTTTGTAATATTGCATTTATACCCCTGCCAGGTAACGTGTTGATACACGTGGGCTTGGTAATTTTACAGCGAACCCCTTCCGGGTTTGGGTATTTGTAATTAATCCAAGAACTTCGTTTATTAGTTGTAAACTTTTGTGAAAATTGTACTTTGACCCCTATAATTTCTGATATTTGCACTTATGCCCCTACAAGCTGTGTGATTTTTATTGGATGTTTGTATTTATTTAGTGCATTATCTTAACTCGAAAAATTACAAAAAATACCATAGGCTCCTGTTTGCTTGCTTATTCACGCTATATTTTTATTTTTCATTTTTATTGCATTTTAATATTTATTAAAAATCAAAAACATGCATTTTCAGTACTGTCTACCTTAGAAAATCCATAAAAATTAGCAAAACTTTTTGAAAAATTCTAAAAAAATTATATTTTGTGTGTTTTAATGTCTTTTAATTACTTTCCAAAAACCATTAAAAATTTCAAAACAAAAACCTTAAAAATTAGAAAACCCCTAAAAACTTCATAAAAATCTAAAAAAATCTGGAAAAATCCGAAAAATACAAACTCAGTTTCTGTAGTTTCTCTATTTTATTTTCTTTATTTTAAACCTAATTTGAGGAATTTTGGGTGCTGTTTAGTATTTTTAATCCTCATTTTAAATTCGGTCAGTAGCTTAACCCACTGTTTTCTTGTATTTTGACTTTTAAAAATACCAAAAATATTCTGAAAAATCCCCAAAAATCACAAAAATAGTCTAAAATCATAAAAAGACCAAAAATTTTTATTTCCAAATTTTTATGGCTTTTTCCTTATTTTTATAAATACCCTAACCTCCTCTTTTCTTATATTATATATATTCTAGTTATTGGAAAAGAAAATAAAAATATATATATATAATATAAAAAGAAAATATAAAATCAGAAAATTAAAAATCAAAATACAAAAATACAAAATTAAATAAAAGAATTAAAAATTAAAAAACCCACAAAAAAATTTGCATAATTGTACACACTTAATCACACTCACTCTTTGCACTTTGCTTGATCTATCATGTGTGCTCCCTATGTTCGACAGTCTACATACTTACACTATACACCTATTTGTAGAGTTAAAATAAATTTGACTCCACACTTTTCTCTCATTGCTTGATTTATATTGTTGTGGGTTCATTGTTGATTTATTCGGGTTTCATGAGCGGTCGCTCAGTGACACTGTAGTCCTGCCTTGTGTGGACTATTTATCGCTTGACCCGAGTTATCAAATGGCTCCATTGCCGAGGAGCAACATCGTTTAGATCTTATCTTTTTGTGATTGTGATTATTTGCTTACAATATTGCTCATTTTATCTCTCCATTTTTGATATACATTATTGGATTATCTGACCACCTTTCTTTCTTGTCTTCTTGCGAGGGACCGCGGATAGAGGAGGATCGCCTAGGTGATCCGGTGCATCCTTAGGAGGCGGAGTCGGCTACCGGCATGTTAGAGCATGAGGAGTGAGAGAGAGAGGATAGTTAGTAGTCTTTTATTTTCTTTTGTGTGAGAGAGATTCATTTAATTTGTAATAATACATGTACCTTGGACACTCAGGACACTCGGGCCTAACTTCCAGATGTTTGTACACCTGGGGGCTCACCGCGGTTTTCATCGCGTTTTCATCTCTGTCATTTTCCGGTTTTGTTTTATTTTTCTTTTCTTTTGTGGAATGAGCCCTTAGCTTTCTAGCTTTGCTTGATCGAGTAGATTAGGTCCAAACACCCTAATAACCATTGCATGTACCTATAGTGCATTTTGGACTTAGTTTAAATTAAACAGTCGACTCACCATCTTCGAGCCGTCGCGCCGCTAGCCCACCCTGCCAAGTGCTGCTCCTGAACTCGATTTGTCGAGAGGAGGAGGGGTGAGCCTAGACCGGACTCTAGGATTGAGGATTGGTGATTGACTTGTGGTTCTTCATGTTAGCAATTGCCTGCTTAGGACGATTTCTGTGTGCATATCGGCATTTAGATTAGGTTTAAAAATTCCTGTTTTGCATCCCGCATGGAGAAAGCTGGACGCGCTGTAAGTATTCTATCTTAGCATTCATCATTTAGGCACAAAGGTGAGATTTCCATCTTGGTGCCGCCTTGCATAGCTTTTCTAACTCTTCTCCCTCTGTTTTTGGATCAATTAGGAATCAAAGAAAATACAAAAACGTTAGGCACTTGTTTGAATCGACTCAACGCAAGTGATAACACCAAAAAAATTATAAAAGGGACTGCTAAAGAAAACTTGACCTAAATAAAATTGGTTAATTTGATTCATTGCTTGGGGTGAGTAATACCCTCACTTGTATTCATGTTGCATGGGAAGGTCTCCTTCCAAGTGAGCAAAGCGGCTTCGTAAGGATTAGAGCCCAAAACCCAGTTTGTGGCTGCCTTGTGTATCGCCTGGATTTCCGAAGTATTTGTGATGCTATCGTACATAGACGAGTAGGACTCGGTCACCATTGATGACTCTCCATTGTGTAGAGCATCGACCTTGTCCGAAGTATCGAGCATAGGCCACGCCTTCACGGGGGTGTCTGTCTCATCGTCTTGCGTCCGAGTAGGGTCTTGCACGTTCACGGGTGATTCCGTTGCGAGCGAGATCCGAAGTATCGGTTTCGCTTATCGGCTTCCTCCCTCTTTTCTTTGGCTGAGTAGGGATCCAGGAAGTGTTACAAGGACCTTAAAAAGTGCAGACTATAGGTTACACAGGAGGAGGACAAGTACGGGAATACTTTTCCGGCAGTACTCTCTCTCCTATTGGTGTAGCGCTCTAAGGACTCGTTAAAAGATAATTTCTTGAATTCAAGCTAAAAACTACAAAGATAAAAGCTGAACCTTCACGGCTTCACACGTTGAGTTGGTGAACCCCTTGTTTTGTGTTTGATTGCTAGTTGGATTTAGGTCACGATCAAAAAAAAAACACCGCACAATTGTGCGCAATTTTGCCCCCTTCTTCTTCTTCTTCATTTCTCAACCTTGCTCTTCTCAAAAATAAAGATGATGGGAAGGAGGTCTCTTAGGCCGACTTTGGCGGCACCGCTATCCAGCACTCCTCTATATTCATCTAGGACAACCTCGGGGAGTCCAGACCCACTCTCCGAGCCTAAGTTCACTTCCACCCTGTTCCCCCTCGTCCACCCTTCTCCTTCCATCAGTCCAAGAGTTTCAGAGTTTAGTGCATCACAGAGCTCAGATCTTTTAACGGCACCTGAGATGGGTTCTTTTGCCTTTTCAGAGAATCCAGCTATGGTAGACAGAGGAGAACACCCAGATGAGCATGAGCACCCTCCATTTCTATATGACCAAGCTGCCATCAACAACTCATTGTTAGCATCCCTGGAGACTATGCAGAGACAGATCCGAGACCAGGGAGTCTTCATGGATGACCTCATGAGGGAAATTGCGCAGATGCGAGAGGGAAGACCTGAGGGCGGAGGCGGTGATATACCAGTAGTAGCAGACGAGGGAGGGGAACCGAATCAGGAGCGGCCGCCACAGACAATTATGAGAGAATTGCACAATCCAACGGCATCCCTCACTCATCGATGGATCCGACTCCCTCCAATCCATGGAGACTTCGAGCTTCGCCCACACACTATTCAGCTATTGCCTAAATTTCATGGCCCGCGACCGAAGAGCCACACCTCCATCTGCAAGAATTCGAAATGATCTGCAGTACAGTTCATGATAGGTTGGTGACTGAGGACACCATCAAGATGATAGCCTTCCCATTCTCTTTGGTTGATAGAGCCGCTTACTGGCTGAAACATTTGGGGAGTTTCGTCGACACTTGGGTACAACTCTAGACCGCCTATTTGAAGAAGTATTATCCTCTCGGCCAGACTAACATAGCACGAGCTATGATCAGTAACCTCACAATGATCCTGAATGAACAATTCCATGAGGCTTGGGATCGATTCAAAGAGCTCATTGATCGGTGTCCACACCATGATATATCAAAGCCCAATCTAGTTTAGAGTTTCTTCTGTGGGCTGACACCGGAGCTGCAGGGGCTTATAAATGCCTCTTATGGTGGGTCCTATTTCTCCAAGGGTGAAGACGACGTTTGGGCCATCTATGAAGGTATGGCAGAGAACTTGACAGTCATGGCCCAGGCCCAAGTCTACACACAGCAGAAGCCCCCCCAAGGAGCAGGATCATATCAGAGGATCGCCCGCATCGATGCCAGTACTCATACTCCGTCGACAGCCGCAGCCCAAGTCGAATCAGCCGCAGCCGACATGGGCATCATCAGTGAGAAGTTGGACCGTCTCGAGATCCTCGAGAAGAAGCAGATGCAAGGACTGGCCCAGATGGACCAGATAACCAAGACCATGAGTGACCTGAAGATGCAGATTCTTTGCATCCAGGAGGCACAAATGTCTACTCAGCAGCTTCCCAGGTCACGAGCTGATCCCAACAGTAGCAGCTCAACCCAGCCCTCTGCCTCGTACCGCCAGGTCAACCACATTTAGGTAGAGCTGGTCCCGCAGCTACAGTACTACTCATCACTGCCACCACCATTTCTGGACACTCAGATGGTGGTCTATGAGCCGGATCAGCCACTGGCAGTTCTACCTCCACCATCCTTTGAGCAGGACCCATTGCTGGAAGCCAATGGGATTTGGTACGACCAGTACCCACAGCAGCCGAGTATTCGTCGCGATCATCTCGGATTCTGTTGGACCACTGGTGGCACCTCATCCCAGCAGCAGTCTCCCGCTCAGGGATATCAGAACGGCCAGCCGTAGCAACAGCAGCCTCAGTACGCCCACCAACAGAACCAGCATGGTCCTCGTCCCGCCTATCAAGGAAAGCAGTGGAGGCACCGTCAGCAGCCTCAAAAAACATACCCAAAGCCTCGTGAGCACTTCTCCTCCCAGCATCAACCTCATTTCCAGCAAGGGAATACTTCCGGTCCTCGGGCACCTGCCTTCGAGAACCCAGCATTAGATGACCTCGCCCGATTGCTTTCTGAACATCGAGCATCCATCCAACATGAAATAGATGAGTTGCGGCAGGAAGTGAGGGATATCATCAAGGGCAAGGCCTCCATACCAGCTCAGATTGAACCAAATCCGAACAATCTGAAGAGGAAGTCTGAGCAGATAAAGTTTACAGAGGATACTTCTCCTAGTGATTATTTGAGTGACACGTCTTCTTTGTATGATGCTGATTTTGTGACTACTAGGAGCGGTAGGATGCCAGCCAGCGGCGCCTCATCTGAGCGACAGCCACATGAAGAATCAAGAGCGCCAGATGAGCAAGGTAGCGGTGCTGATGCCGCTGATGACGATGTTGATGACGGTGGTGCTGATGCCACCAATGATGGGGATCCAGATGACAGTACTGAGGCCATCCAGACACCAGATGCAGACGGTGGTACTGAAGCCACCATTTTTGATGCAAAGCCAGAGCGCGATGCTGATGCCGTGAAGACTGGTGCCGTTGGTGGTTCTGAGGCCACCACTTCCACTTTTGTTGAGCTCCCACATGTTGTGTTGCCACCTTTTGTATCTAAGGACCGTGGTAACAAAAAGAACAAAAAAATGAATAAAGGAAAGGTTTCTGTTTACACTTCAGATCCATATGTGTTGAATGATGATCATGGTATGAATTCTATTCCTTCACAGGTACAGGGACCTATTCCTAGTCCTCCATCTGAGGAGGCCCCTACCATCCCCTTCCCCGAAGCACTCCGCTTGGCGAAGGGGAATAAAAGAGAAAATCCTAAAAAGACCCAACAGGTAGAGTTCAACAACCAGATGATTGATAGATTCCACATTCAGCTGACTCTACAGGAAGCACTTGAGCACATCCCCCTCTTCAAAAAGAACTTAAAAGAGAAAACTACGGTCCACAGGAAGAGGAGGAACCGCCATGATCAGATCCATGTGCTACCCATTACACTTGATGCACCATTCAGAACAAATTGCCAGCCAAGAGACCTGATGCAGGAGCTCCCTATGTCAGATGCGAGATTCAGGAGCAGCAGTTCGATCGTACTCTATTAGACAACGACTCTTCTATCAACCTTCTTCCGGTAGCCTTACTCGACCGATTCAAGTTTGGTCCTCTTCTTCGGAGTAGGACGGTCCTTCAGTTTGCTGATAGGTCGACTAAGAGACCGAAGGGGTTGTTGAGAGACGTGGTCGTTACCATTCGGGGCCTAAAATTCCCCGTGGACTTTGCTGTATTGGACATGGAGATCCCTGAGTCGGTAACCGATGCCCCCATCATACTTGGACGCCCATTTTTGGCTACTGCCAAGGCGATATCCGACCATGATAGTGGGAAGGTATGTTTTCACGTAGGAGGCGAGATCATACAAATAGAGACGATCGAGGAGACTAGAACGAGAGAATATGCATGCTCAGAGCAGTCCAGCGAAGCCGCGCAGATGACAGAGGACAAGCTAGACATCCACCAGGAGTGTGATTTTGTGATGACAGATGATGAATCCATTTGGATAGATCATGTAGCACAGACCCTCGCCCTGCCTACAGATTCAACATACTTACAGCTTATGGCAGTTGAGAGCCTGGAGAGCACACTCTCGGACGAGGATACATTCGAGGCTGACAGTTGTGGGACGAGTGGTGATGATTTTCAGTCTTGTTCTTCTAATTCAGATTCCTCAGATTCAGACATTGATTGGATGACTTTGAAGATTATTTGCCGTGTCTGATCACTTCTGAGCCGACAGCTAGGACGGAGTGCGAACCAGTACAGTTCATAGAAGATTCAGCAGGGTTCCATTCATCAGATGTTCATTCGCAGCGAGAGTTCTCACATGCAGACCTGGTAGCCTTTACACAGACATATCAGAATCCAGATCTGCCACCTCCCAACTGTCCAGAACTGAAACCTTTGCCGCAGTCGCTGAAGTATACATTCCTTGCGGGTGAGCCAGATATGCACCCAGTCATTATCTCAACAGGTTTGACTGGAGAGAAAGAATCTCGTTTGATGGAGGTTCTTGAACGAAACCGCAAGGTAATAGGATGGAGTATAGTTGATCTCTAGGGGATTAGTCTGGCTCTGTGCTCCCACCACATCTATCTTGAGGAGGACGCTAGGACTTTGCGTGAGTTCTAGCGACGGCTGAACCCGAATCTTCGAGACGTGGTCATGAAGGAAACATCGAAGTGGTGGAGCACAGATTTTATCTACCCCATCTCCGACTCCAAGTGGGTTAGTCCATTACACGTGGTACCCAAGAAGACGGGTATCACTACAGCTGTGAGTGAGTCTGGAGAGGAGATCGCTACCCGAGTACCCACTTCTTGGAGGGTCTATGTGGACTACAGACGATTGAATCAGGCCACCAAGAGGGATCATTTCCCACTACCATTCATTGATCAGATTATCGAGAGGCTAGCTGGGAAGAGTCATTACTGTTTTCTTGACGGGTACTCCGGTTACAATAAAGTGGCCATTGCGCCCGAAGACCAGGAGAAAACGACATTCACCTGTCCGTTTGGGACTTATGCTTTCAGACGGATGCCCTTTGGTCTATGTAACGCCCCCTCGACATTCCAAAGGTGCATGCTGTCCATTTTATCGGACATGGTGGGTGACTGTTTAGAGGTCTTCATGGATGACTTATCGGTCTATGGCGATGGGTCCGATTCTTGTCTTGACTGCCTAAATCGTGTACTTTAGAGCTACATTGAGGTCAATCTTGTCTTGTCTTGGGAGAAGAGTCACTTTATGGTGACTCAAGGGACGGTCCTTGGTCATATCATCTCCAACAGGGGCATGGAGGTCGATCCGACCAAGGTGGATATCATTAGAAAACTCAATCCACCGTCCAATCTGCGTCAATTTCGGTCTTTTCTGGGGCATGTCGGTTTCTACCGACGGTTTATTCAGGACTTCAGTCGTATTGCCCGACCGTTCACTGATTTGCTGATGAAAGACACTGAGTTCATTGTAGATAATAAGTATCTTGCGTCTTTTGAGACTCTCAAGAGTATGGTTATTACAGCTCCTGTCCTTCAGCCACCCGATTGGTCTCTCCCATTCGAGATCATGACAGATGCTTCTGATTTTGCCGTTGGGGCGGTGCTTGGACAGAGGAGGGGTGGATTACCTTTTGCCATTCACTACGCCAGCCGGACTTTGGATGCCGCTCAACAGAATTACACTATGACAGAGAAAGAGATGCTAGACGTAGTCTTTGCTTTGGATAAGTATAGATTGTATATTCTCGGATCTAGATTGACTATTTTTACAGATCACACCGCCATCCGGTACTTAATGGCCAAGAAGGATGCCAAAGCTCGCCTTACCAGATGGATCCTTCTGCTCCAGGAATTTGATATTGAGATTAAGGATAAGCCTGGAGTTAAGAATGTGGTGGCGGATCACCTCTCCCTCTTAGAGAACCTTGAGGAATCTGAGCCCAGCTCACCTATCACAGAGATGTTTCCAGATGAGGCGATCTTGGCTATCACCTCGCTCCCATGGTACACCGACATTGTAACTATCTTGTTGCCAAGAGGGTTCCACAAGGTTGGCCCAGGCAGAAACTCGAGACCTTCCTTGCGAAGGCCAAGTTTTACCATTGGGAGGATCCCGTCCTTTATCATGAAGGAGGGGATAGCATCTGGAGGAGGTGCATTCCTCAAGAAGAGCAGCATAGCGTCCTTACATACTGCCACAAGCTTGAGGCAGGAGGACATCATTCTGGGAGACGGACAACATAGAAGGTGCTTCAATCCGGCCTTTGGTGGTCTACTTTCTTCAAGGATTCAGATGAGTTCGTGAAGAGATGTACTGACTGTCAGAAGATGGGTACTTGCGGACAGATAGACATGATGCCCATGCAACCCATTCACTTTTGTGAGGTTTTTGATGCATGGGGGATTGATTTCATGGGCCCATTTCCTAAGAGTCAGGGGTTTGAGCACATTTTGCTCGTTGTGGATTATGTCAGCCGATGGGTTGAGGCCATCCCCGCCTGAGCCACAGATGCTAAAACTGTGTGTAAATTTTTGAGGAAAAATATCATTTCACGGTTCAGGATACCTAGAGTCTTGATTTCAGACGGGGGGTCTCACTTCATCAATGACAAGGTTAGGGCCCTTGCAGACGAGTTCAGCATTGACCATCGTGTTTCCACGCCGTATCACCCTCAGACTAATGGTCTTGCCAAAGTATCGAATAAAGAGATCAAAACTATCTTACAGAAGGTTGTCCGCCCAGACCGAAAGGATTGGTCACAGCTTTTGGACTCGATCTTGTGGGCCTATCGGACTTCCTTCAAGAATCCACTAGGGACATCTTCTTTCGTCTCGTCTATGGAAAGTCATGCCATTTGTCAGTGGAAATCAAGCATAAGTCACTCTGGGCAGTTACTGAATTATTATTGGATCCCGAGAGTATAGGAGAATAGAGGAGAGCAGAGTTGGCAACCTTGGAGGAGTTGAGAGATGCAACCTTTTCTGGCAGCCTACAGTATAAGGAAAAAGTGAAAACATGGCATGATTCCCATATCAGCCATAAAGAGTTTGAGCCAGATCAGGGCGTATGGTTGTTTGATTCCAAGCTGAAATTATTTCCAGGGAAATTACAGAGCAAGTGGAAAGGTCCATATGTTGTCAGGAAGGTACATGACAATGGCAGTATTGATATATTCGAGCCATCATCTTCCTCTACCTTCCGTGTTAATGGTCAGCGCCTGAAGCTATATCTAGACCATGATCCGCCGACCGTTGACGTTGCCCCCGTTCAACTGGTATGAGATGTGTTCTTTGACTCATATCATCCGCATCTCATACATGGTGATCAATTCCATCTTCCGCTGTATAGATCCATCTGTCCATATCATTCTTTCATCTGTTGATATCTTTTCTTCTTTTCTTCTTTTCCTTTTCTATTTTCTGTATCTATCAAAAAGGTGCCGCCCCTTGTTGTCAGTTTCTACACTTAAGACGTACTTTGTCCTAAGTATAGGGGGGGTGTGAACCCCGAGTTTCTCTTTTCTTCGATCCTCTCCATCATCTCTTCTTCTTGTCTATACTTAGTGATATCGTACCCTAAGTATAGGGGGAGACAATCTGAGTACGATCTGTTCATTTCCACCCTTGACTCTCCCTGCTTCGTGTACAGTCTGCTATACTTAGGATTACTTGATCCTAAGTATAGGGGGGACGATCAACTTCTCATTCTTTTGTTCATTCGTTCATTTATTTATTCTTTAGATTTGCCTATACTTAGTACGAGTTATGTCTTCTCTTTTCTCTTCGATCTATGAGGACATAGCTCAAGCTAAGTATAGGGGGGTTGTATATACTACGTATATACTTTAGCCATAACTCGTACTTTCGTATTTTCTTAATAATATGGCTAATAATTCTTTAAAATTCATTAAACTCTTGATAAAAAGATGTTATCATTCCTCAAATTCTTTTTGTATGTACTGATTAATAAATCAGGTGAAAATGTTTTTTGCAAAATGTTTGAAAAATAGTTTGAAAATCCTTCTGAAAATATTTTGAAAACTATTTTGAAAATATTTTGTTACATGTTTTCAATCTTTGTAAAATTTGTGGTTTGCAAAAATTTATTTTCTTTGTGTGAAATAAAATGTTTGAAAAATGATTTGCAAATGGTTTGAAAAATGGTTGCAAAAATATTTTGAAAAATCTATCTATACTGTTTGGAAAACCTTTGCAAAATAATTTTCAAATGTGTATACATGTTTGTAAAATGTTTGTAAAAATTATTTCGGACTATAGTTTTCAAAATTATTTGAAAAACCTGTGTCAAATAAGTTTGAGGAATACTTACATCACACCAAAATTCATTATATACATATCTATAAAATTGACCACTTACCTTGTAAATTCTTAAAATCCACTTCTTGTATATATAAGAAGCACTTCCGTGTAAATATTTTAACCTAGTTTTTAGCCAACATATTTTTGTTTTAAAAAATCCCAAAAACATTTGCAAAACTAAAATCTAAAAACATTTAAAAAAAACTTTTTGAAAAATACAAAAAATGCATATGCATCATCATCTTTTCAAAAAATCCATAAAAAGTTCAAAATCTTTGAAAATTGCATCACAAAAATATTTTCTGCATTCTGCATATCATTTGCATAGCATGAGCATTTTTTGGATTAAGTTTGATAGTTGAACGAGTCCAAGTAAAATCCGGAGATTGGAGCTTGATTGGACCTTAAAATCTACCTAATTACAGGAACCTTATGGGAATTGGGTTTGAGGTACTTCAGGTCTAGTTGACTTAATTCTTTGAGGATCACGAGACTTGGTTCAATGGATTCTTGACTGCCTAAGTAGAGTATTTCGGAACACACGCACGACCCTTGTTGATAATGACCTAACTTGGACACCTGCACCTTTCATATGGCTCGATTCAGTTGGAGTGGTGAGGGGATTGGATTTGCCGGTATGAGACGCACACAAGTGGAAACACTTATCCTCCTATAGGGAGGGAAGTGCACTCCAACCCGTCCAGTGATGAGGAAGTCTAAAGACAGGAGAGTGTGGGTTGCAATAAAGCTTCAAAAAAGGGATAGTCTACTGGCTCGAGGAAAAAACTCCTTATGTAAATGCTGCTGTGAATAGTATTTAAAAAAATGGTCAGGCCTGTACAAAAATAAAATGCATGTAAAGTATGTACAAATGTTGTAAAGTCAATAAGCAAGCTTGAGTTTCAAAGTAAAATTATGTGAGCCTGCAGCTGGATGACTTGACTACACTGGTCTTGCATCCTAGGATAGGTAGCTACACTGGCTACCGTCCATTCTTCTCTTCACCCCCTCCTCTTGAGCTGGTTGCCACTTGAACTTAGAAGGGAATACCCCGCTCCTCGAGATGGAGTTATTGGATTGGGGAATCATTGGGTTGTCATACTGGAGAAGTCAGTCTCTTTGTCATTCTAGTTGGAGAGAGCCACTATCACTTACACTGTACGAGTCAGATTCATAGTCGTAAGGGTTTGCGTATGAATTGAGATATTTCTGACCTGGCTATTGAGGAGACTTGGGCAGAGTTTTGGGGTTTTCAGGGACTGTTGGATTTCAAATCCGGTTCTCATTAAGGTTCCGCCCGCACTAAAATTCCAAAGGTCCGACTTAAGCTCCAAACTTTGATTTTGTGAAGACAAGTTTGACAATCAAGTTTAGTCCATCTTCCTTCTTTTTCTTTTCTTACTTTTTCTTTTCTGCACTTATTGCATAAGTGTTTGCTAGTGACTAGCAAAGGTAAAGTAAAGGGGGATGATGAATCCACATTTCATCATCTTTATTCTATCATTTTGGCCTCAAAAACCCTAGCAAATGCGTGTAAATACCCTTAATCAGAGCACCTTAACATTCATGCATGTGCATGTAAATAGTGTATAAAATACTATAATAAAAGCTAAACTTATAGAATATATAAAAGAAAAGAAAAAGAATAAAATATTGTAAATATTTTATGACCCGAAACCCCGAGACCTAGGCATCTTGATGAATAGGTCGACAAGGAATAAATTAGGGGGAGATAAGGGCCAGAATACAATAAAAATTCCCTTTTATTTTATTCATTCTTTATTCATTTTGGGACCTATTTTTGGTTCCACTTTTTATACCTCAAATAATGAAACTTCGAACATGAAAGTTGTAGATAATTAAATAAAAAAATACAAAATTGATTTCACCTAAAAATAATACACAGATAAAAAGTTATGATCTGAATAAAAATCCAGAATCCCAATTTCCCAGACCTGTATCCCCTAATAAAAACTCCAAATGCATCAAACGCACCTTCAATTGTATATAATTTAAAATAAGCTATTTAATGGTGGTGGTTTCGCATTTGGCGGAGCTACGGTTTGAAAGTTGAGTTTTGGACCCCTATTGTATACTTGTACAGATTAAAATATTCAATTTATTATTTATTCATTATTTTTGTATATTTATATTTTTATAATTTTGTAAATATTAGTTATAATATATTTGTACATTAAAATCAGAATAAAAACTCAAAGAAAACTCAAAATAAAAATACTTGTAAATAATATACATAGGTATAATACCTGTATCTATACCTATAGAATTCATACTTTTATTTTATTAAATATCCATAACACCTTAGAAAAATAAAATAAAAATATTTTTAAGTGTATAAAAGTATTATATAATTTTATAAAATAATAAACAAAAATAATGAAATTAAATACACGAAATAAAAATAAATTAATAAAATATATAGGTAATATACCTATAAAGGGTATAAAAGGGAACTTGTAAAATTATACTTCATAAAAATAATTAAAATCACCATAAAATAATTTATAATTTGTAAACATTTTTATTTAATAACCAACAATTAATTAATTCATTTTCTATTTTTTTATCGATTTTTCAAAATAATTTCCAGGGATTTTTCCTGGTTGGTCCACGTGGACCACCCAGGTGTCGGCCCCAGTTGACCCCGGTCAACTTGTCGTCCTCCCCTCTGTGTACCTTGTCAGACCTTGTTGCGCCCCCTATTTCTCTATTTTTTCGAGGTCAACACAAGCATCTATTCGTGCCAAGCCCTAAAGGACTTTTGTTCCTCGATTATCCATCATGCACGCCCTTAGCTCTCCTAGGGTCGAGAGCCAGTGATTGCGTCGACCTCTCTTGATCTTTGGAGCACCAGAACCACATGGTCAAACCCTTTATAGTGCACCCTCCTCTTCGATTCAAAATTTGAACCCCTCAATCCCAAGCTACGCTCCCCTTTTGGTGCCTAATCGGTCAAGGGAGGTGACAACTCCCTTTAGCGTGTCTCAGGCGGGTCGAGCAGAGCTCGAGGAGGCTCGACCACCTCCGCCTTCATCGGCGTTGAGGTACATCTTCCCTCCGGTCTCCAGCCGTTGAGGCAGTTTCTTTTCCCTTCATTTCTTTTGCTTTTGCTTTGACTTAGTCCTAGGATCTGTTTTCCATCGTTAATATCACGCTTCATCGATCCAAACATCAAAGAGACCACCTCGCCGGAGCGCTCCTCCGACCGAGCCCCTTCACATCGTTTCGCGCCGCCATCTCCACTCCGTGGGGTCCGTACACTTTGCCTTGGACCCTCTCACGACTTTTTGCAGGTCACAGCTCGTTGACTCGAGCCCAGGAGCATTTTTGCACCTCGCCGGAGCTCCGTGGAGCCCTCCAGCTCCGCCGTCCTCCTTCGCGAGCCTCGGCCATCGCCGAGGTCTTTTGAAGCTCCCGAGAGATAGCGCCGACCGTCAGGAGTCTCCAGCCTCCTTTTGAATCCCAGAAGTTAGCCGGAGAAGGAGCTAGAGCTCGGAGAAAGTCGCCTCGCCGGCGCTCCTCCGCTGTTCTTGCTCCGATCTTCGGAGCCGTTGGATCAAGGCGGAGCTCCAGAACGTCCAGTAGCCGTTGGATCACACCAAGCCTCCACCGTCAGATCTTCAGCGAAGATCTAATCTTCGCCGTCCAACACGAAGCGTCATCGGCCGTCAGATCATCGACACGTGGCAAGTGGATTCACATCAGCCATCGGATCACGCACGAGCCCTTTAGGCGTGGGTATTTTGCACATTTCCCACGCCATTTTTGTAATTATTATTTAGTCCTTAAACTTTTATCTGCTGTTTAAATATTTTTGTAATAATTGCATCCAGGCCCCTGAACTTTAGTTATTTACATTTCAGTCCAGTCCACGTCACCTCATGTGATCTATGCACATGGGGTGGTGGTGATTTTGCACTGGACCCCCTGTGGGTTTGGATATTTAGCTTTAGTCCAGTAACTTTAATATCACGTGTAATATTTTTGGATAAATTGCATGCATACCCCTGGAGTTTTGTAATATTGCATTTATACCCCTACCAGGTCACCTGTTGATACACGTGGGCTTGGTAATTTTGCAGCGAACCCCTTCCGGGTTTGGGTATTTGTAATTAATCCAAGAACTTCGTTTATTAGTTGTAAACTTTTGTGAAAATTGTACTTTGGCCCCTATAATTTCTTATATTTGCACTTATACCCCTGCAAGCTGTGTGATTTTCATTAGATGTTTGTATTTATTTAGTGCATTATCTTAACTCGAAAAATTACCAAAAAAATACCATAGTCTCCTGTTTGCTTGCTTATTCAAGCTATATTTTTATTTTCATTTTTATTGCATTTTAATATTTATTAAAAATAAAAAAACATGCATTTTCAGTACTGTCTAACTTAGAAAATCCATAAAAATTATCAAAACTTTTTGAAAAATTCTAAAAAAATTATATTTTGTGTGTTTTAGCTTTTAATTACTATCCAAAAACCATTAAAAATTTCAAAACAAAAACCTTAAAAATTAGAAAACCCCTAAAAACTTCATAAAGATCTAAAAAATTCTCGAAAAATCCAAAATATACACACTCAGTTTCTATAGTTTCTCTATTTTATTGTCTTTATTTTAAAATTAATTTGAGAAATTTTGGGTGCTGTTTAGTATTTTTAATCCTCATTTTAAATTCAGCCAGTAGCTTAACCCATTGTTTTCTTGTATTTTGACTTTTAAAAATACCAAAAATATTCTGAAATCCCCAAAAATCACAAAAACAGTATAAAATCATAAAAAGACCAAAAATATTTTATTTCCTAATTTTTGAGCCTTTTCCTTATTATTTATAAATACCTTAACCTCCTCTTTTCTTATATTATATATATTCTAGTTATTGGAAAAGAAAATTAAAAAAATATATATAAAATATAAAAAGAAAATATAAAATCAGGAAATTAAAAATCAAAATACAAAAATACAAAATTAAAAATTAAATAAAAGAATTAAAAATTAAAAAACCCATAAAAAATTTGCATAATTGTAGACACTTAATCACACCCACTCTTTGCACTTTGCTTGATCTATCCTGTGTGCTCCCTGTGTTCGACACTCTACATACTTACACTATACACCTATTTGTAGAGTTAAAATAAATTTGACTCCACACTTGTCTTTCATTGCTTGATTTATATTATTGTGGGTTCATTGTTGATTTATTCGGGTTTCGTGAGCGGTCGCTCAGCGACACTGTGGTCCCGCCTTGTGTGGACTATTTAGACCCTCGCTTGACCCGAGTTATCATCCAGCCTCCGAGCCATCCGGTGACAGCGAGTTGGCCCTCGTCGAGGCCATCACGACATATTCGATCCTGAGGTGAGATCCATTTTCTTTTCCGTCATTTTTCCTAGATAAATTTTAGATTTAATTGTGCTTCGATTTCATCAAAATTTAATTCTTAAAATCCTAAAAAATCATATCACACCTATCATCCAAATCTAATTTTCACCTCATTTTCTCGATTTAATCATTTTCCTATTCTACCTCGCACAACCTATCACATCGGACCACACACGGTGGGCGGATCTTCGGATCTGTCTCCCGCTTCGCAACGATCCAGAACCGTTCACGTCTCCTATTTTGTTAAAATAAAACAAATACACATAGTTGTTTTTCTTCTCTCTCTAACATTTGTTTTGCAAGATCATCTTAAAAAAATAAAAAGAAAAAGGAAAAAAGGATTTTTTGTCGTTTTGTTCAAAAAAATATAAAAGAAAAATTTTCTTTCTGCTTACAGTTAAAAAATAAAAAAAACAAAAAAAATTTCTCGCAACAGGCACCGCCTTGCGCGATCCTCCGCGCGTCCAGCCCGACCTAGCCAGCAGCATCATCCCCAGCGGCGCGCCCGCGTACGCCACCTCGCATCCTCCACCGAGCGACGTGTCGCCCCAGCACGGCGTTGCTCCGCACTCTACCACCAAGCAGCGACAGCGCCACCTACGCCACCACTTCCAGTACTCCCTAGCGGCGCGTCTGCGTACACTGCCCTGAGGTCCTGACCGCGACTCTGCCGCCTCCTAACGCGGTGCCACCACCCGTAGCTGTGCGGCCAGACTGCCGTCGTCCATGCGGTGTGGCCGCCTTCACCGTGCCCAGCTGCGAAGCCCATCCAGCCGCCGCTCGCGCGTGGAGACGAGGAGGGGCGGCGACCTCCTTTTTCTTTATGGTTTGAAAACGAAGAAGGAACGAAGAAAAACCCTAGGGGGGTTACAATAATTGTTAAATTGCATATCAGCATATCAACCCTCCCTAAATTTTAGCAATTGCATAAAGACCCTTCCAGCATTCAAGTTTGGGTAATTTGCGAATTATCTCCTGCAATTTATTTCTTTTACTTATTTAATGAAAAAACAATAAGTATTTATATTTCAGTCCCTGGTGTCAAGTTTATTTATCTTGCATGTTCTTCTTGATGAAATAAATGTTATTTGTGGCCTCCGAAAATTTTACAAAAATTTGTGTAGAATTATGCTTTGGTGCTCTTTATTATATATAAATTTCATTGCATTTTATTTATATTTACTATTTTAAAAAAAATTAAAAATAGTGTCTTTTCTTCTACCAGAACTTAGAAAAATTATAAAAATTCGAAAATTGGTCTAAAAGTTCAAAAAAATTATTGTAGATGTATTTTATTCCCTTTTAATTTCTTTCCAATTTTCATGCAAAAAATATTTATAAAAACCAAAAAAATTATGAAAACTAAAAATCTTGAAAAAAATTATATAAAATTGTCGAAAAATTCGAAAATTCTGATTTCACTCTCTATTTGTAGATATTTAATTATATTTTAGCATAAAAGAAAGTTCCAAAAGTTTTGGGCGTTAAAGGGTTTTTAAGGTGCAAAATACTCTTGGTTATGCACTGATTACCTTTATTTATACTATTTGATTTTTATAAAATCACAAAAATATCAGAAAATTTTGTAAAAACTAACAAAAATATTTTAATGTATATAAAACACAAAAACATTTTGTCTGGATTTTTCTAAGTATTTTTGGATATTTTAAAAAAATACAAAAAGTAAGTGCGTATGTGTGTGTCTTTATTCCCTTGTGCATATCGTGGCTTGTGCTTTATTTGAAAATTTAAAAAAAAAGAAAAAATAAAAAAAACCACTAAACAAATTTTATTTTTGAAATTTGACTGTTGAGTTTTTAAATCGTGCTTCTTGTGTTCGATACTGGTCGTTATATCAGGTAAATTAAATAGCGAAAACCACTTTCTTTTCATTGTTTGCCGATCTTTAAAGTGGTTATATATTTTTCTCGTTGACTGAATCGATTGGTTGAGAATAACGAGTTTGCATATTTTTCCGTCTCAGCTGCATCGCTTTTCATTCATCAGAATGGCACCGTTGCCGGGGAGCACGGCTTTGTAGTCATTTTTCAGTTTTCTTTTATTTTTATCACTATTTATTATAATTGTTTTCTGACCATCTCTTGTTTCTCTTTTTCTGTGAGGAACCGCCATGGATTCGTTGGATTCTTTGCAGGGACCATCACAGGAAGAGGAGCAAAAGACTTTTATTTTATTTAGAGTATTTTTGTAAATATTTGTAATAATTTAGGATAATTTTGGACTTGTTGGACATTTGGGCATTTCGAGGTCTGTTTCGCCAAGTGCAGGTGCACTTGGGGGACCTCATTGCAGTTTTTTCGCTGTTTTCATTGCCTTTTTTTGTTTTTTTGTGAGTGGAGCCCCTAGACTTAGGTTTTATTTGGTTGAACCAGATAAATAATAGGTCCAAACACCCGAAAAGAATATCTGTTCGTATAAAATATTGGACCTAGTCAAATAATTAACCGGTGCTTCCCGAGTAGAAGTTATTTTTTAGGATGGTTCCCGCTTGCATTTTGCATATAGTTAGTTTTATTTTTCTGCACAGATCATATTGCATGTAGAGCGCTAGAGTCAGGTACACACCCCTATCTCTAGCATTTGCATCCATATTTTTCTGTGCATTGACTTTTCTGTTTCCCCTTCTGTTTTGTGGATATAAGAATAAAGGAAATCGAAAATCTTGTTAGACATTTCATTGAAAATATACAAAACATAAATCAAAAATTAAAAATTAGGACTGTTCATTGAACTTGACCATAAAATTAAATGTAACTAATTCACCATTGTTTTGGGGAGAGCATCCCCCTCATTGTTTGGTTTGCTTGAGCAAGAGAGTGACCCGTACTCTAGGCTAGAGCCACACCTGAATTCTCGTTAGACTACTGGTTTTAGGGTTAGTCGTTCTCCATTGAGGATCTCTCCAGTAATCGATAAAGCGAACCGTGACGTCCTTAACAGATCGAGTTGATCGGGTAGTCGGTAGATGGTCCACAACTTGTACTAGCTGGGAAAGATCTAGCTTTGGGATCGGCCTAGTCTTTTGAGAGCATCGGGTTCCTACCAGCTCGCTTAATCACTCTGCAAGACTGAATTATCACCTAAATAAAATTAACAAGATGATTAATCGCATCTTCACGGTCTTCACATTGCGTTGAGTAGGTGAATTGGGGGTTTGCATTGTGTTTGTATGTGATTGGTGTGAGTTGGTTATGATCATCATCTATAGATCATTAGCATCCACCTTCTGTTTCCTTTCTCATCTTTTGTACCCCTCCCTCCCACCCTTATCATTCTCCTTTCCTCTCTCCTAATGATGGGGCACCCTTCACTTCAGCCAGATCTTATGACTCTTTATCTTCCTTCCCCTAATCTTCGATCACCTCCCAAGGAGGTCATAACTCTGACCAACCTCTTGTCCCCTTCTCTTCCTACCCCTCCCCATTTCTTCTTTCTTCTGGACATGCTATCCTAATAGAAGACGCCCAAAGAGTTCAGATTGAGCAGATATGAGACACGAGTGATCACCTTGCTGAGATGAGAGTGCATTCCATAGGAGATCAGATGGAGAAGTTGCGAGTTTTATACAACTTCTATCCTGGGATGATGGATGAGTACCCATATCAGGAAGCGCAGTCCGTTTCTACATTGAGTCCCTTCATTCTGGATTTAGAGTTCATTAATCTACTACCAAAGTTTTTAGGGGAAGTGCACGAGGAACCGTATCTTCATATATCTGAGTTTGAGGATTTTTGTGGATCACGATCATATCATGATATAACTTCTGAGGAGCTAATGCTGATTACCTTCCCATTTTCACTTCAGGGTAGAGCCAAGAGTTGGCACTAACGATTAGGAAGGAAGTTCTCTACATGGAGAGATTTATGATCATTATTCTTGCAGAGATTTTACCCCCATCGTAGGGCATACATGATGCGGTCTTATATTCGAGATTTTTCAATTGACCCCTAGGAGCCATTGAGAGATTCATGGCTTAGATTTGTTGACCTATTGAGGAGATTTCCATATCATGGAATCTCGACGGCTGACCTTGTACAGATCGCCATGAGGGAGATGACCGCAGAACAGATTGCATTAGTCTTTACATCATGTGGTGGTTCACACCACAGTCCTGACCTGGATTTATTTGAGACCATCTTGGGAGCACTTTCAGTCATTCCATATTACGAGATGATTTATTCTGAACAACACACGAGGGAGATATGGCACTAATTAAGTGTGTGGAACTTCATGCCGATTTAGATAGCACACACCAATCCGAGGATATGGATGCGACTATATTTCAGATGATGAACGTGTTGAGCACCACTATGAGTTCCCAGAGCCGTACATTGGTCGAGTTACCGTTGGTTTTACAACCACGTTTTGAGTCAGTCCCACACTTTCACGTTGAAGATTCTTGGATTCTAGAACTGCTAGTATCCAAAGAAATAGAGGAGGAACCCACATCGAAGCCATCCTTTCATACATTCTAATGTCCATGTCTAGCTGATTCAGTGTCCATTCTTCAGAAGATCCTCTCTGATTCAGATACACATTTTGATCCATCTCAGCATAGAGAGCTTGATGACGAACACCATTTTGATTTGACAGATTGAGATAGTCCTGTCTTTAAGCATGTGTCATCCCATTTGTTGAGGTCGATACATTTTTGGAGGACATGATATTTGGCAACATAGATCCCCAGTTCAATTCTGATTTAACATTACTCCCCGAGGGTTATCTAGGGAGGATGCCACGTACCATGCGTACTCGGTTTCACTTTCTGAGAGTGTATCTGATCTGTCAGATAACGAGACCGAGTTTTCTAATATTTGTGATCTTGAGTTTGATTTTTCTCTCCTCGACGACCCTCGTGATGATGACCCAATATTTGAGGTATTCGATGATTCACCTGATTTCTCTACAGTACATACATTGGATATCAACCTTTATAGTGAGTCTCCTGAGCATGACCTTCCGTCCTTTTTAAGGCGATGATTAACGTGGAGGATTCCCTAACAGATCCTTCCTTCTCCACTTTCGATTTCTTCAGCTCCATCCATTCACTCCATTCATACCTTGAGCCCATGATTTCTTTTGTGCTACCGAAGCCCAATTTCATTCTCCTATATCTCTAACTGGTAGCAGACACCCATCTGATTGTTTACTTGGGTGTCATAATTGACCTCATTGTTGTTCCCCCACCGAGACTATGACGACAGTATGGCATTCGCATCACAGTTGTCGTCCTAAACCTCGATACTGTGTTATCCTAGCATTTGCGCCCAGCTAGGGGCGTAAAGTCTAGTTTGAGAGACACCTCAACATTGTTTACTTGTCTAGATCCAGATGTCCATATCGCACATTCTTTTGTCTAACATCCCATCTCCATCTCATGATTATGCTATACTTAAGGTGTACTTTACCCTAAGTATAAGGGGGTGTCAGACTTTTGATTATTCTTTTGATTTTTTACCTCTGTTTTGCTGCCTATACTTAGGGATATTTCACCCTAAGTATAGGGGAGGTAGTATCTGTACATCCTATTCCTCGGTTTTTCCCTTGAGTACCGTCTTCTATACTTAGGATTACTTGATCCTAAGTATAAGGGGATCGTCGATCTCTATTGATTTTATTCTTTAATTCATCCTTGTAGTGTAGTATTCTTTTCACTTCCCAATACTTAGCACGAGTTATGTCTTTCTTTGCAGCTCTTTGATCACTATGAGGACATAGTTTGAGCTAAGTATAGGGGGTGTCGTATATATTTTATATATACTTTAGCCATAACTCATACTTTTGTATTTTTAATATGGCTAAAATACCGTATAAATACTTGTAAAATTCATAAAAAAAACAATCAAACTAAAAAAAGATGCAGATATTTCCTCAAAATTCTTTTTGTATATACTGATTAATAAGTCATGTTAAAATATTTTGAAAGTAGTTTGATAATCTATTTGAAAAATCTTTTGAAAATTATTTGAAAATGTTTGAAAAATATTTTTCAACCTTTGTAAAGATATTTTGGCTTGTAAATTTTCTTCTTTGTGTGAAGAAATTGTTTTAAAAACTATTTGCAAATGTTTTGAAAATGGTTGAAAAATTATTTTGCAAATATATATATATATACACTATTTGAAAAATGTTTACAAAATAGCTTTCAAATGTTTGTAAATGTTTGTAAAATTGTTTGAAAATTATTTTGGACCATATTTTTCAAAATCATTTGTAAATTTATTTTCAAATAATTTTGAGGAATATATGCATCATAAAAAATCCAGTAGTATGTATATACTTGTATAAATTACTCAAGTTGTAAAACTTTTCACGTGCTTCTTGTAAATTATTTACTCACCTCTGTGTAAATATGTGTATCTCATCCCTAACCCTTATGTAAAAAAATAAAAAAATTGTATATATGTGTATATATTACTAAGCTTTTGTTTATAAAAAATTACAAAACCCAAGAGTCTACAAAAATTTACATAAAATAATACTCTTTTTGCATATGCATCATTTTTTTTCAAAAAATTCATAAAAAGTTCAAAATTAGATTTTTTCACAAAAGATTTTGCTTTCTTTTCTTTGCATTTTACATATTTCTTGCATTTGCATGTGCATTTTTCAGGATAATTTTGATATTTAAACTAAGTCTGGAATAAAATTGAAGAATGTAACTTAGTTGGACCTTAATCCACTTAATCTCAGAGAAACTTTATAAGAACTGGAGTTAAGACTTTTCAGGTCATAGTGATTTAATTCTTTGAGTCCATAAGACTATGTTCACATGTCATATTGATTAGTCTAAGTAGAATATTTAACAAGACACGCATGATTCTTTCAGATCGTGGCTTACTTTGGACAAGCACTCTACACGTAGCTCTTCATGGAGGAGGTAGTGAGGGGGCAGAATCTTTTGGCTTGGGGTAGCATACGAGGGTAGTATATATA